>CAOLHI010000171.1:600000-822001 GCA_948474755.1 Ctenosaura bakeri
GGGATTGGACTGGATGGTCCCTGTGGTCTCTTCCAACTCTACGATTCTACGAGGTTACATTCTGTGTACAGTGCACCCTTTTCAGGTGGCCTCAGCACACACAAATGTGAGGATATGTGAAGAGTCAGTCTCATTTTTGTCAATGGATGCAGTGGGCATGCACCTGCACAGGAATGCACATGTTGATCCATTGACTACAATGGGATGCGACATTCACATTTTTGTTTTACATGGGGGGTCCTGGAACAGAACCCCTGCATATACAATAGGCACACTGTACCATAAAAACATTTTGCGGTACATTATCAGCATACAAAACAACAGAATACAATTAAATATAGTCTGGGAATCGTTTTCCTAACATTACTAGTGATTGGTAACAAACTGTTCCCATTATGGTTAATCAAATTGTCCATACTTACTGGTGGTACTAGAAAGCTTCCTATTTCAAATAATAACTAACCAAATGCTCCAGATGGATGCATTATCCTATCTTTTCTGCTCAACCATCCCATCCTTTGACCTCCTCCCATACAGTCTGCTCTCACCCCTTACCACAGGAAAGATGAGTCTTTTCAGAAGATGAATAATGAACATCTATCATCTTCTTCTATCCCCCTTCCCAAACCCACATTGATCTTCCAACTATTAGTCCATTTCCACTATCTGCAGCCACAACTACTACTGACCCAATTCCACCAAAAAGGAGGCTAGAAAAGGCTTTGGGAAAGATCTATTCCTTGTCAGCCCTCTGTCCCATATCTCACTCTAAAGACAGATACCATGAAAAGGGGATCCCTAATCATGTTAAGGTTAAGAGAACTGCCAGTTCTGCTGATTTTTAACAGTGTAGCCCTAATGACCAACATGTTCCAAACACATGACAGTCTTTTGTCAGGGCAGAAAGTTTTCTGAAATTATATACAGAAAATATAGAAAGGGCAATATAACAAGCTCATGTCTTGTTTTGTTTTTAAAAGTATATTGATAATTCAAAAAATTCATACCTTGACATCACAGAATTGCAAGGAGCTTCATGGACCATTGAATCCAACCCCCTCCTCAATACAGAATCTCTAAAGATGGCATCCCCAGACTTTTTTGGAAGGCATCCAGAGAAGGAGACCCCTCTCCAGGCAATTGGTTCCATTGCTGAGCTGCTCTCATTGTCAAGCAATTCCTTCTAATGTTCAATTAAAATCTACCCTCTTGTTAACTTCAAACCATTAGATCGAGTTTTATTGCCTGCAGCAGCAGATAATAACCCTGTATGCTCCTCCTTGTGGCACCAGTAGCGGTATTTAAAGAGTGAGATCATGTCACCCTTTAGCCTTCTCTTTACTAAGCTGAGCATGCCCAGCTCCTTTAACTTTTCCTCATATGTTTTGTTCTCCATATCGCTTATTATTCTCACTGGCCTTCTCTGAATCCAGTTCAGGTGCATGAGGCACCCAGAACTGAATGGAGTACTCCAGATGAGGCCTGACCAGTGCAGAATATAGTGGGACTATTGTTTCCCTTGGAAACAATAGTCCCACTTGGGAAACTATGGTTTGATTAATTTAGACTATGAAGGCATTTGCCTACCTTGCTGCAGTATCATACTGTAGGTTCAGTATATGTAGGCTATGACAGAATGTAGGCTATGATAGCATTTTCCTTCCTTGCTGCAGGATCATACTGCTGGTTCAACTTATGATCTACAATAATCCCAAGATCTTTTCTACATATATTGCTGCTAAGCCAAGTATGCTCCATCCTGTAAGTTTGTATTTGGTTTTTGTGACTCGAGCAGAATTTTGCATTTCTTTCTGTTGAATTTCATTTTATTAATTTGAACTCAGATTTCTAGTTTATCAAGGTCCTTCTAAATGTTCTTCCTATCTTCCAATGTGTTAGCTACACTCCCAGTTTGTATCCTCTGCAAACCTGATAATGATTGCCTCCATCCCAGCATCTAAATCACTGATAAAATTATTGAAGAGAGTTAGCTCCAGGACAGAACCCTGTGGCACTCCACTTAAGGCCTCCTTCCAGTTTGAAGCACAGCCACTGATGACAACTCTTTGAACATCGTTTCCCTCCAACCAATTATGGATCCATCTGATGATGTTTCTGTCTATTCCATATCAGTTTGCCAGTCAAAATATTATGAGGGAACTTATCAAATGCTTTGGTGAAAATCAGATAAATGACACCCTCAGCATTCCTACCATCTACTAAACTAGTGGTCAGATTTAAAAAAAGAAAAAAAATAGGGTTAGTTTGGCAGGACTTGTTCTTGACAGACCCATGCTGGTTCCTACTGATAACTGTATTGACATCACAACTGTGTAATTTCAGTTCAAATGCTGGTGGTTATACACTCAAAAAGGGATCAAAGTAGAAGCCTGCCTGTTCAGACTGAGAGCTTGTTCCATCCGTTCGTAAGTGGAATGAAGCAGGGCTGTATTGATCAGGAGGCCACTTGTTAGAAGAGAAATAGACACTTGCCCAGTGGCCTAGTTGTCCCACCCTGTCAACCTCCCCAAGTTAGGTTGCACTCCTCCATTCAGTTTAGGATAAGGTTGCCAGTTCAGAACTATTAGAGGCCCTGAGATTTCAGGACAAAATCTGGGGCTCAGGGATACTTTCCCCTTGTTATATCATAATGTTACAAGCCCTGGTAAACATGATAAATCAACGCGTTAGCCACAATTCCCCAGAACATGCAAAACAAATTCTAACAAATGAGGGGTATATGTGTATACATGCACACATATTTTTCTCAGCAGTGCTCTCACCCTAAGATTTCTCCCCCTTTTCCTGAGTCTCAGAGGCAGGACCAGAGATCTGGGAACCCTAGTTTGAGAAGCTTCCTTCCTGGGAAGATACAGCTTTGTAGGATCCACATCTAAACCACTCCGACACACACAGATACAAACTGCACATTCATTGTGGGACCTCACTTGTAAAGCCTCAGGTATTATTCTTAGCATTGCCCAATGTATTCTATACAAGTGTATTTTTCCCCATTCTGGAATAAACTGCTGCAGCCGCTGTTCTGAAACAGTTATGAGTGTTGAACTCTGTAGCTTAACTGGGGCTTTGAAGAAAATTCTGAGCCTCAAGCATTACAGTTTTGAAAAACAAAATAAAATAAAATGATGGTATATGAGAATTAAATTGACACTACAATGATCTATTAGCTTCTATCCCATGGTCATTACAAAATTATTTTGTTTAATCTATGAGAAGATAGAAAGAATCCAAGCTTCTCTGTGTTTCTTCTGTTCCTGCCATATCTGTATGCTGCTATTCAAGGTTGGTCAGATCTCTTGTATCACTTGCAGATTCTAAAATGATATCTCTAACACAAGTATTTTGTTGATGCAGTGCAAAATAGAGGAAGGTCACAATATTTGCCCTAGGTTTTGCATCCTACTTCATCTGTTGCTGTGAAATTCTGTAAAATATGATTTGAAGTATGGCAAAGGCCATGAATCTGAGACAAAACATTTTTTTGGTGTTAACCACCCAAACCCAGAACGATGAGCTAAAGAAACATTTACACACTTTTACATATTTTTGTATCATGCTGTTTTGCATGATCTGAGGAAGATATTTCGTGTAGTAAAAAATTAGCAGTAAATAAGATAAACACTGGCAAATCTGTTCCTATTGTCCAACATAACCAGTGATGCTATCACTGTAACTTCTCTCCATGAGCTGTTTGAAATTATCCCACAAGATTACTTGGGTGGCACTCTGACTCAGCATGTGTCACAATGTTAAAATCATTAAGATCAATACAATGTAATTAACCTGTGCTTGATTCAATGATCTATTATAGCAATTTCAACACTCTTACTGAGATTCTGAATGACTTAGTTACTTCATCTCATCCTGTTCTGATAGTAATTGAAATAGAAGGAGCAATGGCAGATGACATGGATACTCCAATGGCAAGGAAAAACTGTGTCACACTTTGTGAGGCAATTTCATCTTCAAGGTTATAAAGAGAAGAAGAAACAACTTTGAGCAAGCGTTGGTATTTCCCACTTTCCCACAGTCACAGGGGAAACTCATCAAAATTGAATTTCACTTAAAAGGACAACAGGTCATTACTGTGGACATACTCAAAACTTTACTTCATCTCCAAACCACAAATATATACACACCTTGGATAACACCTGGGTGGGGAGATATTAGTCATAGTATGCATAAGATGAGCAATAATTCTTGAAACACGATGCCTGAAAATCCCTGACAATTTTGTCCACGTGTGCTATGGGGGATAATTACCACAGTTTTCTCTATGCCAGAAGAGAAAATGAATACTTCCCCACAAAATTATTCCCATATTTGAAAATCCTGAAGTGTACTGGGGGGATTCTATGGAGAAATATTTGTTGTGAAAGGGAGGAATGGGGTCCATCTACACTCACAATAGACTGATTCCTGAACAATTGGTATATAGCAAAATGGCAAACAAATATCAAATGCTGCAGAGGTCTATTTGTTGTAAGCATGGCGGGTCTGCTCTTCCTCCCCACTAATACTACCACTTATACAAGTTGCACATTCAGAGCATGCACAAAGTATACCCCTGATCCCACAACAGCAGTCATTGAGGAGTTTGCATGGATTTTGTAGATGATGCCCACTCCTGGAAGGCTTGAGATCTCAATGGAAGCACAGAGAGCTCGCACAAGGAGCTCCTCCCTTGAGATTCCTTATATAAGGCTACCTCGTGTGTTCACCAGTCTTACACTGGCTGGCAAGCAGTACGACAGAAGTCATGGATTCTGAGAAAGAGGCCAATTATATGCCAGAGATGTCTAAAATACAGCTACTTTGAAAGAAGAGAATATTGGAAAAGACCTGCAAAAGTCTCAACACACAAATATATTTTCCTGGTTGCTGGGAACCCCATTTTCAACTGGGAAATCAATTATTGAGATTATTCTTTCCAGCTACATGCAATACACATTACTTGCTGCAGGCTTATTCAATTTAGGCATGGTCTTAGAAAAATAAAGTTATTTATTTACTAATTTTATATCCCATTTTTCTCCCAGGACAGAGAAATCTGTGTGCTATAACAGAGCCAGTGTGATGTAGTGGTGTTAGACTAGGACTCTGTGAGACTAGAGTTCGAGTCTCCATTCAGTCACACTTTCTTACTCTTGGAGCAAAACAATGGCAAACCTCCTCTGAAAAAATCTTACCAAGTACACCATATGATTGGGTTTTCATAAGTCAAAGTGACTTGAGGGCTATACCATATACCATCTATATCATAAATATGTACTGCAGTGTTCTAGGTTGACTAAAATAAGTTCTTGAAATTGTTCAGTAAGATAGGATTATCAATATATGTATAGAATGACAATTCGCCATTTTAACATCTGCACAAACTATACAGTCTAATTTATATTTTAAAATTACTGTGGACCCTCCATATATGCGGCTTCTGGATCTGCGAATTCCAGTGATCACGGAGCATCATGTCCTATACCTAAAATGGCAGTGATGCACACACATTGCCACATTTAATAACATGGGACACTGGCATTCATGTTTTACACCATTTACAGGAGTACTGGAAAGGAACCTTTGCAGATATAGAGGGTCCACTGTATAAGGAGTTAAATCATACTGACATATGTCTTGAAGAATTTCCCTCCTTAGGTTAACATATCCGTTCTCTTTGTTGACAGTTAACTTAAGAAATAGCAACTTTTTCCCAGAAGTAATGTATGAAATGCTGAATATTCCCCCTACCCTCATGTTTCACTAGGAAGCCATGCATAACAAAGTTACCACTATTTCTAATCCTGAAAATAAAAATCTCAGTTCAAGTTGGACTGCAATTATATGTTTGTTGCTCCTTAAAGAAATGGTCATATTGTGATACATTGTTCAATTTAATTTTATACATAAAATTATTTTGCACTTTTCACCAAATGGACTTATTTTGCACTTTTCATTAAAAATACACTGTACTTTAAGTCTGCTTTCTCTAAGAGCAATCAGCTCCTAGAGATAGTGCCCCCATTTTCAGTATTCTGACAGCTAAGGATCTTTGAGTTTCTCTTACTGTAGTCTTGGCCCAATTTGCTTATTATTGTCAGGTTCAGTGAGATAATTACTATATTGCCCTTACATTTAGCAGAGTGCAATCAGTTGAGGAAGTATGATTACATAAAAAGAGAGGGTTTGAGAACTGTGTTGAAGATACAAGCTATAGATTTGCCCAGTTACAAATGCAACATAGAGATGTAACTTTTCTGAAAACTTTGAAACCATGGGAAAATGTCAATTATTTTTTCTGGGTAGGTTTGCATAAAAAACAGATTTTTTTTGAGAAATTAAAAATAACAGGTTAAAAATCCCTTTGGTATTTTAAGAAGATAAAATGCCTTATGTATACTTTGGCTTGACATAGAAGTATCATGTTTGACAGAAAATAACTATAAATTAATTTACTTTTTAAAATTATATTATTGCAAATGGACCTACAAGGTCTTGAACTGTAAGCAACACTGGAACTATAAGGTTTATGAGGAGTGTGGGTGGGTGGGGGGACGTTTAAAAGAGAACATTAACAAAAACAAAGAAAAATGTCTCCCATAATCCTCTGTAGTAACAAGCAGCCATAAAGCGCTCATTCCCATAAAAAGAACTAAGAAACAAAAACCCCGATGAGGAACTGCTATGATCTGAGACACTCTACATAGCCACAGAAGTCTACCTCCTACATAGTTTTTAGAAATAATGGTGGAGGGAACAAATGTATGAAGGTCTTCTAATAAATATTTTATTAAACATTCTAAAACAAACTATTCCAAAGTTTAAGGTTTTCATTTTTTTTCATAAAAAAAGCTTTGGATTTAATCCCCCCCCCAAAAAAGCATCACGTCTTTTAAACAGAGCACTCTGTTGGGTCTCCTTTCAGACTAACAAATTTTATTATGGTACAAGCATTCACAGACTGAAGTTTATTACTCTTCCAAAAAGCACATGACTTTTTACTTCCAAAGCCTAATGCAGCTCTCCCTCTGGAAACTGTTACAACTACAAATAGTTAAACAAGTCAACTGATGGAAAGAAGTTAAGATTGATCCAATGGAAAGCCAAGAAATAAAATCCACTTTCCACATTGTTGTTGTTGTTATCACTATCATTATTATTATTGCTGCTTCCCCAAAATTGAAACTCAAGGTAGCCTACAACAGTTCAACGTTAAAATAGTATTAAATTATTGAAAATACTAAAATATTTTAATGCAACATCTTTCCTACAAGGTGTCCAATGTTAAGAAAATGTTCATAACAATAATTCCCTCTGACAGCATCATATTGAGAGCGGCTCTCCTTTCAAAATGTCTCTTAGAAACATGATATCTTAAAACAGAGTGCATGCATGCATGTGGACAGAGCTGTCTGTCCTCATTTAGCCATGCACACAGGACAGAATTTCAAATATGCCCTATCACAGCACAGAGAACCAGTCTCCATTTATGACAAGGCACAAAATCTGCTTCACTACATTACAAGCTTTGCTGTCTCTATGTGTTCCAGGCACTGTATACTGAATAGACGTGAATGGTCCAGGCATCTCTAGACACTGTGGATTTGTGCAGTGTGGTAAATAAAAAGTAGTAATATAATCTAGTTTTCTCTGGAAAGTGATTCAGACAGAGGCAATCCTCTGTACAGTTATTTGCATGTTAATTCTAAGATGTTCAATTGGGCTTAAGTAAGAGCGTTTAAAATTAAATCCTCAGTGGCTTCTCATAAAGTTATTTGCTTAACATGCACCTTCAAAAATAACCCCGATATCTGTGGAGACCCAGCTGTTTTAAGAAGGTATTATAAGACAATCTTCCTTCTTCTAGTGTTGAAGAAAATGAGTTAGAAGCATTCTGATTGTGTATTTGTAAATTAAACAAATATTGTAAAGACATAATAAAACTCCATTGCTTTTTTTTTTTAAAATCCAGAAGAAAACTGAAACCTGTAACATTGCCTCTGGATTCCTTATCACTTCAAAAATAGCGGAGAGTATGTAATAATGGAATACATTTATTTTAACGATAACATACTACATGATAAAGGGTGCAGGCTCTGGGTCTTTCATATAACACTCCTCCCCCTTTGCCCCCCAAACATACTGGCAAGAGATAAGGGGAGCTGTGTTGCCTTAAAATTTCAGCTGCACTATCAGCTCAACAATCCAGGAAAAAGAAACACTAAATTTACCAGCAGCTCTTACCATATGATCTTTTTTTTTTAGAAGTCATACAGTTTTAAGAATTATGCTGCAGAATTCCCCCAGTGCAATGTATTTTTAATCCATTAATTGCGTCAACAATAGCATCCAATTACCTCTATGGAAAAGGGCACTGAGTGCTGAAAACTCTTAGACAAGGAAAACCTCAAATTTAAATCTGCATCATCCAAAAAAGGTGGGTAACCAGCTGGGTAACCCTGATCAAACCATGAAACTCATAACTTCTACAACCTGAGCTGTTTAAAAGGATTTCTGCAGAGACGGAGTGGGAGAACTTTATCTGTATGGCTGTAGACACCTGAGGAAGGGTCAGATATCTCTCTGAAAAATAAGAGTGCAAAGGCTATGCACTCTCTAGACCATCATACAACTACAATCCAGCTATTGCTAAAGAAGAATTTTGGATGGAAAATAGGACCCTTCACAGGATTTATCATGTTGTTGCCACTAGTTTAGGGTTTTATCATTTTTATATACTGTCTGGTTCCATAAGGTTTTTGGCTTGCCTTGGGCTTTAGTATTCAGGCATGAATGCAGCCCAGGGTTTGACTGGTTGTTTGAAGTAGAAGACATGTAGGAATATACATCTCTCCTTTTAAAGTCAATGTTTAAATAAAATGGATGAAATGTTTGGAATACTTCAGTACACAATGCACTTGTTTTGCTGTAAATTAAACATCTCATCTGACAGCAGATGAAATAAATACATACAAATAAACAAATATTACTCTATGAATTAAAGTTTCTAATCAGAAAATTTCTTCATAGCATGAAACCCCTGGAAGTTAGGAAAGAAAAAGAAAACAGATGCACCATTATGAAAAAGAAACCCACCATATATCCCATTCCTGAGGAGTGTAGCAGCTGAAATTTACTTTCTTCTTTCTTTTTGCAAATTTGAAAAAGGAAAACAAATTCTTTAACATTCTGTTACATGTTAGCATAGTTTGTGTCGAACCTTTATGGTTTCTAACAAGGAGACATACATTTCAAAGAACAGAATTTCTTTAGTTTATGCTTCTACACAGAGGCCACAAATAACCATATATGATTTTCTGTTGACACTAGTAAAAACAACAAAATAGCAAACAAGAAACAAAAACAGTAAAAGCAATGACCCATATGTTTTAACAGATATAACAAAATTCCACAGATGCTTGTTACTGCCAAACTCAGTAATTTCCATGAATACAATTCACAGATACAGCTGATAATTCACTAAAGGAGGATACAGAATAAAGCATGATGTGGAACAGTTCCAAAAATCAAGCTTTACTGTGTCCAACTATCTCTTCTGAAAATTTTACTGGATATTGGCCACATACTATTATATAATCATAATTTCTGCTCAGCCTAAATCTAAATGTAAGTTTCTTTGTTTCTTTGTTTACCACTCCCCTTTAATAATCTCAGGGTTCAGCTACTACACTTTCTCTCCCATGTTGGATATGTTCAGATAATACATGAAGATTATTCTAATGTCTAGACAACTACGTCTGGACAATATTCTAATGTCTGGACAATTATATGCTATTAATTTAAGGTTAAGAAGACTGAAATTGGCAGGAGTATTTTTACTTTTCTGTTTATCTTTTTCTCATGTATTTGTTTTAAGAAATGGGCTTCATTTCTTAAAACAAATACATGAGAAAAAGATAAACAGAAAGTAAAAATACTCCTGTCAATTTCAGTCTTCTTAACCTTAAATTAATAGCATATAATTGAAACTATAATTGACTGCTCTATTTATAAATAAGGAAGATGGATACATGAAGATACACCTAGCTGCTGTGCATTCAACTGTGTTGCTCCAGGTATTGTCAACTGTGCTAAGCATGGGATGTTTGCTTTTTCCTTCAGTCTAGCAGTATGTATTATTTTGTGTAACTGCACAAAACACAGCCACACTGTAGCCTTCAAAGTAGTATCTGTGGATATATCAGAAATGTGGGTGAGCATAGGAAAGAGAAGACAAAATTCAGGTTTGGGGGGAATAAACCCCACATTAATCCTCCCACCTGAATTTTCCACAAGTTTTGTGGGTCTTCTGGCAGCTTGTACACAACTTACATTTTCTCAAAATCAAGGAAATGGAAATTAAGCCAACAAATATGTCTCTAAAGCCCAATCATTAGAAAACATTAAGTGGAAGGTTGTTACTGTGACCACTTCCTTGTTTTAGGCTTTGGGAGGTCATCTTACTAGTTACTGTGGGAGCAGAATGGTGGAATAGTTGGGCTCTCAGTCTAGTCCAGTATGCCCCTCTTATGTTTCTTACTTCTGTTATCATCATTAACATTGCTAACATTGCTGGTTATGGATTATACATGTTGCACTGCTTAAAAAAAGTAGCCATGTAACATTATCCTTCAAACATTTTTGCATCCACATTTGTATAAACTCTTGGATTTGTTTTACAAGCAACTTTTTTTTTAAAAAAAAGTGGCACTGTTTAGCATTTAAATGAAGCAATACTACATTATACAACTTTGGAACTACTGTAAATTCCAGTCAAAGAAAAATACTCTTCATCTTCAGATGAAGAAAGTAGTTTAAATGGTAGACCCAGAATTGTAATAAGCAGAGAGAGGTTGCTAACACAACATTACATAAATGAATTATTTCAAGTACCTTAACAAAATGAGTCTCTATTTCTATTACAGTGTGATGAGTTCCTAAAAATAAATTAGGGCAGGAATACTCACCCTGCCCAATTATTTGTACCCTTTGTATCAGAGATAGATACTAGCATTCCATTCAAGTCCCAGTGCTTTTCTGCTGTCAGTGTTGTAGTCTGTGATGAAACTATCCATTCAAGCTTACAGACCAGACTGAAGCAAAGAGGATGAACAAGCAAATTTTCTATGCTCTTTACATGGGTGTTGAGTGTTGCCTCTCACCAAAAGAGAAGCTATCCATATATGAATAAGTTCACCAACACACAACAGAGCAGAAATATCAATATCTCCCCATAGCACTCTGTGATGCTTGAAGTGAGCATGACAATAATACTTAAGATTCTAAAGGCTGAAAGCCAATTTTTAAAGAAGACATTAGAATTCCAGTGGCTAACATTTCAGCGCATTTTGAAATGGTGAGTCATACATACACACAAAATTATCTGTAAGTATCCTGGACCGCTAAAACACAAATAAATGTATCCTAGAGCAAATAAAACCTGAACTTTCCCTGGAAGCCAAGATAATTAAATTAAGGCTATTGTGCTTTGGCCATATCACGAGAAGATATGACTCACTAGAAAAGAAAATAATGCCTTGGTAAGTAGGAAAAGAGGAAGACTGTGTTACAGATGGATAGCCTCAGTCAAGGAAGACATATCCCTGAAACTGCAAGACCTGAGCAGGGCAGCTGAGGATAGGGTGGCCTGGACATCTCCAGTTCTTGGGGTCACCATAAGTCAAAGTCAACTTGATGGCAGTTAACAACAAAACTGCATCTTTTTTTATGTCATTATTCAATTTAAGCTTAAACACTGCAATGGGAGAATAATGCTTGATGATGTGACAAAAGGAAATGTAAAGAAAAGAAAAGGGGGAGTCAACTTAAATACCACTTGATACCAGGGTGAAAAAACACAGAAAGAACTGGTTCAAGCTGGCCTATAGAAGCTGTATAATAAGGCAGGCCTGCACAATGTAGCAAAAGGTTACTTAAGATAGAGGACCAACCAGAATCAAGAGAAGCTGCTAGAAGCTTTGCTGAAAGATTATAAAAGAGCTGTATGGGTGTGGGACTACCTTTGTGAACTACCACCAGTTTGCACATGCCACGTGGCTGTGCAGGCAAAATAAAGCTGTTGTGATCCCTATCTCGGAGTGGTGATTGGCTTATTGTGCTGGCCAAGCAAACTCTGTGTTTGAGATGCAACATGCTTATTAGTCACAAAATACCAGAGCTTGGAGTTCATTTGCTAAAAATGATTCTCTAACTCCAGATCTATTATAATTTTAGCAACAATTTTAAAAGTCATTATTTTAACCTTTTCATTGTCAATGCTGCAGAGTTTGAGTAGGAATTAATATTCCACATTACTTTCAATTCATTACTTTTGGAGATTTCTTGGCCATTTGTGATCACTTTTACTAAGTTTGTAAAATTTAAAAGTAATGTGTCAGATCAAATTAACAAATTAATTTCTTAATGCCCTTTGGAATAAGTCACAAATTTATTTTAGAATTAACATTAAAGTGGTAGCTTTAACAGTAACATTTCTAATCTTTGAACAATACCTATTTATGATCCATGAACTAGTTAAGACTGAAATCCTATACCCACTTACTTGGGAATAAATTGCAGTGAAGTCAGTGAGAATAACTTCTGTGTAGACATGAATAGATTGCACTGTAAAATGCAACATTTTTCTAGTAAGAAAAGGAACTGATTACTGGGGAGTCAAGGCTCCCCAGGTTGAGTACTACTAGTTTCATTCTAATATTACTTTTTTAATGTACAGATTTTGTGTATGCATTTCACAAGTGGAAATATTCAAGCAACTTGGTTTGTTTGGTATTTTCTAAACCAGTTTATCATGCAAATACAAGTATAAAAGCTATATCTGAAGTTAAAGTAACCTTGTGAATACAAGACAAATGTATCACCAGATTTTTGTGACTCATCCTGTTTGCTCTCCTATGAGTACTTCAGTTTTGCAACCCTCTCAATGATAAACTGACATTTTTCTAAGTCATGTTCATGTCCAAGTGATAAATTCAGCATATTTACAAGGCACTTTGACTCAGGAGAGATTACCACTGCAGCTTATACATACATAAATAAAATTAATGTACACATTAAATGCCTTACATGCCTTTTGTGCTCTCATTCTAGTGATCGTAGTCATAATTCTCCCAATATTTAAGATATTCAGCACAACTTCAAATTCACATAAGTTCTCTGCTGCACCAAATTTAAGATGCTTTTTCAACTTGCAGATGAAAACTGGCACTGGAGGGCTAGAAAATTCAATCTCGGTACATCAGGGGAACATCACTGGCACACTGTGGAGGCATAGGCATAGCTCTGAATTACACCACATAGGAAAGTGTGAGAAATGTTGTGAAACATTTAAACTGGTAAGCATAGTTGCACATACTTTCAACACCAACCCTTACCTACATGGCACTCTATTTTGGGATGATTCAGCTGCATGCCACACTAGAGTCTTCACTCCACACTGTGGATTTTGGGATGCATATTAGGTACACAGATAGCCAGCTCAGTGCAGTGGTTTGAGGGTTGGACTGTGAACCTGGAGACCAGTGTTTGATTTCCCACTCAGTCATGGAAACTTACTAGGTGACCTTGGGCACGTCACATACTCTCAGCCCCAGAAAACCCTGTTACAGGTTTCCATTTGGGTGGCCATAAGTTGGAATTACTTGAAGACACACAATGACAACAACAAGAACAACAACAAAAATTAGATGGATTCCCATCTTCTCTTAAAACCACATTCTAGTCCTCCAGTTACTTTCTCTCCCTCCTTCAGTTTTTTTAAAAAACTATTTTTTAGATGTAGCAGTCACAGGGTCAAGCAGCAAAGGTACAAAAGCTGAGGAAGCAGAGAGTGCAGAAGAGAAATAAGCAGTCAGGGTGTGTTGGATTTGTCTCATCTTTGGAAGACTGTTAGCAAAAGAGGCAAGGGCAGAGGGAAAAGGAAAAGCCAACAACTCACCAAGGAAGTAAAGGCTTTCTCAGCAAGAGTTTTTGTTTGTGCTTCATGGAGACTGAGCTTTGATGTCTTACTCTCCATAGAGAAGGCAGAGGGCATAACAGATCCTGACTCTCACCCATTTCAGATCTTATTTATACATTTCACCTTTATTTTGCCTGAAGGGCTACAGCACCTTAGGGCAATGACTAGATTCTGCACAGAACCCTAGGACACTGTTCATGATAAAGATGTAGTAAGCTATAATGCAATACCTGATGAGAAACTATTGCACGTGACATCCACAACCCACCTGCTACAGACTTGCCATAGACTTTTCTTTTGTACCCATCACTAGAAGCTATTAATTAGGTCAGGAGTGGGAATCATGTGGCCTTCTAGACATTGTTTGACTTCCACCATTCCTTGCCATTGACAATGATAGCTAGGGCAAGTAGGACTTGTAATTCAACAATGTCTGGAAGGCCATGTGATTCCCACCCCTGGATAAGGTGGAGGAATTTTGGTTGTAGCACCCCAATTATGGAAGGCCTTCCTGTTACCCCCAAATGTGGGTGATTCAGGGGTCCACCTGTGATGCCAGTACCTTCACATGACAATGAGGAATTAATTAGCTATATTAGGAAGTCTGCGAGAGGGAGTAACCTAACGAGATCTTCCACCAATGTTTATGGGGTTCTTGCAGTAAAGAATCAGCCAGAGATTCCAAAATAAGTTAAAATGTATTTTATTTTAAGAGTTCAATCATGCAAGAAAAGATCCGAGCACTCACACAAGAATAAAGGGATGAAAGTTGTGATAGCTGAGTTTTTAGAGAATGGGGGATAATTACCAGTCCAGAGAGCAGTGATGAAAGCAGTGATGTGGCTTAGACTTGTGTCTAAGGATAGTACTCATTCAGGAATCAGAGTAACACAGTGCCATCCAGCATGTGAGATACTATACCAGACTGCTCAAAATGGAGGGGTTTTATACTCAAAACCTGCCTGGAGGGCAAAGGTGTGAATGGGTCTCTGGCCTACCAAACAAAGGAGATTACAACATGATAATAGGGTCCAGATGGAGTTAATGGTCTTAGTGTTAGGTGACAATGAGTTAATGGCTGTCATAACAGCTCTGTAATAGTGGACAAGTAAAGGAACAATGAAGAGAAACATCCAGCTGCTAGGAAGCAGGGTTGAAACAATCAATGTTTTGATAGGAGCTTCCCGTTGTCATTGTGTGGTAGCAGAGACTTTACAGCTTTAGTTTAAGGCTATTATCTCTGGAATTACCTGGTGATTATCCTAACAATGACCTTGGTTACTCCTAGAGGGAATCTTCTGACCTACTCTGCAGCAATGTGTTCGGCCAAGGTTTTTCTTCTGCCCAGCCTGGCCTTACAGTCATCTCAGGGGCCATTTTGTATCAATGCCAATTAATATATTTTGCCAATTGAATCATCGGTCACCAATTAAACCATATAAAATCTGAGGGGTGTGCAGGCTGGTAACACTTCCCTCTCAAAGCCTGGCTAGTGCAGATATCAGCCTTACTTGAAAACAAGTTAAGACCTCTCTATTTGCTCAAGCCTTAATCAAATATGCTTCACTAGCTTCCCTTTCTCAAATGTTTATCTGATTTACTTTTCCCTGTCTCTTGTCCAACTCACAATCAGCCATGCAAAGGACAGGGGAAAAGTAGGAAGGAAACACATTAAAACAGATTTCTTTCTTTTGTACTTGAATATTCTGCCTCCTGAGTGACCTTAAACCTCCTTTCACGAGAACCAAGCACAATTACCGAAAGTCACATTTTCCCCTACAAACTTACTCTTGCCATTACCATTATTTTCACACTTACTTGGTGCTAACACAATGCAAGATCTTTTGGGTTCAACACAATCTAAACTGACTTCTGGCAGTGTTAATTCAAAATGGCCTTGTAACAAGGTGATTAGAAGTAAAGGCATACAGGTTTGTGATTATAGGAAAGACACAGGCCAGGGAATGTACATAGCAGCAGAAGCTTTCTCCTGAAACTGACTGATAACTCCAGTTGGAATACACCTAATGAATCAATTTGGTGAGGTATTCAGAGTTTTCTAGTGTAGTGCCCTGAACTACAGTATCAGAGTGATTTGGTGGAAAATACCCAAATCTCAGGGTTCTGTGGGATGGAACCTTGATAGTTAAAGTGGCATCAACATTTCATAATGGTATAGTATAGACACATCACTTGTTGAACCAAGAAAAACAGAGGACATCGGTCAACTTAAAACAAAAACCGAAGTAAATGTTCTGTTGGTAATTGCAAGGTCCCACATTCACCAATAATACAAGTATGTGGGTGGCATTTACACAGAAAGATCAGTAGTGGAGATGGAGGCTCTTAAACCCTCCATGACCTGACAATTCTCTCTCACAAATGATACAGAGGATGTGTGCAGCCACTAGCAATTCTGTTTTGAGTAAAGACACCAGTGGCTAAAGAAAACAAAGATATATTTTAAGAACCTCATTAAAGGAAAGCTCTCTAAGGGTGCTGAGCTAAGACAAAACTATGCTAGTTTCACTTCTGGTAAAAGGGAAAAAAACAAGGCTGCAGGAAGAAACAAAGTGGAAAGATCCCTAAAAATATCAGTTTACCTTTCACAGAGGTTAGGACAGGTAGATTAGAGATTAAAATATATTGGGTCACTAAAAACTACTTAACTGAATAGCTGCTGCTCTAAGACATCTTTAAACTCTTTAAGTGCTGAGCATTGTTGTATATCCAACAACAAAGACCTCACCTATTTCCATTTATTATTAAACCCCACTTTTACAGCCAAGCTCAAAGCAATACCCTTCAAAAGATGAGAAAGAATTTCATTCATTTCAATTTGCTTGACCATGAACCAGATGGAAGTTACCCCTTAGTATTTGCACTATCTCAGAATCTTGTTATGAAATTTTCAAAACAAAATGCATACAAAAATGCTTCCAGCAGATGAACTTGAACCTGAACAAGATATTGATGCAAAAATAAAAATTATTGTACAAGAATGAACTGCCTGCAAAAATGTGTACAAAATGAGAATACAGACAGCCCTCCGTATGTGGGGCCTCACTTTTGCAGATTTGATTATTCACAGATTATTTGTTGTCTCCTCAAATGGCTGCTTCACTATGCCATTTTTAATAAGGACTGCAAGTCTCATGAGGCTGAGAAACTGTGAATGAGGCTTGTAAATCCCTATTAAAAATAGTGTGGGGCAGCAGTAGAGGTGGCAGTAAGCCCCACTAGCCACCCACTTCTGCCTAGTGAAGGGACCCTGATGCCTCAAAAAATACAATAAAGACATGTGATAGGGGCAAAGGAGACAGTGAAGCAGTTCGCCCCCTATACGTGTCATTCGGTGTTCAACGTTGCCTCACCCTCCTGCCCTCAATGCAGTGTGAGTTAATCTGGTTGCTTCGGAGTCTGATAGGACTCCCCCCATTTTCTCCGTATTTTTTTTTTTTTTTTTTTTCCTATCCAAAAAATTGGAAAATTGGCTCTGGGTGGTGTTCTTAAATAGGTTGTCCTTTGGCAGATAATGGGAGATACTAAAACATTGGTGATTACCTATTGGCACCCATTTGGTGTAGGGTAGGGCTCTGGAACCACTTCTTTAGCCCTGCATCCCAGGGGGTTTGGTGAAGGAGGCTATCCTTGAGGTTAACCTGAGAGTAAGACTCTTACTTTTAGAGCCATGCAGCTTTGGTGGGAATCCCTGGGTTACTTTCCAAGATGCTGGACTGGGGAGCAACCAAAGCAATTTGGAATGCCCCTGGGGCTGAGGTGTTATCGCCCATGGGTAGGCTGAGCAGATTGTCATGTTGTGACCATGGCATCAGCTGGACCCGTATCATGTTGCTCTCCCCTCTTGCATCTTTCAGCTTAATGCAATTTAAATAACACAGGTCAAAATAAAGTGGCTCTTAGTTAAGCCAACTTTGTGTCTGGTCTCATTATTCCATGGTAGAGCATCAAATCCATGGTGGGTTGAATATGGTGATCCTCCTTTTTGTGTGTGTGTTAAATATGGTTTGGGAGGACCTAGAATTATTCATGGTTTTTCCACTTTCATAGGGGACCTGTGCCCCTAACCATAGCAAGTGTGGAGGGATGACTGTACAAGAATTTTGATCACTGTAACACTGTACATGTGGCAGCCTTTGGAAATTGTTCACAAATGTCAGCAACACCAAAATGTTGCAGCTAGACTGTGACCAAGGCTGGTTATAGGGGCATATAACTCCTGTATTACCAGTCCCTTTCCAGGAAGAATTTGAAATGTTGGTTGTAACCTATGAAGCTCTATGCAGTTTGGGTCCGAACTATTTGAAATATATGAGTCTACCTGAGTTTTAAGATCTTTGGGGGAGGGCTTTCCCTCAGGTATTTCTAATGAGGACAGATATGTCTGATGAGCACAGAGCCTTTTCAGTGACTGCTCAGGTATTTCAGCTATGGAACTCTTTGTCAAGGGAAGCATGATTTGCCACCTTTTTGCAGGCAGGCAAAGACCTTATTTAAACAGGCTTTCAGCTTTTAACTGGTTGGGGTAGAACAAAAAATGGGCTGGTTTTTATTATGTAATAAATTCTATGTGTGTTTTTAACTGTTCTAGATTAATGTTTTAAGTGCATTGATCAATTGTGTGTGTGTGTGTGTTCAGATTGCTTTAGCCATTTTGTTTTATCATATTAGCATAAGTTGCTTAGGGTCACAAATGGGAGAAAAGTGGGCAACTTACATTGTATCTTTATTTGCAATACAAGTGGATTAGAAAACTATTCTATCACTAAAGAAGCTATCTATGGATTACATGCAATAGTTTTACCCATATCTTACAGCAGGCGTTCCTAGCCTTGGGTACAAGTACTCCTAGGGATATGAACCAGAACATTTAGGAGTATGAGGAAAAAAAATTGAATAATGTCAACTGTGTGAGACAAGATACAAGTCAAAAGTTGTGAAATTAATTCGATATTATGATGAGTGGTGGAGAAAGTTTCCTGCATCATTTAACCTTGAGAAAACCCTTGTTCTCTTACTTCACTATTTTGGCAAATGGTGGGGAATCCCTCCCTAAACAATGTGTTGTGAACACACCACTACAGTGTCCATGCACTGTACCCCCAATAGTGTCAGCTTTCACTCTCCTCCACTTTATGAACACTGGAGTGCTGTTGTGCATATACAGTACACATATTATGAATATATAAGTGGACACCTCAATCAGTGCTGTGAGCAATGTTCAATGAACGAGTTCTTCCAGGTCTTCCCTACTTCTCTTCTCTTCGCCACCATTTTAAATTTTAAATCATTTTTTTCAATTCATGTATTATCAGAAATGGATGAGTGGTTGAAAACTAATTTCAAAGAAAAGGACATTAATTGGTGTAAATGTTACAGGTTATGCAATAACAGTAACTATATTAATTACAAACATTTTGCTAATATGAAGGGTACAATTTATGGAAATGGGTGGCCAAGAGGTACTTAACTGAAGAAAGGTTGGGAACTTCTGTCTTTCAGTGAAGAAATTATAAATATGGGATTCCTTTGTATAGCACAAACATGGACTTCCAAAACCTAAATTACACTTGCAGCTATCATTCTCTGTGCAAACAGCCACACTCTGATCAGGGATTTCTTTGACAGAAACTTTGCATCTATAATAGAAGACATTTCTCTATATCTGTCCATAGGAGGGAGTGACGGAATGAAACTGTGTAATGTGAGCCAGTGGTTGACAAATTTGAGTTCTCAGATGTTGTTGGACTACAGTTCCCAGAATCCATGGCAATTGTTTATGATGTCTGAGACTTCATGATGCTGAAGTCCAACAACATTTGGGCATCCATCTTTAGAAATCATTGATCTTGGCACACAACTCTTATCTATAAGCCTACTCTTTCTTACCTAAAAATATAAAACAAAGGGAGGGGCAACTAGAAGACAGTGTTATTTAAAAAGTAAAAAAAAATGCTTTTAATAAAAATATTTTACTATGAAATCAGCTAGTCACTCACAATAATCATATTAACTTTACAGTAAAAAAACATAAACACATCTCATGTATTGTTACAGTGTAAAATTGTTCATGCTTCATGTAAAACTAGACCTAGCTGAGACTGTATCAGGTCACAAGCTTTAGGTAATAGCTACACATAGCCATAAAGCCTCATTGTCAAAGTTTTTGCCCCAGATTGCTCATTGTATACCTGATAGGGGAAAACTGACTATTGTTAAAACTATATTACCATGGAATTCTATGTGTATAGTGAGTCCTCTGTAAATGTGAGGATGCTGTGCCAGGAACCCCCATGAATACCTGTGTCCCATTATATTCAATGGCAGTGAGGTGAGCATGCATCCTTCAGTGCATCCACATGCATGTCGCTGCCATTTAAGGTACAGGATGCAACATTCTGTGGTCAGTCAAAATCATTGGTCACAGGTAAGGAGGCCTACTGTATGTGCATCTCCAAGCAGGCTAAGCCATTGTGAGAATGTGATTGGCTGGAAGAACTGTTACCTCCAAAATGTAGGTGCCACAAGGGCCACTCTGCAATGCCTCCTTGAAAAAGTGGGGAATTAATTAGCTCAAAGAGGAGGCTTGCAAGAGGGGGGCAACTTAGCGAGATCTTTCCTACCAGTGTTTATGGGCACACACAAGAGAAAAACCAGCCAAAGACTCAAAAATAAGGTCAAAATGTGTTTTATTGAGGGGAATTCACTCATGCATGCACACAAGATACACACAATCATGCATTTACACAAAAGCTAACCAAAAGAGAGGGAGGAAAGCAGATAGAGACTGTGAAGGGTGTGGGTGATTTTTACCAGATCCGATGAGAAGCAAAGAAGTGGGATGAAGTGACTCAGGTACTGGACCCAAAGGCAGTTCTCAGTTCAGGAATCAAACGGACAGAGTGACGCTCAGAAAGGCAAGAGACTGCACTGGGCATCCTGAAATCAGGGGTATTCGTACCCTGAAAATGGCTTGTGGCTGTGAAGGTTCCAGATGCAAGACAAAGGGAACCTGTTGTGGACAATGGGTCTTTTGCCTGTTGATGGGCTTAGTGCTTTGATTGACAAAGACATGATGGATGTTGTGATAACTGTCTATTGTGGGTGCTGTGAGGAAAGGATCCAGGTGTACAATGGATGGACATCTGTCAATCAGTGTCCTGGTGGGCTCCTCACAGTTGGATTCCCTGGAAAATTCCAGCTTCTATTTAAGCCTATTATCCACAAGAATGATGTGCATTTGCCCAACAAATGACTCAGTCTCACCTGGAGGAAGTTTCCAGTTGACCTATCCTTCTCATATTTATAGTCAAATTCTTCCTCTCACTCAGCTTGACCTCTCCGTCACCTCTCAGGCTTGAATTTGATATCAGAGCCAATAAAATGTGTTGCCAATTGCATATGATGCCAATTAGGTATGGTGCCCATACAAACCATACTAATATCAGGGATCCCCAAAGCCAGGCCTTACAGAACTTCTGGGAACCTGAAAAAACTTTATAGTTTAAGTTTATAAAAAACATGCTTGCCCCAATGGGGAACCTTTTGCAGTTTTTTGTTTGTTTGTTTGTTTTCTCAGCAACTGGTCTTTGCTTAAGCAAAATAAACAACAGTGAAATCTTTTACCCGTGTTGTCCAGTTTCTCAGCTAGGCAATGAACTAAAAGAGTATTTTTCTCCTGTGCTGGAAGTCGTTCAGCCTGCTGAGCCAAGGTAAGAAAACTATTATGACTGATTCAGTGCAATGCTTAAAGGGTTTTAGTGTGATTGCATTGGTTCCAGCTTTACCTAGCCATTGCTTGGTCTGCCCTACCAGATGCACTGCTTTTCTGAGAATTCATAAAAAGAGCAACAAGTTTTTACTACAACTTAGTGGGAGACAAAAGTGGAGATTTCTTATTTATGCACTCTAAACTGGTTAAACATTATAAGAACAAGCAAAATGAAACTCAATGTAAACCACAGAAGGTCAGGTATTGTCAACCAGAGGTGTGTGCGTACGTGTGTTTTTAATAGCTTATGCTAGTAAGTCAACTATCTGGAAATCTGGACCATCCTTCATTTATTCACTCACTGTATACAGGATGGATTACTACAAAGCACTATGCTTCTGCTGACTGTTCAGAAGCTTCAGTGTGGAAAGCTAATGTGAAGGATTGGTTAAGCCATGGCAGTTGGACAGTGTGACACTCATACTGCCCCAGTTGCACTGCCCTTATTAATCTTCAAAACACTTAACAGCATGAGGACAAGTTAACTGAAATTACACCTTTATCCCAGCCGTATTGCTTATCTTTCAGGTTAGCTGCTGAAGCTCTGCTCACAAAGCTAGTGCTCAGAACAATTAGGGTGACAATCGCAAGGGTGCAGCTTTTTCAGCTGAAGAACTCATTGCCAGTTAGGATGCACCATGCTCCCTAACTGCAAGATTTGAAGAGGGCTCTTAAGAGTCACTTCACTTCTCAGATTCTTTCCTGTTTTTGTTGCTGTTTTCCCCAGTTCATGACTCAAGGTGGCTGATTTTAAAAACATAGTTGAAAATTCACAAAATATCAAAGTTAAACAGTGATTAAACCGGCAAAACAAACAAAAAACAAACAAAACCCCTAAATATATAAACCACTAGGGTCTTCACCTAGCATTGCTCAAGATTTATTTTCCTCTTAAGAACTCACAAAAGTGTCTTCTCCAGTATCTGTAACTTTCCCCCATATTTTCTAGTGCAATCTGTATTCAGAGTTATTTACATACATAGTTTGGGTTCCTGAGGGAATACACTGTCCTCCTCCTTGCTGCTACACATCGTCGCCATAGCAACCAGCTATTCCAGTACCTGTAACTTTCCCCCATATTCCCCAATCCAATCTGTATTCAGAGTTGTTAACATACAGAGGTTGAATTCCTGCGGGAATACAATGTCCTTCCCCTTGTTGCTAGGCATTGTCTCCACAGCAACCGGCCTATTCCAGTACTTGTAACTTTTCCCCATAGTCCCCAATCCAATTTGTGTTCTGGTGACATTGATGTACTGGCTTTTGATTTTTTTTGCTTCCTGTTGAATTTGTGCAACGGCTTTATGTTTTTCTGGAAGCATTTTTTGAATTTCAAGATTCCTCACATATGGAACCCATACAATCTACTGTGTGAGGCGAGAAGACCTTGTAACAATGTTGTGTATGTCACTTTAATTTTTCTCACATATGCCTCCCAAATGTTTTCTGGCATCCTTATTGATGCTAAGTCTTGTCTCCATAGCAACCGACCTGAGGCTGAGGAGCTCCTGGCTGAGTATTCTAAAGGTCCTTCCCTAACCTGCCAACCCCAGGATTCCATAGAATATTCACAGCCAGCTAATCATATCAGGTCTTCTCACCTCACTCAGCCAGTCGCATGAGGTCTTTGCCTGCCTGACGCAGACAAATTGACAAACTTACAAACTCACAGACAAACACTGGCTTTTCTATAGTAGATTAAAAAAACCCACAACAAAAATAACAGAAAACCCAGTACATTGTACAAGACCCATTGCACCTAAACAATCAGTCCTCAAAAGCCTTTTAGGCTATAAAACTGAGAAAGTTTCAGCTACTTGTTATTTAGTGAAATTTTGCATTATGGAAATAATTTTAATTTTAATTAATTTAGTAATGGTTGATTTTAATTAAATTTATTATTTCATTATTATAACAGATTATAGAAACTACCTTGAGATCTCTAAAATGCTTGCATACAAATATTTAACAACAGCAATAAAAACTAGATTATCAAGAACTAGGTTCTGGATTATACTTCATTAAACTGAAAATATATATGTTTTCTTTGCTACTGTAACAAGTTAGCACATACACTTTCCTAGGAAACAGAATTCCAAAGTGGGAGAGTTTGGCTTAAATCAAGGATTCAAAATACGTTTCCTTGGTGAGCTAAAATCTTCTGAATCTCAGTCACTTCCCTGCAATCTAGTTTTAAAATGTTCCATTCTGATCTTCAGTGCTATTATAGAACAGGATACATAAATTTTAGAAGTAAAAAAACATAACGTCAAAGCTACTAAAAATTCTATATATCATAAGCACTTTTTATGAGAATCTGAACAGCTTTGGGGAAAGTGGGAGAAGAGTTAGAAACCCCCCTGAGCCCAATTATCTGAAAATCTGTCTTCTTTTGTTCAATTTTCTCATTAAACTAGCACACAAAATTATGGAGTGGCTGGCTCACAATTTCTAGTTCAGACAGTCTGATTCCAGTTTCACTTAATGAAAACTCAAAACTGGAACAACTTTTTTTTGTTACTTTACAGTACAGCAGTTTAGACGTGTGGAATTTCACAAACCAGAAAAGCAAGTAGAGAAGAATCATTCTAGTGGAGCACAGATGTGTCCTGCCTCTCCTTTCCTCAAGGTTTCATGCTCTCTTTACACACCATTTGCCTCCTATATGCTAAATATTGTGATAATGGAGACAAGTAAATATTTATCAATTACTCTGATCTTGAAAGCTAAACAGTGTCAGTCCTGGTTAATACTTGGATGGGAGACCATCAGGGAATCCAAGGGTGTGTAAGCTATATTTCTAAAGACAGCAATGGCAAATCACTTCTGAGTGTTCTTTGTTTTAAAAAAACAGTATGAAATTCATGGGGTGACCATAAGTCAGCAGGCAACTTGAAAATGCTCACAAAACCTGATGCTCTACTATGTACACAATTCAAATAACATTCTCTTTAAAACATCATACAAATAAATAACACATCAACATGGACTTCCGGTTTGACCTATGATGCCGTGACAAGGATCTTCTTGTTGTCCCAACAGGAGACCTCTCTCTCTGATGGCAGGAGTTGATTCAGGCTATTTCTGAATTGACTGGATTCCCTCTTCATATTGAGGGAACAAGTGGGGTTCCAGAGATCAGCAGCCTGCTCCCCAGCTTCCAACCAATCTGAAGACGTTCGGCAGTGGAAAGAGCAGAGGAGATCAGAACAGCCACCACAATCGGATGGAGCCATGAGCTGTTCAGTGGCGCCCACAGACTTTTTTGAAAAAGAAACCTGTGTGAGTTTTGGTTATTACCTAATTGTCTGCTGTCTTTGTGCCTGTTTCTAACTCTGATCCACTGTAATCTCTGAATGCAGATCTCTAAAACTCTGACTCCAATGGTTGCAACAGTAATAGACTTCACTGACTAACAAATAATGTTTCTTTTTTCTCTCTCTCTTTCTGAACAAGTCAATTGGAGAGCTCTCTTAGAGTATACTAAATCTGTTATTGATTGGACTTAAGAGACTCATATCCTACCAAATTCATTAATCTAGAACAGTAACACAGCAACATACTATACACTCATCACAAAATCTACACAAATCAACATGAAATAGCATAGGAATGCATAGCTAGGGATGCACGGTGAGAGGACTGTGTAGTTCAAAAGCGGCTGGGGTTTTCTAAGCATTTAATACAAGAACTCATAAAAGCTCAAAGGGTTTTGTGTACTCAGGGGATGTGGTTCTCAAAAGCACAATGTTTTCCTGATAACTTTTTGAGAGTGTGTGATCACTAGGTCAAATTCTACCTATTCAAGCCAATGGAGACTTAGGGCATATTTGCGTAACACATTTGATTGGAGACACAGAGGAACTCTGGCTTAGTATTGATGAGCACCATTTTAGCGGTGATCAATTTCTGCTGCGTGCCACAAGAGCACCTAAACAAACCACAGAGTTTGACTCAGTGGTTTATCCAGTCATGTGAACCCGAGTATAACTAGGTGCATAACACTTCAGTCTTCCCAGACACACAGTAAGGAATTTACAAGTCATGGTTCTTGGACAAAGAAATTACAAAGGAGGACAAGAAAGGGAAACAGTTGAATCGAATTATATTCACAAATTCTAATCCATTAGCAGAGGATGAACAAAGACAATGGCTTGATGGCACACTGCATATATTAACACAAGAGTCTTTACTACCAGACGTATAACAGAAGGAATCTTCTAGGAAAGAGTTTTGAATGCAAAGAAATTGGCTTTTGGTAAGCAGATTTATTGCTTTCACACAGCAACACAAACTGATTACTATAAAGATCTGAAAGACCTGTACCTTCCTGCCCAGCCCTTTGAAAATTTAGGACAAAGGACATGATTTCCACCTTTCTGGATCCTATTACATTCTATCCAACTCCCACAATTGTATAAATTTGCTTTATACCTGACGCCTTAATACCACTCTGTAGTACATCTGAAAAAGTGGGTTTACATCATGCTAAAATAAAATAGCTCAAGCTAAAATAAAAACCTTACGTCTTAGAGGTGTTGCTACGCTCCTTTTTCTTCCTCCTCTTCCCTCTCCTCCTTTTTATGTTGCCAAAGACTAACATGGCTACTTCTTTGAAAACTGCTACTCTGTTTTGCTTCTCTGCTAACAAGCAAGAGAAAGAATCAAGAATTTGTTTTAGATTTGCTCATGTATTCCTTCATTGGTTTAATACATGGAAACCAAAAATGAGCTCACAGAGCATCTTAAAAATAAAAATGACTTTAGCTGCTCCTGATGGAAGTATTGTTCAAGTTGTTTGCTTATTTATTTAGAAACACACATTTCAAAGCTCTGCCATTTTTCTTGTTAGAGACAGTCTAGGTACACAGCTGGGGGAAAGACATGACAATATGTAGCTGCTGACAAGAGAGCAAAATTTAAAGGTATGAGAGAGAATTAGTACATTCTTCACTTCCAAAAGTGCCTGATCCTGTGATTAATTCCATGCTGCAAACAGAAAGAGATGAACATTGATACTTCCTCATTTTCTACCACTGCTGTTGACGTACAATTTTCTAAGTATAAATTCATCCCTTCCTGAGTCATAGCTAACTATGACTGAGGAAGATATAATTTAATATTTGTGTGATTATGGGTTAAAGTCGGATTGGGAATCACACTGGCCTCTAGGTGTTGTATTGCAAATCCCAGCAGCCCTATCCAACAAAGCCACTATTGAGAAATACAGGGAGAAGCAGCCCAACAACATTTGTAGGGTTATGTGCTTCTCACCCCTCCTTGGAGCATGTTTGCTTGGGGTGATGAAAATTGGATTCCAACATATCCATATGGATGACATCAAATTGGGAAATGTTACCTTAGAACGAGGGGTGAACTGGATGACCTTCAGGATCTTTCTAACACTACCATGTAATAGGCATAACCTCTGTGGTATTTCATCAGCTTCCACTTAGTTATCTCTGAAAGCTCCCTGCCCCCAACTATGCTCTAAAAAGGCAGGCTTTTACCCAGGTTGAGATGCAAAACAATAAATCAGAAGCTCACTTTCCTTTTTTCCAGCACTTAGAAGCTCCCACCTCTTTTCACATACTCTCAAACGATCAGTGTTCATCTATTATCAGGCTGCCTAGTGATGCATCTTGACTACTCCTATTGGTTTTGGCTTCCCTTACCTTTTATCTTTTAAGTGATAAACTGTAATTTAGTTTCTGCCAGAGGAAAAAAAATCCATCAGGACATAATTCCAAATAGGCTTTCGTGGTTTAACTTTGTGTTTGTTAAAGCAAAAGAAGTGATGTGACACTACTTTTTGGACCTGGTTCCAGTGCTGGATAATCAGATTATTTGGTTCTCTTCTCTGATCTCTTTGGGAACACCCAAACACCCAGGTAGCACCACCACAACCACATACACTCTATACTTTATGTTGGGCTTTAGGGAATTGAAAGTATTTCCCATATATCTGTCTTGGAAAATGCTCACATAATGAAAGCAGGGATGGCTTGCTCTACCCCTGATGTCTGTACATACAGAACATCTGCAGGGAAGAATACAGGCCTCTAACAGTGAAGTTCCTTCTTCCAAAGTCTTTTTATCCCCACTCAGCCCCATTTCCTTTCTTCTCCTCTGTCTCGCTGTAAGTGTTCTTTTAGCAGCACCAGCATTGTGGTGTAGCAACTTATTCCTATTCTTTCCATGTTTCTTCTGGTTCTGGTACCAAAGCTTCTGTTAAAGAAGCAGTGTCCAAGAATACCTCTGCTTCATTAATTGAGGTATACTATATTTCACACATTCAGCTGGAAGCACAAAGGTTTCCATGCTACAGGCACTGAAACTATAGGCCAAGATGTCAGAAGTCAAGGTTCACCCATATGCACAATGTTGGAAAAGAACTAGCTCAAAGTGGCTGCTCACACATCAACTCATTGCAGTATTGCCTTCTGCAAAGAGCTACATCCTCACATTGAATAGAAGATGGGAGAATCACCATCTAGTTCTGGACAGTGACCCTTCTCTTCCTCAATTGCCAATGAAAGGGCTGGTCAGGAATAATCTTCTTTGCCCTGAATGGATGGGAGATACAACAAACGCCATATCACGATTTCTCTCTGCTCTTTTCTCTCCAGATCCAGTCCCTTTTGTCTCATGTTTGTTTAAATAGTTTTCAACCTCATTCTTTAACCAAAAAAAGAGTAAAAGAGTGGTCTTGTAGACAGAGTACTGATTTTTGTAAACCACTCTTGTTACTCTTTTTTGGTTGAAGAGTGGGGTTAAAAGCTATTTAAACAAACATATAAATAAATGATTTACAACACTTTATAAAGACAGAGGAGTACAATCCTCAAATTCCCTTGCTACATTCTGACAGGGTGCAATCCATGCTCCTCAGATCTTCTCATATGGTGAAAAGAAATATTCTCTAGTTTTAAACAATTAGAGAGAATATTGTGTGTGCGTGTGTGCGTGCGTGCGTGCACACACAGAGTGCATTCTGGACTCTGACAGATACATATATGGTCATTCTGTGTAGCTATCTTCACAGATTGAAATCCTCAAGCATCCTCAAGTATACCTCCCTCCCAGATATAATATTTTGCAGGAATAAAAAGACAAAAATATTTTTTGAAAATAAACTTTCAGAAGGAACCAGAGCTTTACTTACCAGATCTGATGGAAAATTCATTGGAAAAAAACTATGGCAGAATTTTACAATATATCGTGACAGCAGCAATATTATTATATACCCAAAAATGGAACACTAAGAAGGTTCCAACTGAGGAAGACTGATTGGTTAAGTTGATGGACTCAGCAGAAATGGACAAATTGACACTTCTTAAAAGAGAATGAACAAAGACTTTTGTGAAAGACTAGGATCCATTAATGCATTTTCTACAAAACATAGAAATTAATATATTAATTACTGGTTTTGATAATTAATATATGGCAAATTTAGTAAAGAAAGTAATATTCTTTATTATATATTTGTAATAGAAACTGTTTACTCAATTTAGACTTAAAATTTGAGTTAGGGGAGGGTTGGAAACCAATTTTTTATCATTAAGTGTGGGGGAGTTAAGTGGGTGGTCTGGGGTTGTATTGGGGAGGGGTGGAGTAGTAGTGTTGTTCACTCTAGATGTGTGTAGTTAAGTAGTGTTATGTTTTAAAAGAAAAATATAAGCAAAAAAAAAGAGTAAAAAGACAAAGAAAAGAAGAAGAAGAAAAATACCTATCATTCTGCACTGGCTAGTGTAGGCAAGGAGGGTTTCTAGAGGACAGCGTGAACCCAGTCCACTTCACTGTGTTTATGTGCTCCATGTAGAAATGATCTATCGATTTTGACCTGCCTCCTGATAGGTCCACATCTGGTCATATTGTGTAGCAATCTTCACAGATTGAAATCCTCAAGGAGCCTTAGTTTGCACTCTTATCACCAACCTTGGGCAAGTCACAATCTCTCAGCCTAGACAATGGCAATCTTCCTCTGAATAAATCCCACATTTAGCCATAAATAATGTATGCGAGTCATTAGCTTTAGAGACTTTACATAACAGTTTTTCACTAAATTGTATTTCTTCTCATTTCAACAGCTGGTTAAAGGGGAGGGGTGGAACCATTCCACTGTGCCCTATTAAGATAATTGCAGAAGATTTAATGAGTTGAGGACAAAGAGTTTGTAAATTAGCCTAAAGACACTCACATTCTTCATTTCTCTTCAAATCAAATACAGAAAACTGCTACTGATGTTTTCTTTTCCACTAACTTGCATTTAATAAAGGAGAGAAGTGGTTGAAAATGGCCACATATGTATTTTTTGTGCCCCCCTCCAAAAAAGTCAAGAACACACGAGATACATAAATCCTGGTAATTGTACTCCTTTCTTTTTGTCTAATTTGCAGTATGCTAGCTGGACAATATAACATTAGAACAGGCTTTAGCTACCGTGCAGTAAATATAGAAACCTCTTCAGAATTGATTAACACTGTTCCCTAGAAAGTACAAAGCATGCAGTTACAATTGAATGTTGAAAATGCTTTTTAAATGTGTACAATGGTCAATTTTGTGCAAGGCCTGCACATTCTTTTTCTTAAAGTTTACTTTCCCATCACTTTGTTCAGACTACACTAAAACAGAAAAAGAATTTAATTTGTTTTCTGTTTAAAGGTAGCATTTTGCAATGATAAATAAGCCAGAGCTAGGTGTTTTTTTCTAGTCAAATAGGAATGCATGCAAAAAATAAATCCTGAAATATCCATCCATGCCTGCTGCTGAGTAATTTAAAATTAAAGGTTTTGTTTATGAAAATTAAGGAACTCCACCATGAACAAAAGGGCTACACTTTCTGCAAACAAATATCGAATAAATTTCTACCCAGTTCTCTCAACAAATTTCAAGCCTACTCTCCAGTCCCAGGTCTCCAAATCAGTTCAATTTTGCAAACAGCCAATCAAGAATGTCAGATTGTATAAGATTCTGACAATGCAGTCAGATGTCCAAAAGGAAATTTTAAAAAACTATAGAACTTGTAATATACTTTGACTTTTTGATACTGATTTATTTAAAAAAAAACATAAATTACATTCTAACTAGGATTGTCATCTTATTAAAATATATATCATACAGTTTGTAATTTTTTTAAAAAAAACTTTATTGCATTTAGACCACATGGCGTAGTGGTCAGAGCCTGAACGCAGAAGTAACTTAGTATTTTTACAATGAGTTATTTTATTTATTTTTCTTTTTTGCAATAACTAAGGCATAACTACTTGAAATTAGGATTGCAATGTAATAAGGTAAGGCCATTTATTTGCTTTCAACAGGTTTTAGTGACTTTTTTTTTGCTACAGGAATATGTGGTCTCACTGGTGGCACAGTGGTTAAATGCCAGTACTGCAGCCACAATGTTGTGAGTTCGATCCTGCAGGGCTACAGGTTGCCTCAGCCTTTCATCCTTCTGCAGGTCGGTAAAATGAGTACCCAGTTTGTTGGGGGCAATTAGCTAAAACACACTTAGAGAGGACTATGCACTGATAATCAGTATAGAAATGTAACTGCTATTGCTATTTAGGTATGTTTTGTACCATAAATCAGTGTCTTCAAGTATTCTGATATCCTTGCTTAAAAAACAAGGAGCTATCTAAGGCCATTTCTGCACTAGAGTGGAGGAGAATTTCACCGCATATCATGAGCAATGTTTTTTACTCTGACTTACCCCGATTCCTATTTGCACACCCTCCAGATTTCTATTGAAATAAAGCAGAGAAAATCGTTTGCAGCTTCTGCATCATCAATTCTCATGGAACTCCTATTGTTATCACGGTTATGATATGTCTGGTGAGAGCACTAGATATCCTTTTGATATCGAATAATTTGGCCTTTGCTTGACCCTTCTCTGACACCCCACTCCACGTGTTTGCAGAGGTCCTCCGAACAAGCACGTATTGGGCGCGGTCGTTAATGGTTGTACATTCCAAACCCCATTCAGGCAGGCAACTTAAGCCTCTCCGATGCTTTAGGGAAAAACTTCCTTGCAAACCGGCTTTGCTTGGCGTGAATCTACACAAAGATGCACGGCCAAGAGCCGAGCCATTCCTTTATGCTGGGCCATCAGAATACTGGCCATACTATTGTTATCCAGCGTTAAGCTCATCATGCAAAACCTGACCTTTTCCAACTCCTTTGTCCAGCTCCAAATTTCCTTTGTTCTCACCGAGCATGGCATAGCCTGTAGGTAATGTCCACCCTATAAAAGGTCCCCATTTTCGGGACTTCCTCGGAACACTTTGGACTTCCATCACGCCTTGCTGTCGGTTTGTCCAGTGAACTCCCCTCAGTGAACTGCACTGAGCTTCCATACCTGCAACCTCATCTTCTCTCCAGGACTACGAGACCAGGTGTCATATTACCCATTCCCCAAAGCTCTCCATTTCTATTTCTCAGTTAGTTAGTGTATGTCTTGTCTTTCGTGTTGCTTGTCTTCAATAAAATATTATTTGTTACTTTTAAAACCTTGTCTAGCCACTCTCTGACCTGACGCTGTATACATAGAGTGAAAGATCCTAGCTAAAGTTACCCTGCCTCTTGTTAGCTTAAGAGAGTGCTCGAGCTTAATTTCCCCATCTTGTGTTTTTATTTGGATATTTGGGTGCCCCTCTCGGGACCCCCAACATACAAGGTAACACTCTTCCCCTCCCTTGCTCTACCCTGCTGCCGCTGATTGGTCAATTTAAAAAAAAACAAAAAACAAAAACATTGTAGAAATTGTTGCTACATTTTAGCACAAGTGTGTGAATTGATATAACTCTTCTGCATGTAGGAAAAAATGCAGCAGAAACAGTTTGGGTTGTTTACATAGGAGTTTTTCTGTTTTTACAATACATCAGTTTAACATTGATGTTAACTGCGCTAAGACCTCAACTTGTGCGGAACCACAGAGGACAGAACGATGTCAAACTGGTTTAACGTGCAGATGTAAAAGCAACAATACAATGCTACTGCGATGTATCAGCCTTGTGCGGAAAAGGCCTAAATCATCTTTAAGGAAGAAAAAAAAGTAAAGAGTTGCTTATTTAAAAAAAAACTCTTACCTTTCACAGGTTAACAGCTTTTGCCTGTACTGCCAAGGGCAATCTTGGAGGCAGTGCTGGAGAACCTCAGACCAGTAGAAGGACCTTAATATCCAGATCTGTTGATTCTACACATGTGTCAGGGCATACCCTTGACTTAGATTTTGCAGTCTGACAAAGGCAATCCTGCTATCATGGTCAGATCATTTCTTTGTGAATTTTAGTTTGGTGATAGCAAGCCCTTCTTGAGGAGATGGAGAACTGATTGAGATGGTCCACCCTTAGAGCCTTATGTAATCTGAAGGGGTATTTCCAGCTGACAAACCTGGTGATTCACTCAAGGACTTGGTAGTGTTGTAGAACCATGAGATGGAAAAAGCCATCAATATCATTGCTCCTAAGTGCCTGATCCAGTGGCTTGAAGCTCTTAATTCACCTTGACACATGCAACCAATGAACCAGGCTGGATAGTCGCTAGAGTGCAGGTAGCACAGGTAATACAAAATGACTGAAGGTCTTGAAAACCTCTTTCTTCTGCCTATTATGCAGCAAGGAAATTGACAAAAAAAAGTCATTGTATGCCTTCATTTTTTCAGCTTCAACCTGATCTTCAGTATTATTCTGACCATTGAGGAGTTTGTTGGGATTGGGCACAGAAACCAGAAGTTAAGGTCTCAGTTACCTTCTCTGATAGGTTTGCTAGGCACTTTGAGGAGAAAATAGCTCTTATGTATTCAAAAATTGATGTTATGGTTACTGCAGAGTCTGAGGAAATGTCCAGTACCACATCTGGTCAGTTACTGGGATCTGTTTCAGTTGTTGTAGCCTGATGGACAAGATGCCTGAACTAGTTGGTCCCATCACACATAAGCTTGAGATTGGTAAGTGCCTCACTGTGTCAGGGGGAAATGTCAGCTGCTTTGGAAGAGGCTGTGATTCAATCCCTCCTGAAATGCACCTCCCTGGATTCAGAGATATGAGAAAACTAGTGTGCCATTGCTAATTATCTCCTGTTGGATAAGGAGCTTGAGCATGTGGTATCTGGACAAATTCATTCATTCTTGAAGGAAACAGATTATCTGGGCCCATTTCAGCCTGGCTTCAGGCCAGAAAATGACACTGAAACAGCCATACTTGGTTGACTGATAAAACACAGGAAGAGTGCTAACTTGTTATCTGCCTCATCTTTCAAAGGCTTTTGATATCTTTGATCATGGTATCTTAATGGTACCAACCCCACTGGGTGCAGAGGGTGCCCACAAAAGATGTCAGGAAGACTTTTTTTTTCTTTTTTCTTTTGGTGCATAAAAAGACAACAGACTCAAGGCTGAGAAACAGGGTTGAGAGTTATCCGCTTACTGGAGAATTATTATTTGCCAGTGAGGCTGCAGAAAGACAGAATGTGCAAGGAGAGGAAGTGAACAATTTGATATCTTGCTAACTTGTTAACTAGCCCAAATGTGTGTGCTGAATGAAATGAAGGAAGGGAATCTTCGAAAGTATATTAAAAGCTTAAGTGTAAATTAGAGTCCAGGTATGGGGTTTCAACAGTCAGAAAGGAGCTAGACATTGCTTATTTTAGACTTAAGAATTCAAATCTGCTTGTTGGGCGTTTTTGAACTAATCATCAATATTCAAAAATTAGTGAAAGTGAAGCTCTAAGCAAAGGTTCTCTCCCTCTCAGACTTTCAGCAGTATTTATAATTTCAACTAGCTTTGAGCATTACAGCAAATTACATCTGCCAGTGCTCACAGTAGCAACCAAGCAGGGCATCACTGAATGCTGAATGCACTTTTTGAGCAAACTGCTGAATTATTGGTAGTGATTGTCACTTGCAGAGGGATCCACAACTCAAGAGTCTGGAAATGCAGTTACAAATTATTTGCTAATTTTATTAATCCCTTTCTCTCAATCACTAAAATGTAACTACATTACAATATGATTATGACTTAAATAGGATAACTTTAGTTGTTTAACAATATAACTAACTTTTTTCATTTTTAAAAAATAATTATGGGACTGTGACCTCATTAAATGATGGAAGAGGACTATCAAATGGTTCAAACACAGGCTCAGGCTGTAGCCTCATGCTTTGTTGGGTGCTGAGGCAAGAGTGAGATAGAAGAAGAAGAACATGCTTTGTAGCATACTCTTATATTAATAAGCCAGAACAGTGGTTTGTAACATAAACTGTGAACTTTAGTAAATAAAAAAGTAATTATTTTAGCTAGATCTGAATAACTTGTTATTTTTTTAAAATTGGAACTGTAACTATTTCATGTTTGGAACTATAATAGTAACAAATTACTTTTAAAAGTAATTTTCCCAGCTGTAGTTACAACTGTTAGTTTTTCATTCTCTGGAAGAACCATAGATTCAGCTTGCCTGCTTTAATTAAAATATATTTCCTTTTTGCAATATTCTTTTCATGATATTCTTACTTATCGACAGCTTCATGGGTATTAGTGAAAAACATCCCCTTTACACGTCAGTTTCCAAGGGATACAAACATATTTTATTACTCACTTTCCTTCGCCTCCTCTCTTCCCCTCAATATTAAAATAGCTGCTAATAATAGCAGTGGTAGCACATATGCTGTTTTCCTTCAAGTCACCTCTGAGTTATGAAAATCCTAAGGGGTACTTATCACAGGGTTTTCTGGAGAGTATATGTCACCCAGTGGGCTTTCATGTCTGAGTGGGCAATTGAACCCTGGTCTCCAGGACCGTACTCCAATGTTCAAACCACTACACCATGCTGGCTCTCCAGTAGCATATATACAGGATGCTTATTGTCAAAATGTTATCCCAATTTTTGAAAGGCTTGGTATTTGATGCTCCTGGGGAATGATTAAGCAGGGATCCCTTCCTCTCTTTTAGGCAACTGAAGCTACTAGAAAATCCCCAGGACTGAATAGAAGAACAGATCTCTCTGGTGGCAAACCTGGTTTACCTTTTACAAAAAACCCAACTAATGGGAAAAGAAAATGCCTTTATTTAGAAATTTAGATCAGAAAATAGGATGCCTCAGAGAAGTGGGGGAAAAAATTTCCCTTCACTTTTAAAGGAAAAGAAATGAAATGAAACTGATTATGAGGAACAGAGAAATCAGACTACCATCTGGCTAGTCAGGGACCCTCCAGAGTGCAGGCAGCATTGTCATGCAGATAATGAAGATTAAAATAACACTCATTCCTTAGGACAAGCTCAAGGGAGATTCACCTACAGCTGGTGTTTAACTCCTTCAGAGGCAGGATATAGCAAAAACAGACACTGAGGGTGGAAAAGGTAGAGCTTTTCTGGAAGAGAGCACACAGAGTCATAACCATCCAGCCAGAAAGACTTTCCTAAAGGAAGAGAAAGGGATTAAGGCTTTATGAGGTAAAGCCGACCTGCTGCTGAATGGAGTGGCAGCTGAAAAAAATAGTAAAGGGAAGGCAGAAACCACAATGGAGTTTGTTTTCTGAGGCACAAAGGTGTGGAAGGACTGACAGGTGGACTGTGAAGGTATTACTGTCAACATCAAAATGCAGTCTTGGGTGGAGGGAAGGAACCTGGTAATGTCCCAAAAATATGGAACAGCTAGATCTGTGAAAATGCAGAAAAGCAGAAAGTGCAGGGCAAAACAAAAAAAATCACATTTTCATCTCTTGCATTCAAGCCAATAAAAATTAAGAAAAACCTCAAATGAGGTGTTGCCATCTTCCAGACTGGCACTGCTTTGACACAAACAAAAAGGGGAAAAGAATGACTTCCATTAAGAAATCCCTAAGGCCTCAGGAAAGAACTATAGCACCTCCTTTCTTGACCTAGGAAGAACTGTGAGAAAAGGCAGTTACACCTCTAGAAAAACAAGGCCACTCTTGTGGGAATAAACTCATGTACTTTAACCCATTCTTCTCTATGAAGCTATTCTCCATGTTGAGCTATCAGTAGTGTTTTAAAAACAGTTTCCTGAATATATTGCCTGCTTACATGGCTTGGATTTCATCAGTCTGTTGATGGTTTTAGCAATTTATTTTTGATATTTTTTACTTATACTCTGGTTCCTCTTCAGATCGTATAAATCTTTCATCTTCTACTAAGGGTTTTATTATTTTGGAGGGTTGGATAGTTTGACAGGGAAGATATCATGTACCATTGCACCTAAGTCTAATGGATATCAGACCATTATGGTTGCTTGTGTTTTATTTCAAGTTTTTCACATATAAAGTATACTCTCCAACTGCCTTGATCTGGCAGGGACAGTCCCAATTAATCCTTGGTCATCCCACTTTTTCAGTTGCTTTCAAAATGTGCCAGTTTATCTCTACTCCTCCCACTTCCCCCCTTTGTCCTCCTCATCTTATCTCATATTCCTGCAAACTGAGTTCCAGGGAAAGAGCACAGGAAGGTGCAGACTCTTGTCCTTCCCAGTAGGCTCAAGTAAAAGCAAACTGCTGCAGACACTTAGCTTATCTGTTCTTTTTTAATACCTTTTGCCAACTTGACCACATTCTGATGTTGCTTGGCCACATTTGTCTCACCTTTCATCTGTGAAATGTTGGAGTTTATGATAAAAGTAGCCTACAAAAATCTTTAAATAAATAAAAAAATACAATCTTATAGAAGATTACCTTCTATGCTTTTAGAAGGTAGGGATATGTGCTTTATTGTTATTGTTCTTGCTGCTGCTGCTGCTGCTGTGTGTCCTCAAGTAATTTTTAACTTATGGGGAGCCTAAAGTGAACCTACCACGATTTTTTTTTCTTGGCAAGATTTGTTCAGAGGGGATTTGCCTTTGCCTTCCTCTGAGGCTGAGAGAGTGGGACTTGCCCCAGGTCATCCAGTGGTTTTCCATGGCTGAATGGGAATTCAAAAACTGGTCTCCATAGTCACAGTCTTAACACTCAAACCCCTAAACCATCCTGGCCACCAACTAATTTATCTTCATCTAGTTAAGGGGGAAATTATAGGTTGCAAATGGGAAGAATCTATTACTAGTTTTAAATCAGATCACACCTCTGAACATGTCCTACTTTTCAAATAGGACAAATTGTATCATGATCAAAAGTATCTTTTCAGGACCATTTGCAGAATTTTGCTCTCTAAAAACAAACATAGACGCATTTACAGAAGAGAGAAAGAGTACTCAAATGGGATGGATGATACTTTGTTCCACCTGTGTTTTCTATTTTCAGTCCAGCTCAACTAAAAATAAGAGTGATCGGCATCAACTATAGCTGTGCCAAAGTATTCCTTTTAAATAAATAAATAAATAAATAAATAAATAAGAAAGAACCTCCTCTCTGGGCTGGGATTCAAACCCTGGTCTCCAGAGTTGTAGTCCAAAGGCCAAACCACTTCAATTAAATAAATAAATCAAGTAACTCTCTCTCTCTCTCTCTCTCTCTGTGATACCGATGCCTAGACATTTTTGGAATTTGAGGGCTATTGCAGGGATTACAAATATAGTATAGAAGCATAATGAAAACTTATAATGTCTTACATAAATGGTAAATATTACTACTACTTGGTTGCCAAAAACAATAGATAAATCTAGAAAATAGACAACATAGATAAACTGGCATTTTTGATACAATTCCTACAAGGCAAAACAAACCAATAAATAAAAAGTATTATCTTCTTCTTATAATAAGGTTCCTTTATCATATCTAGACAGCAAAACAACACCAAACATCACCTAATACTTTACAATTACACTGCAAAAGCTGGGTGGGACAATGTTCATGGGCTGGCTGTTTCGTGTTTGTAAATTATTACAAACAGTGTGCAGTGTTTCCACACTCCATTATCACCCAATGGGAATATGAAAATCAACATGAAAAGGTACCACTTCAGTCAAACATAAAAGGAATAAACAAACAATAATGGGATTAAAAGAAAGACAATAAACATCCTATAATGTCTACTCAGTAGTAAGCCCTAATGACTTCACTAGGACTCTCTTGCATACACAGCAAAGGCAGGCAAACTTTGGCCCTTTTTGCATGCAGTTTCTGTTGTGAGAGGGCCCCTTGAGTGTCGTGTGAATGGGAGCATCGGTCCATACAATGCACTCTCATTCATGCAACGCTCACGAGCTGGACACAGAGCAGACACGCACCTTTTTATTTTCGGCTTTGAGCCGAAAATGGTGCGCAGTTGCGCAATGCTCCCGGGGCCCTCACGCACTTACCTGCTGTGCGGTGCGTCAGATGAGCTAGGCCGGTCGCACTTCCTCCCCCAGCGCAGCCTACAGCTCCCAGGCTGCACTGTGGAAGGAAGGGGCTGGGCGCTAGGGCGACGGTCGCGCAACCAGGAAGCGAGCTGCGGGACGAAAGAGCAGGGAAGCAGTAGCATTCCTGGTGAGGCTTTTCGTGTGAGATGCCCCCCCCAGCCACGCAAACAGTTAACGTGCGAAAAGGGCCTTTGACTCTTGGTACACTTTGGCCTACATCACTCACAGTCCCTTGCTACTTTGTAAGCAATGTATTGTTGTAGGCAAAAACAATCTGGGCCTAAATCCTATTGTTAGTCTTGACCAGAATAGAACTGTTAAATCCACTGGATTCACCTATGTGGTCACTTACCTTTCAACAACTAATTAAATGGGCCTATACCAGTTGGTACTAAAACAAGAAGATTCCAACTATGGTGCGTAGGATTCCAACTCAGGTGTATATTGATACAGAGAAAAAAAATCTGTGGTAGCCCTTCAAATAAATTATTCTCAGATTTACAAGTACATCCATTGTTTCTTGGTATTTCGAGTTTATACTTATTACCTTCTGGAACCAAGAACGTCATTCTATATAGATGGCATAAATACCTAAGAGGGCTAAGATCTGATAAAAAGTTTCCCTCCATAAAATCTACTCTCTTATTCTCTGTGAACATCATAAAGGGAAGTCATACCTGTTTACAACCAGGGCAAAGGAGTCAGGGAAGTAGACAACTACCAGTTCTGAATTTGATCTTGCTCTGTAACAGAATTTATTACAGGTGAGCAGTCTGCAGTCTTCATTTCACATGCCAGAGGTATTTTTTTCTGGTGATGCTGCCTAGCCAAAAACCTGTAACAGATCTGCTTAATTGAACACCTCCCCCTACCCCGGTATGAGTCTCTCGGCATTCATCATGACAAAGTCTCATCTGTGTACCAGCCCTTAGTCTGCCACAGGAAAGATGGCAAGGATTATTATGGTGCCTAAGAGACCAATTTATTGCCACTAGAGATTTCATGATCAAGAACATACTTCACTGCATTGAACAAAATCTCATGTGTTCTTGTATTTTCTCAGGTAACTTTTCAGAATAAACTCATAAGTTTAAATACATTTAAATATGAGAAGACATTAATACTGTAAAAGCTATACATTGCTATTAATGTTTTTATCTTCTAATAGGAATTAGTACCAACCACAATATTTCTTTTCGTCTTGTACATCTACAGACCTGAGTAATTCAGATCTTAATTCAGAGAATAACCCAACCCACCTCAGACTGATTTGAAGGCTGATTCAATTTTTCATGTGCTGTCATGTACATCTGTGCTGTATCTTTACCATGCTCTGAATGAGTTTTTAACTGTTTTAAATGTTTTAATTAAATTACCTGTTCCATGCACTTTAAACTTTTGTCTTACATATTGCCTGAGCTATATGTTATTTTAACTTACCTTATAGGCACCTCTGGTTCCTGTGTCAGGAGAAAGGCTGGATAAACATAAAATCAAAACAAACTTGGGACCAAATTTAAATTGCAATTCAGAATTTCAGACCTTTCTGCTGACTATAGTTTGTGAAGGACACAAATGTCCAAAAACAAGGTTGTATGAATTATTCATCCCTAGTTATCTTTTCATTCATCTTAATATTCTTCGCTGAAACCCACAGGGATCTTTTGTGCAGTCCTTGGAGTCCCCTCAAGAGTGGAGGGGATTTTCAGTGGGAGTCCCCATTGAAAAATGGAGAACTATGCTACTGGAAGCATCCAGGGGAAAAGATTCTTCAGTAAAATAAGGCATATGCCCTGCATCTTATTTCAGCATTCTCCGTTTAAACAAAACTGGAAAAACAGCTGTAGGAGGCCTATGAAGTTGGAAAATGGGCTTGTTTTTCCAGGATCGCCACCAGTGATCTTAGGGGGACAGACACTGTCTTTAAAAATGTGATAATGGCAATCAAAAAAGCCAAGTCAGTCAAGCAGGACTGGAGTTTCATTCAGTCAATTATCTATGCATATATTAACTTTAAAACCACACATAACTTAATAAATTACTCTCTCAAAATACATGTTCAAGAGTTCTATGCACATTCAAGTTAAGCTTATGTAATGGTACCTTGCTGCCTGGAAAAGACTCTTAATTGGAAATGAAGATTCTTCACACTGATCACATAATGCTACAAAGATTACCCTAAAGCATTCAAATAAAATCTACAAGCCAAAGCTCTCTCACTGAGAAGCATGCTTCATTCAATTCAGTATCTAATTATCCCTGTGAGTTCTCTCCCATTCTCAAGGATTGGGGTGCTATTCTAGGAATGTAAGAGTTACTCTGACTTTTTCATTTCATTCACCAAACCCACATCCCAAATGACAATTTGGCTCTTGAACTTGAATTGTCAGTGTAATAGCCAAAGCTGAATTGCCAAAAACAGAAACTCAATAGCATTTTGCTAAAATGCCCTCAATAGAATGACCCCGTGAAAGTTTGTAATTTTTACATGATTACTGTAACAACAGTCACTATTCAAAACTGTGCAAATAATGTTAATGGAGAATATTTACAAGGGCATGTTAACACATGCCTGTACAGCTTTAGCAAGAGGTTCTAAGATATCTTGGGGAGCAAACAGAAAACTACTGAAGGCACCATAATCTTGTTTCACTCTGTTAATAGGTGTCCTTGACACTTTACAACCAGAGAACAGCTACACTTTAAACAAGAAAAGATTCCTTATATCTTGCTGCCAAAGTACCCAAGCTTCAGACTCTCATAGGACGCACAATTCTTAGGCCATTTCCGCACGGGCTTAAAGAAACAGTGCAAAGCGTCCTCCAGGCAGGACGTCTGCACCTGGGAGCAGACTGGGTCAGACCTACTTAGTGTAATTCTGCACCTCAGCCCCCTCCGGAATGACCTGAAGTGGTCATCCAGCATGCTTTTGAAAGACCGCTTGAAACAGGTCTTTCAAAAGCACAGAGCGTGCCACTCGGAGTCCGCGCTCCAGTGCAGATTTTCAGGCTCGCACCAGTGTCAGCCTGTGATCTGCCGGGGGCGGGCTTTAGGCTGGCGAGCTTCAGCGGTTGGTGGAGAGCCTCCACCAACCAGAAGCCGCCATTTTCATCCCTGGACCAGTGTGGAGCGGCGGCCACGCACTACTCTGGACCAGCCTGGACCCAAGCGTGGAGCCAAGAAGTCCAGTAAGTACCAGCACGGGGCGATTCCCTCGCCCCGTGTGGAAATGGCCTTAGATGAGAGTACCCCCTGGATAAATAAATAAACAGCCTAATCCTTAGAAGTTCAGAGATGGAATAGATATTAAACTGGGAGGGGGCTATAGAGGAGTAAAATCCAACTATGAGTTTTATTTTAATTGTACTGAAAGTCTGTTTTTGTTCTGTGCATTCAAGTCATCTTCGACTTGTGCAGATCCTAATGCAAACCTATCATGAGTTTTTCTTGGCAAGAATTGCTCAGTGAGAGTCTGCCCTTGCTTTCCTTGGATTTGAGACAGTGTGACTTGCCCAAAATCACACAGTGGGTTGCCACAGGTGAGTGGGGATTCAGATCTCCTGAGTCATAGTCCAGCACTCAAACTGCTATAGCACACTGGTCACCAATTAATTTATTTTCATCTAATGAAGGGGGAAATTAATGATAGTAGGTGGGAAGAATCTGGTTCAAACTGTACCATGCACTTGAGCAAGTTCTATTTTTTAGGTTTATTAATAAGATAGCACCTGAGCAAACAGGACAAATCGAAATCACACACACATTCTCCAGACCATTCACAGAGTTTTGTCCACTAAAACCAAACAAACACAGACACATTCTTAGAATAGGGAAGGAGCACACAAACAAAATGGAGGATGCATTGTTCCCCCTGTGTTCTCTATTTTTGGTCTAGCTCAACTAAAAATAAGAGCAATCCGCATCAACTGTAGCTGTGCCAACATATCTAAGAAAGAAAGAAAGAAAGAAAGACCTTCTAAAAAAAAACCTTCAGTTAAGCTGCATCATTTTATCACTTTCCACACTTAAAATTCACTGTCTAATATCAATGATGATCCAACCATTTAATAAAAAAAATAGAACATAAAAAAGGGATTTCCTATTTAATTTTTAGCAGGAGTACTCACCACAAAAGGACACTTTTACTTATTATGTGACACTATATCACCATTTACTGTACCTTATAATTAAATCTAATTACAGGGCAAATCAGATCACACCTCACTTTTTCCTGTTATTCTTGCAGTTTAATGTAGCAAACAGCCATTCAGACAATCTGAGAGTAAGGATATCATCCAGGAACAGGTATGTTTTGTTTTGTTTAATATTTTAAGAAAGGAGTCAGCTGTTTATTACAGCTGAGGCTACAACAAACATTCAACCTTGAAGTTTTATTTTCTTTTTAGCTTGAAAAATGTTTACTCCACCTCATCACAACAGCATAAGAGTCATAATAAAATATAAACATCTACTAAAGGCTGACAAGTACCTAAATATCCTAAAGGCACCAGATCCTGTCTAATCTTGGAAGCTAAGCAGGGTCAGACCCGTTAGTACTCAGATGGAGGACCACCAGTGAATACGAGGCACTATAGGCTACATTTCAGGGGGGAAAAACACCTCATCTGAGTATCACTTGCCTAAGAAAACCCTATGAAATTCATGAGGTCACCATAAGTTGTCAAGAGACTTGAAGGTACATACACAGCCTGGAGCTGAACTAATTGGGTAATTAAGCCAAAACTTAGAACAATCCATGAAAGGTATCAAAATAATTGGATAGAAATCACAGGATTATTGTCCATGCTTGGTCTGGGCTGGTGGCCAGGAGAAGCTGATAACACACAGGTCAAGAGGTTCAAGAAGCAATGTAATTAGTCAGTTTACTCTAGCAAAGAAACAGCCTTACAAATGAGAAGCAAATAATGGTTCCAGCAATGTCCACAAATCAGAAGCAGGCAATATAAACACAAATCAAAGGCAAGAATAACAGGCAAGGGAAGCAAATAGAAGCATGGGAGAAATGATTAGTTAATCACCAACAAAGGCTAGAGGGGAAAGGCTCAGTTCTTATAGGTCCCGAGGTCACCACAGCTGGTGCTTGATTAATTGTTGCTTGGCATAAATTCACTGGGAGCAACATAGGAGATCCTTTTTGGTGTCTACGCTGGGCAAAGGTGGGTATTGGTAAGTCACTCTCTGTGTCAGAATGAACAGGGCTCTCTGCTGGCACTGCCCCCTGTTCTGTCTCTGGGGAGGGTAGTGGTAGTGTCTGCTCTGCAAGTTCTGCTGTAACAGTCTCTGTGACAGGGCTCAGAGCAGGTTCTACTGTCTCAGAGGCCCTTTTCGCACGGGCTTTCCCGAGCGAAATAGCCCCGTGAGCCGTGCGGGAGTGGGAGCGCCGCTCCACATGACGCACTCCCACTTCCGGCGCTCTCACGGGGCTGCAGCGGCGCGAGCGCGGGGTTTTTGATTTTCGCTTCCAAGCGAAAATCACCCCGCGCTCGCGCACGCTCCCGGCGCCCACCCGCACTTACCTGTTGTGCGGTGCGTCGGAGAGGCGGCCGGGTAGGGCTTCCTTCCCTCCGCTCCTGCAGAAGGAAGGGGTGGGGCGGGGCGCTTGCGTGACGGATGCGATGGCATCCTGCTTCGCGCGGGTGGGGGGCTGCTCGCGACAGCCTCCCGCTTCGCGCGCGTGCATAGGGGGTGGGTGGGCGCGACTGTCGCTCGCTCCTGGCGCGCGCGGGGGGGACGGGCGTGACTGTCGCTCGCTTCCCGCGTGCGCGGGGGGCGGCGCGAGAGGCTCCTGCTTCTCGCGCAAGCGGGGGAGGATGGACGCGCGAGCCGCCTCCGCCTCCGGGACGCTGCCGCTTCCCCGCTTGTTCCTTCGCCTGCGGAAGGAACGAGCGGGGAACCGGCAGGCTCTCGGAAGAGGCTTTTCGCGCAAGCCGCCCACCCCGGCTCACACAAAAAGCCTCAGTGCGAAAAGGGCCAGACTCTGAGTCTCAGTCTAGGTTCTGGAAGCTCATGACAATTATGGGCATACCTCAGTTAGCAAAGAGTCTGACAAAATTGCTCTTTTTTACAAAAAACATAAGGCCCACCCTAGCCTTCTTTTCTTCCTCATTCTCTGTCTAGCTGTATGCTTTTAGCAGCATTAGCACTGGGAACATGGTGAAGGAGGGCTGAGGAAACACAGACTTTCAGTGTCAGGTTATGGTATCGTGTCTGTAGTACACAGTGTAATGAAGTTGAAGGTGGGGAAATGTGGGATTTTACTTTGGCCTATCCTACTGCAGCTGTGAGTGCCTGCTACAACAGGCAAGGAAAATAGCAGTTCCCTCCAGAATCCTCTACTGAGCATGCACAAAATGCAAAACCGAGATAAAGCGAGCAACAGATAAGCCTGCCTTACCAGCTCCCCCCTCCCCCAGTATGGTTTTTTAAGGCATAGATCTGTAAGTTTGGCCACCAAAACTGAAGTCATAAGAAAGGTGGAGGCTGGTAAAAATATATATATATATATCCCTGAATGCATTTTTGGATGGAGCTTTCAGACGGTATTTAAAAAGCGGAAAATGTTTTTGCTTACTTACGTGAGGCTTACTTGACCTGGCTGCTTCATTTCACATATGCATATTGTTAATTTTGAATAAAAAGCAGAAGCTTATTGAACTGCTGTTCAATTTTATGGCATAGAAACCTATCCTTATTCTTTCCATGTTATTTCTGGCCATGGTACCAAATTTTAAGATCAGTAAGCAACTTAAGGTATGTTAAGTATGTTAAGAAAGAAATGCTCAGGTATATATTTACTTTACTAACTGAGGTATACCTGTCCAAGTAGAGAAGGTAACAAAGGGTCAGCTCCTTTCTAATCTGAAAGAGGTACAGATGTGTGTATTCTTAGAAGAAAGCATAATGATATGCAATTAAGTACGTCTTGAGACACATAATGAAAAGGCACCGTGTTCTCCTGTTGCTGTTCTTACATCTTTTGAAAAATTGTATTCCAAATATCTTTGTAGCTGATCTTTCAGTGGGAAGCTGTTCCCAAAGCAAGGGAAATATTTTAATTTTTTTTCCAGAACACAAAAGCTGAAGCCAATTTTGGGGGGTTCATGTTTGACCACCTGGGTAAAGTGAAAAAGATGGGAGAGAGAGAGGAGATGAAGCACCAATGGACTAATATACCACTGCATTATTTCTCAGCACTGCTGCCCTCCAGAAGTTGGGTATGGCAATTTCCATCAATCCATCAAGCCCAGTCAACACTGAGAATGGTTGGACAAAGATTTTGGGGGAAGTTGTACTCCAAAGTATCAGGAGCTATCAGGTTAAAATAAAATTCCCCCAAACCTTTGTCCCCATTCTAATGTTAACTGGGTAACAATTATTTTCTGCCCATATTATTACTAAATTAGGGCTCCCCTTTCCCTTTCTTTCTGAGAGACTCCTCATCTTCAATATCTACACAATCAAGTAGATGCTCTTGTCACTGTGATGCTGCACAAACTGAATTTTCTTGGTGCAAAATGAAAATAACTTTTTTCCCTGCTTAAGAACTTACCAAAATCCAAAATTTCTTCATATTCTGGATGTAAATAATGTCATTTTTAAAGTTTATTTATTATAAAATAAAACATGAATAATAAACAAAACAAAGGCATAAGGTATATAGAGAAAGAAAATCAAATCTAGAACATAAACCAGACCATTACAGTAAAACAACCACCTAAGCTGGCTACATAATCTAACAACAAACAACAATAAAATACAAAAAAAAAAAAACTAATTAAAAAAATAGGTTCCTGCTTCTGTTGTATGAAGCAAGTAAAAATTTTTTTTTTAAAAAAAATGGACACAGAAGAAAGTGAAATGAACATTTTTTTCCCCACCCATATTTTTGATATTCCTTATACAGAAGGATTGGGTAGCCCTGTGATGTTTAAACAAACACAGCTAATAAAAGCAATGTTATTTTCAACTATCAAAAACAATTTTTTTTAAAAAAATAAATGCAGTTCTGTTTTTCCGTCAGATAACAGAAAACTCCTTTTTTCAAAGCCCAGTTTGAACAGGACCCATAGGAAAAGCAAGAAAAATGTTTTGCTTCCTCTGCAGCTGCAACTAACAAACTATTCCCAGATCTTTGCTGAGATCAGTCAGTGATTATCATGTAGAAATGGAAGGGGCGTAAACAGAAATATCATGTGCCATGTTAAATTCTGTCTTGAACTTCAGCTTTGAAAATGCAGTGAGCTGAAGGGGTGAAAACACTAAAATGGAAAAAAGTGCATTTTGAAGCTGAAAAATTGTAGAATGACCTCAGTACAGTATTATAGAGTAGTATTATACAGTACAGTATTATGACTTTGACACAAAAACAGGATGTATCAATCATTGTGCAAATCCTTGTTGTGCGATCTTAATTACGAACTATTTTTTCAGCTATGAGATAAGCTCCATAGCAAATAAGCAACTCATAATAGATCATGCCAAGAACTGTCCTTTCCCCAAAACATTCCTTTCCCTTTTCCCCCCAAACCCCCCATACATTGAACTAATTTAATTGAAATTTGCATTTCTAAAAGCTGAAATCAAAAATAAAATCAGGTGCCATTTAACCACGGTGTCTGCAGATGATCAACACAAGTGAGACAGTTGTCAATACACCAGTCTTACAAATATATCCGGTATCTATCACATCCATTTTAATTTGTATATTTTGTAATAGATTTTGAATTTTCATGGAAAATAGTTAATTACCTTGTATCAGGGTCGGCTGATACAGTCCATCAAGCATAATACAGGCTACTCACAAAGATACTGGCTCTTCAGATATTTGAAGAGACCCACATCTGTCTCATCATTTTCCATTTTCACAAAAGATGCCAGAAACTGTCAGGAACAGATTCACTCTTACACGGATCAACAAACTTAATAGAAGATTTATTGTAACATAGTAAGGGATGCTGTCTTCAGACGTTAAAGCTTGAAATGGAACGTTTTCCCCCCACCTTACACTTTAACAGACAGTTTCTCCTAAGATAGTTGTAAAAGAACGAACGTCATCATGCCAAACGGTTCCTTTGAAATTCCAGCCAGAAGGAATGGTTGGCGCCTGGGAATAGCTAACAGCCTACTATCACTATTTCCTCAGTCTACTGCTATCCTAAAACAATAAAACATGGAGGACTCCCGACATCCTGCCCCACTTTTTTAAAAAAATATATACATAAAGATACACAAAATATAGAAAATATCACGGAACAGTAGAAAGACAAGAAAACTAAATAGTAATATGAATGCAGTAGCAAGTCAGTCGGGGCGTTGAGGAACATCAGCCGGCGAAGAAGTCAGCGAAGGTGCCCTCTTCAGCAAACTGGAATGAAAAACAGGATGAATAGCCTTGAGGGAAGAAGGGAGATCTAGTTCAAAAGAGACATCATTAATAGCCCTTTTCACAGGAAAAGGTCCGAGAAAACGAGGGGAAAGTTTTTTAGACGGAGAAGGAGAGGAAATGTTCTTAGAAGAAAGGAAAACCAAATCCCCGGGCTGGTAAAGGGGATTAGGCTGCCGTTTACGGTAGCGAAACGTTTGTGGGAAGCTTTAGCGGATGCTATAGCATCTGAGACGGATTGCCAAATGCCAGAAAATTTAGAGACCCAAGCAGAAACAGAAGGAGGAGCGGAGGAAGAGAGGGAGAGGGGGGGAAAGGAGAAGGAAGGAAGCCGTGAAACTCTTTCAAAGGGGGGTTTCCCAGTAGAGGTATGAACCGCAGAATTGATGGCAAACTCAGCGAACGGAAGGAGCGGAGCCCAATCATTCTGGTTCTCAGAAACAAAACACCTAAGAAATTGTTCAAGAGATTTGTTAACACGCTCAGATTGGCCATCTGTTTGAGGGTGATAAGCACTGCTGAGTTTCTGAGTGACTCCAGGGTTTTCAGTAGACAAGTCCAAAACTTGGAAGTGAAAATTGGATCCCTGTCTGAAATGATCACCGAAGGTAGTCCGTGAAGTTTCCATACATGATTAACGAACAGGTCAGCCAGCTGGTCAGCACGGGGTAGTTTCTTTAGAGGCACAAAATGACATTGCTTGGAAAAGTGATCAGTAACAACCCAAATAACATGAAAGCCGTGTGAAGAGGGAAGAGACACGATAAAATCCCATGCGATGACCGACCAGGGGCTAGCAGGCGCAGGCAGAGGTTGCAGGAGCCCTTGAGGTTTAGATGTGGGCGACTTAGAAACGTTGCAAGTGGCACACTGCTTAATGTAAGTTTGCACGGAGGGGTTTAATCCAGGCCACCAAAAAAGGCGGCGAATCGCATGCAATGTCTTCAAAAACCCAAAATGTCCAGCGGGTTTGGAATCATGATAACGATGAAGTACCTGCTCGCGGGCAGCAGGGGGAACGTAGACCTTGGTGCCATAAAAGGGGAGATTGTCAACCCATTCTATTTTATCCTTGTTTGCCGGTAGCCAGGAGTCTGCATGCGCTGCATGAATGATAGCATCGCGGAGAGCGGAGTCACAAAGAGAGGAGGCAGAAAGCCTTGTCTTTGCTAATGCACGAGTAGTCACTTGAGAAGCCAGAGAGGAGGCAGGAAACAAGGTATTAGTGGGGGACGTAGCGGGGGTTTCCGCAAAACGGGAAGTGGAGGGGGTCCGCCAGTTGGTTATTTGGCCAGGTTTGAAAACAATTTTAAATGGAATCTCTGGAAAAATTCAGCCCATCTCGCCTGCTTAGGGGAGAGTTTCTTACAGACTGTAAGGCTTCAAATTCCTATGATCAGTCCAAACTTCAAAGGGGAGTCGAGCCCCTTCAAGCAAATGACGCCAAGAGGACAGCGCAAAATGGATACCCTTTGGGCTTCTTTCTCCCAAATAGGCCAATTAGCTTGTTGAGGGGAAAATTTTTTTGAAATGAAAGCACAAGGCCTGAGTGCTCCTGTGGTGTCATGTTGTAAAAGAACGGCTGCCATGGCAAAGCCCAAAAGCATCCGTTTGCACAATGAATTGCTTCGTACTGGGGGGAAAAAGGAGTAAGGGCTCAGACGTAAATTTAGTTTCAAATGGTCAAACGCCGATTGCCCTCAGGCGACCAACAAAGTCTATGCGCCTTGCCCGCAGTGGATCCTTTAGGTTTCCGTAGAAGGTTGGTGAGTGGAAGCGTTATGGCAGCAAAATCCTCAATAAAGTTCCGGTGAAGTTCGCAAAACCCAAAAAATTGCTGCAGTTGCTTCACAGTTTTAGGGACGGGCCATTGCAAAATGGAGTTAATCTTCGAAGGGTCCATTTTAAGTGAACAATCTTAATCCTATATCCCAAGTAATAAAATTTGGGTGTAAATTGGCATTTAGATAGATTAACCACGAGGTTGTTATCTATAAGCCTTCGTAACACTTACGAACCAATGCCATAAATTCCATGGAATCTCGTAAATTAAAATGTATCCAGATAAATCAGAACCCCCTGATACAACAAGTCATGGAAAATGGTGTTCAAAAACATTTAACACAGATGGCCCCATTGTAAGCCAAAGGGAAGAACCCCCTTTTAAAGTTACCTAGAGGAGTTGCAAAGGTGGTGAGCCACTCAGAGTCCGGGTCCTTCTAATCCTATGAAAAGCCTTTTAAGATCAAGTTTGGTGAAATATTTTCCTTGAACAAGATGGTCCAAAACAGTCCTATGAGGTTGGGATAACAATTGGAAAAATAACCTGGTTAATAGCAGAGTAGTTAACTATAGTTCGGATCCGCGCGGGGATCTTTTCTCTTTCGGAAGAAGACAGGACTCGCCGGGGGGGCTGTGAGGGTTTATAAAGCCGCGAGCCAAGTTTTTATTTAGGAACTTCTTGAGAGCAAGGGTTCTTTTGGCTCATGGGATAAATTTTCGGTTTAGGCAGGGTGGCCCCGTCAACTAATTCCAGTTTACAGTAAAATCCGGGGGGGGGACTTTTTGACCTCCCTTTGGGAAAGCCTTTTGGAAGTCTGGTAGTGTGAAGGAATTTGTTGCAATTCTTCATGGGGAATAGAAAAGTTTTCATCTGAAGAGGACATAGTGCCACAGTCCAGTTTTCGGGTATATTACGAAGCCAATCGATTCCCAAGACCAATTTGAACTGCATCGCCTTGGGAACTGAAATCGCATGCTGTAATTGTTTTTGTCCATTTGAAATGAGATGGGCTTAGTGATTTTTCTAATTTCCCCCCAGTCATTGAGGTCCCCTCCATTTGCGTTAATTTGATGGGGGATTCCAAGGGCTCATAAAGAGTTTTCAATTGTTTGGGCCAATTTGGGGTGTAACAAACTTCTGGAGCAGCCAGAGTCAATTAATGCCCTATGTACATGCAAAGTCCCATGCTCCACTAATCAACCCTTTAGAAAAGGGGAATTTTGGGTCTTCAGATGTTCCCCCCGCTTGCCAGTCATCGCAGTCAGGTTTGAATTCCATCTTTTCAGATGAGGGGAAGAGGTGGTTTCATCATCGGGCGGACTCCTGTGCCGCTGCAGGGTCCTTAGAAGTGCGTCTAAGTGGTTGTTTGACGGCCGCTGTCTGATGTGTAATTCTTTTTCTTTGGGTCTGCTCGTGCTCCCTTAGTCCCAGTCGGAGCTTGGTTTCCGCGGCAGGTGTTGGCGAGGGGCCCCCTTTTCCACAGTTAAAGCACATGCCCAAACGGAGACGTTTTCCGTTCCTCAGCATTGAGGACGGTGGGACCGCGAGGTTGTCGTTTTGGCACGTCTTGTCTTTGTCGGTTCAGCTGAACAGTCTGGGTTATGCCTTCCATTTCAGTAGCTAGTCTGACCCAACCTAGCAGGGTCTGTGGATTGGCCTGCATTAAGCACCCGTGTAGAATATCAGGATTTAGTCCATCTTTGTATAACTCAATAAATTTCATCACTCCACGGGACTTTGGTGGCCAGGTTTTAAATTCACGGGAATACGTCCCCCCATCGTTCCTCCTTTTTCATTCGTTTCAGTTGATATTTGGTGTTTTCCAATAAATGGGGGTCTTTAAAGCGTTCCCGCAGATGGTTCATGAAGACGGGTTTAGTTTCGGGGGCGCGGGAGTCATAAGGTTTGCTACCCCGTTCTCCACCTTTTTCCTCTGGCTTAGGATGAATTTGGGCCCATCATCCCGAAATAGATGGCCGTGATCAATCATGAAATTGTTTTCCATAGTCAAAAAAAAGGAGAGTTTCTCCCCCTTCCTGTTGAAGGTCGCTTTCAGGTCTCCCACATTTCTGAGTAACAGTGGCGCTGGCGTGTGCCCTGTTGGTTGTGGGGCGGGCGGGGTGCCTGCCGCCAACAGCCGCTCGTGGTTCTCCTCCTGGTGATCTCCCTGTCTGCGAGGGACGGATGCGCATCTCGCGTAGATGGTCTTGAGTTCAGTATTCCTATCTTTTTTTTCCAGTTCGGTTTCCATTTGCTTTATCTCCTCCAAAAAGGGGTAGGTCTTTTGCTGATGTATCCCACTAGCAGCCCTTCTGCGTTGTCTCAACGACGTATGTGGCTTTTCTCCCCCGACCCAGGTTTGGCCGCTTGTGGGGGTTTTCCCTAGCCTCGGTCAGGCGCAATTTTGTCTTGGTATCCAGGGGCACTTCAGTTTCTGTAGCTCCATCAGATTCTGCAGATCCTTGCTCTTCTTCAGTAATCGACTGGTCCATCAATTGGTGCATTTTTTGAAAGGATTCTCAGCTTTCTGTCAGGAACAGATTCACTCTTACACGGATCAACAAACTTAATAGAAGATTTATTGTAACATAGTAAGGGATGCTGTCTTCAGACGTTAAAGCTCGAGAATGGAACGTTTTCCCCCCCCTTTCACTTTAACAGACAGTTTCTCCTAAGATAGTTGTAAAAGAACGAACGTCATCATGCCAAACGGTTCCTTTGAAATTCCAGCCAGAAGGAATGGTTGGCGCCTGGGAATAGCTAACAGCCTACTATCACTATTTCCTCAGTCTACTGCTATCCTAAAACAATAAAACATGGAGGACTCCCGACAGAAACAGAACCAAAAGCAGATGGTTTTCCCTTCAGGGAAAAAACATTAGGAGCCACTATTCCTCTAAAGAAGAAACCTCAAATATTTTGCATAACAAATAAGTCATAGCTAGCATATTATTTGAAATGCAGGGTGCCAAAAATTGAACATTCTAATTTGACTTGCTCGGTGCTGAGGATGATTGCTTTTGTAAAGAAAGAATGGGAGGCTTTCTGAAGGAGGAGCCAGCTTAGGAAGAAGAGGTTTGAGAAAGACAGAGCCTTTAAGGACCAAGGGTAAGCCTGCACCAATGCACACATTTCTCTGGTGTGTGAACCCTAGAGAGATGCCTGCCCATTCACTTTGTGACACCACTGAAAATAGCACTCCTGCTCAGCTCCTACATTGCTTTGGTTCCAGAACAATGCAGTGGCGGGGCAAGTCTGAATCACGTTTCTAAATGTACGTACAAGAGATCAAAATTCTTTTTACATCTCAAATACTCCTCCTAGTGTACATGATGTTTATTTTTAAGTTATGTGCCTACATTAGCTCAAGGGGACATTTATAGAGTTAGCTTTCACTCTCCCATTGCCACCATCCAATTTATTTAGTTTCGGTGCCCTCTTTTTAGCCCATAAACTGATGGAGAAAGGTCAGTGAGCACAGGAGCAAAACTTGGTATTCTCAGCAGAGCATCATGTTGAAAGAGAAAAATCAACAGCTGCAAGGAATTAAAGTAACTCATTTTTATTAGGATAATGCCTGTGAGCAGGAGGAGGCAACACATGCATTGGGAAGACAAGAGACTCATGAGAGGGAGAGGTTTTGCATCAGGATAACATTAGTTTAAAATTTAAATTGCTAAAAAGATTTTTGAAAGCATGGCCCATGCTGGGGCTTTGAACATCAATTTCAGGTGCTGCAATTCTTGCTGAGCAGACCTGCACTTACTTTGTAGTCAACAGCTTATATCAGGGAGGGCAACATGCAACCTCCAATCTTATTTTGAAAAAACCCTCTAACTCTCCTTCCTATGAGTCCTGCTGCTGCTGCTGGACTTGCTGCAGTGGTAATGATGGAAAAAAACTTATGATTTTATTTTTAGCCTTTCAAATAAATTATGCAATTGTAAGGTGCCTTATTCACTTTTACAATTGGTGCTCCCTCCTTTAAAACAATATCTGTGTCTTCTTCATATAGAAAAACATGGTCTTCGAAACCTCTTAGATGCATGATTTGCCTTGTTAAGAAGATGTGTGTATTGTTTTAAAAGAGAACCCAAGCAACTTTCCCCACTTCTGCACAACACTCTGTCACAGTCCTGGCAGTGCCTCTGCTGGGAAGGAAGCATGCCAGAAAGGTTTCCCTCCATATACCAGCTCCTTGTGGAAAGGAGCATAGTGGCCCCACCACCTCCTTCCACAATGCAGCCAGGCAGTTTCCATTGCTGTGCTGGGAAGGAAATGTCGCCAGAGCGCTTCCGGCCCTTCCCTATGGCTGGGAAGGGTGAGAGTGCTGCACAATGGCAGGCACAAAATGGATTTTTTTCATTTTGCAAATACTGCATGCACATTGCTTGGAGACAATGTGGGAGCAGGTGATGATGTCATGCAGAAGCACAACCAGCTGACTGCTGCCACTCTAGCCTCACAGCAGCACAGCCTCGTTGTGCAGAAATGGTCTTAAACTGGATAAAAGGTGCCCTGGGAGCACATGCCTTGATTCAAGAGCACAGCATTCTCTTTCTGCCACAACAGTTAATTTGGCTACAATGAAAGGCTCATGGGGAAGGCAGCATGTCTGATCCCTGGCCTAAGATTTGCCATTTTGCTCAGATCAGAACAATGAACCAAGTGTGGAGATGTTCATGCTCATCTGAGACTACGGTTACCCTGATTCACACCAACTTTTGAATGGGACTAGGTGGGCGTGGGATTCTAAAAGAGCAGGTAAGTGTTCTGTCTGGAATGGGGGCAAGCACCTCTCCAGTCACTGCTAACCCAGATCAGTTTGTTTTCTCCATTGTCTTCTCCTTTCCCATAGTATGGAGCTGCAGTCTGGCACCTAGGCAAAAGATCCATCAAATATATAAATAAATTCCAGGTCCCATATTAAGAAGCTTTGTTGAGGTTAGGGATGGAGATCCAAGGAACACGGAGAGAAGAGAAACAGACAGCACAATCAGCTTACTTTCTAAATAGCCCAGGCTAGACAGGCTAACTCAACCTTTCTCGCAGATACACCCCATGATATTAAATACATAGTAAATATTCATGCAGGACCCTCCCAAGATTTACAGGAGTCATTCTCAACTTTTAGGGGGACATGGTCCCCTCTGGAGCTCTTCTCAGGTTCGCCCCCTTGTCAAATATGCATACAATACAAACAGATAGACAGAAAATCATTTATTACTGAACACCAAGGAAACTTGAACATTCCAACATACTGGACAAAACTTTAAAAAAGATCTCTCAGGCCTAATGAGATTGTTGAGCTTGGTGCTTTTCTGTAAGTTTCATTGTATCAGGCTCCAAATAAGATGACAGTTGGAGGTCAGCTCTTGTCACAATATCAATTCTGTTATTTGGTTTTATCAAGGAAACTGTCAATCAGTTTCAGAAAATATCAGAAAAATATCAGAAAATATCAGAAAATATATAAATAGGAGGAAAACTATTGACTCCAGTTAAGTTTGCTGCTTAATTATCTCACTGGTTCTGTTACCAGGGCCCCCACAAACCCTTGGGGTTCTCTTTATCACAGTTTTCTGTTACCAGGGCCCCCACAAACCCTTGGGGTTCTCTTTATCACAGTTTTCAGTCTGTGACCTCCTTCAAATGTGCCAGGGCTCCTGTGGTACCATGTGGCCCTCCTTGAAAATGGATGCTTTAAAAGCAATGGAAAGGAGTTATCAGGGAAGATAGAACTGGGCATAAGAATGTGAACCTGACTTCCTCTAGGCACATCCAGGGCATGGCAGGTAGACAAGAAGTAGACAACCTGTGGCCTTCCAACTACTGAGCTACATCCCTAATTGCAAGCTATGCATTTAGTGGACCACAAGCTGCCCACTTGTGGAATATGCACAGGAACACCTGGGAAGATGGAACATTCTCATCTTTTATATATTCAGGAAGGTGGAGGTTAAAAAAATGCAAAGGAAAATAGGATTTTCTTTTCGATCAATCAGGCTGTTTTGCTGTGTACCATATTAGTAGACATAAGCTATAGTGTGGCCTTACAGATTTAGTTCTTTCCTACAATAGTTTTTTTCCTACAATAGTTTTATGTTCTTTCCTACAATAGTTACCTATCCTACAACCTTCGCAAACTATACTGAAACTAGAGTTGGCAGGTGTTCCTTATTATAAGGGTTGTCAGTGTTTGCTTCTATATAGACTGAATGAGATGCCAACACACCCTGTATTTGGGGGTTTGGGCACTTCATAAAGATGGAAATATATACCCCATGCAATTGATGAATGTGGACAATATGTTAGTTTTGCAGAGAAATATATGGTTTGGTTAATTGAAATCAAAACTTCAACTCAGTATTAGGTAGACTATAAACTCAACAGCTATTTCCTGATTGTCAGTCTTGCATGTCATGAATTTTGACACTCCTTATTTATTGCTCTTCTGGAAACCTGGTAATACTAACTGAAATCTTTCTTGTGTACTAATCAAAGCCACCTTCTTATTGGCTGTTTTTTCTTCCTTCTCCACAAAAGGAATAAACTTAAGTTTCAAGATATATATGTGTGTGTGTTGTCTGTCTGTCTGTCTGTCGACTGATGTTTTGTAAGATCCATTATGTTAGGACCATGTATTATCTCCCCAGTTTAAGATGTTACTTCCTTCAGACTGAAACTCTAGCTGTGGCAGTTCAACATACAATTGTCAGAACTCTTTATCTGTACATAACCACTTGAAAACTTTCAGGTTCCTTATAAAAAGAGTTGTGCTGATAGTGAGGGTATATAAAATGTGAGAAGTGTCATCACAAAATGACTTATTGGATATAGCTCTCTGCAAATGGAGATCCAACAGCTGTTTCACGCTAACTCAACTGCCTTTCATTAATCTAGGTGGTAATCCAGTGCACAGGTAGACACACATACAGCTGGTCTGCAACAGTTTGCCAGAACTAGCTATCAAAATTGTTAAAACTTGGAGAGGTTAAAAAGAGAAGCCAGGAGTAGCTAATGGTAGAAGACTGGAGTGGAGGACAACAGAGAGCTGAGAGGGTCAGAGGGAGGGAAAAACTCAAAATTCCAGAGCCACAAGGGAAAGTCAGAAATGGGAACTGGTTGTAAATTATTTAAATGATACCTCTGCACACATATAAATCCCCACTAAATAAATAAGTGGGGATTTGGACTCTGACTTTTGGGCTTTTGTTCAGCATAGTTGTGTGAAGTCCCCTATCAGCAGTTTTGGCTACCTTGAGTGGTGCATAGTTTTAGGATAGAATCATAGAATCATAGAAATGTAGAGTTGGAAGAGACCACATGGGCCATCCAGTCCAACCCCCTGCCATGCAGGAACATCCTCAAAGCACTCCCGACAGATGGCCATCTAGCCTCTGCTTAAAAACCTCCAAGGAAGGGGACTCCACTACACTCCGAGGCAGCAGATTCCACTGCCGGACAGCCCTGACTGTCAGGAAGTTCTTCCTGAGGTTCAGGTGGAATCGCCTTTCCTGCAGCTTGAATCCATTTAGCTTTTTGAGCTAAAGATAGGAATAAATGATTTGAATTATTAGCAAACATTGCTTTATCAACCAAATCCCATTTTGTTACTACTTCTGCTGCACTTTTCTTGTATCTAGGAGAAATAATTTCTTGGTTAGTGGCTTAAAAAAACAAAAAGCATTACAACAAATAGCTGCATTCAGCTCTGGAGGTCTGAGTTACATCCTTTGTTAAAAGGCATGTTAAAAGAAAAAAACAAAAGCTAAGACAAACACACACATAGCTACCTGCCCCAGATCCCTTAGACTTTGATATGCTAACTCTCTTAAAGCAAGCTTTTGTTTATTTTAATAAAGAACATTCAATCATGTTAATGGCCTACAGCCTAGATACAGAATAGCCCATATACCTAATTAATCACTTCACCCGTTTGTGAGAATTAGTAGAAGCTCTGCAACTATCCAAAAATTCAGTAATTCTGATCAAGTAAAGCAGTTGCTGCTCAGGCGGTCAACTCAGACTCAAAATTCACTCTTTTTACACAGCCAGGATGCCTCAATTTAAGCACCACAGCTAAAAGCTACAAGGGTTGATTCCTCACTTCCACAAATACACAGATGCCTGATTAGTCAAACAGAAAGTCACATGCATAGCACTGCCAAAGTCTCTGAGGCTCCAAATAGCCTGATACAACAGCTGTGGTAAATCACTACAATCTGTCCAGCAGATTCTAGTTTACAAATCTAACATTTCACTCTAAAGTTGAAAATCTCTAGGAGTTTTCTTCACCTTCCATTTCTAAGACAAAGAATATACCGGTAGGTCATGATAACATAATGTTAACTTCCTAATAATGATTTCTCATTAAGTAAGTGATAGAAGTTGAGAGCCTAGGTAATACTACAGTCGGATGAACACAGAATTGAGTGAGCCACGCTTATATATATTCCACCAGCACCCCTCCATCCTGATTCCCCAAGATCTGTGCAAGTTGCAGTATTCCATGCATTCACATCCTTGTCAGTGTTACCCTGTCTGCATAAGATTCCTTGTCATTTAAATACTTGTACCAGCAGATCTGTCCTGCAAGGCTGGCATTCTGTTGCAGTATGCAATCCTGTATTGGCCCAGGGTTGAGTACATATTGTTTTAAATACTTGCTTCCTGGCACAGAACATTTGGGGACTGGGCCATAAGTGCTTGGCCAGAGTTACATAGAGAACATGTGGCAGAACAGCAAACTGGATGAAGTACAGACTTATTTTATAACCACAGAGTGAAATGTTGTGCCTCCAAATGTAATAGAATGTGGAATAAATTCTCTAGGGATGACTCCCACACAATTAAATAATGGGGGAGGGGGAACCCAGTAGAATTTATCTTTGTATAGCTGGGTAATCCCAGCTACCTAATCTAAAATGTAGCAATTCCTACACCTTTTCCCTGTCGGGAGTTACCCTTTTATCATCCTGGACACAACTAGAAAGAAGTCAACTTACTAAATAATTTAAATTGGCTGAAACTTTCAAGGAATCAGCTTCTTTCCCAGGCTTCAAGATTTCTTGAACAGTTACGTCTATTGAACAGTTATCTTTAGTCTCAGTATAAAAACTTTTCTAGGAATGATGAACACTCTCCATTCTCTTAAAGTTCTCTGCACTGTACCTTTCCTCTAGACAGTCTTAAATATTTTAAATTTAATTATAAAAGTGTCATGTGCGTATTTTTCAGTATCTTTCTTCTGTATAGGTTACTAATGCATACAAGAGGATAGACAGATAAATAGCACAATACAAAATGGAAAGTTGATGAGATTGTTGCATGGCTGCATCAAGGATTCTTTTCATGTTTTGCTTTTATTAATGCACTGTTGTGCATTAGTAATCAGGCTGTGGAATATGTACTACAAGTAATATAAGAAATAATCTAGTAGTTACTTTTTAAATATGTAAATTATTTACTGCTAAAATATTTATTAGGATGGGTCATTCTGGAAAGATTTTATACCATCTTCTTATTTTTAGAACAAACTTTTGTAAAAGTAATGGTAATTAAAAAAGGAAAAGCAATGCTGAGATATTACTTGTTAAAAATAACCTTCTGAACTCCGTAAGTAATCTGCAAGAAGAAGATAAATAGAAAAAAAGATAGCTCACTGCATGGTGGGGGGAGTCTGACAGAGGCACTGGAAATGGAAGACAGAATAATGGCAGATATTTAAGTGTCTACCCAAACTATTTTTAAAAATTGAGATATTTTGCTACCAAAACCTCATTTATGACCCAGTGGGATTTCCTGAAATCTATAGCTGAGGAGGAACTTGAGTAGGCAATTTGGCTAATACATGTTCAGATTTCATAATGCTATAGAAAATTGGCCAATGAGGTGTCTCTGCTTACTATCGGCTCTGAAGGTTTGGATGGACATACCTCTTTTTTTAAAGATATAGTGTTTCAAATATCTTATTCTAGCTCACACTCCACGTGCTTCTCCTCCCAGAGTACAAGAAAGATTCCAGACTACCTATCCAGATTTGTTGAAAAATTGAGCCTTTTGCTCCAGTCTGTCCTGAAATAAAAAGTGTTCATCTTTTGGGTGAGAATAAAATAGCTGTGTTTCTCTTGGAACTGTTCTGGATATTCCATGAAAAGGAAAATATCTGTTTACACAGTATCTGTTTACACAAAAACAAAACAAAAGTTGAGAGTTTGAGAACTTTTGAGAGCTTGAGCAACAGATAGAGCAACAAACAAGATATCTCCCCCCCACTCCCCATCACTCTTTACAAAAAAACAAAAACAAAAACAAATCTGAGAAGAAATTTTGATGGGGAGAATTTTTCAAATATCCATAGGCTACTTTTACTAGCATAAGTCAAGAAGAAAGAAAGAGATAAAAGATAAACTCCTCCACATTTTCTCATATCATGTTTCTCCCGCATATCAGTATTTAACACTTCATATAAAAAATTAACATAACTGTAATTGCAATCAAATAGAAGTTGTAACTAGTATTATTATTATTACCTTTACTTATACCCTGCAGTTTTCCTTGTTGGGGCTCAAAGTGGCTTACAATAATTAAAAAAAAATAGTTAAAAATCAAGGAACACAAAAGATAGAACACAAATTAAGCACTCAAATAAGGAGTAAAATTAAGTTAAAATACATATTTAAAACATAAGCATCCAAAATTAAGCACAGTTAAAACACAGTTAATAGCACATGTTACACATGTTACATGTTATACACAAGCTTTATCTCTTGCTAGGCTAGTGGTAGCTTTCATATTACAGAAACAGTAATAGGAAAATTAATACAAAAGAGTTTGCATGTTTAGATAATCATTAACAAGCTAAAAATATATACACATATCCCCAAAATGTTGGACAAATAGTGGAGAACATGGAACAAAAATTAACTTCTTCTAATAGTTATATTGTATTTAAGTAGACTAATTTGATCAAATAATTGAATTCCAACCAGGAATTGCACATCATACAATTTCCAAATGTTTGTACAATTCACAAGCCTACAAAACTCAGGGTCATAAAAACTTTTTAAAAAGGTATGCTGGTTTTATAGGAATTTGTCATTCTAAATCCAAAAATGACCTTAGATTTGGTCTATTGTGTACACTTTTTTCACGACTTGATTTGACAATTTTATGCTGTAACATGTGACTGAATGAAAATAGTAATGAAAAATTACATGAAACCTATTTTGTGACCAGTTTTATAAAATTTGGTTATGTACATCTGAATTTTATTCAAAATGCTTGTTGTTGTGCACCGTCAAGTTGTTTCCAGCTTATGGAGACCCTAAGGTGAACCTATCATGGTATTTTCTGGGGCTGAAAGTGTATGACATACCCAAGGCCACCCAGTGGCTTTCCACAGCTGAACAGGGAATTGAACCCTGGTCCCCGGGTCAGTGTCCGTCACTCAAACCACTACACCAGAATTTTCCAAACTTTTCATGTTGATGACACACTTTTTAGACATGCATCATTTCACAACACAGTAATTCAGTTTTATGTATTGCTACCCGGAGTTGATTAGGATTTTATTTTCTCATAGGTAATACTTGTTAGAAAGATTTGAGATCCTGTATCTCTAACTCCCAAATTGTCTTGTTCAGTACCTGTAGCTTTCCCCCATATTCCCCAATTCAATCTGTATTCAGACATTAACACACAGAAGTTGGGTTCCTAAAGGAATACACTGCCCTCCTCCTTGCTGCTAGGCCTCATCTCCATAGCAACTAGCCTATTCAAGACAAGCTCAAGTGCTCTCTAGCTGAGAATTCTAAAGGCCCTTCCCTAAACTGCAAACTCCGGGATTCCATAAAATCTTCTTAGACAGCCAATCATATGAGATCTTCGCCTGACACAGACAAACTTTGACTTTTAAATATTAGATAAATAAATAAATAAAGCATAAATCATATATTTTTAACAATATAAATGAAAGGTTTCCATGATATATGTTGTGTCCCCATTCATTTTGTTATTACAATTTATGTACATGTCTATAGTTACTAGCAAACTGGAAGTTAAACTAACTAACCACCGCCCTCACTGGTGTCTTTCTCAGCCTAGGGCAGCAGTAGGAGAGGCAACCCCTCACCTGAGCCTGGCCTGCTGCTGCTGCCTTCGCCGGAGTCTTTCTCAGACCAGGGCGGTGGTGATACATCTGCAGCTGACACATGAATGTATCACAACACACAGTTTGGAAAGTTATGCACTACACCATGCTGGCTCCCACTGTCAGTGAAGCTATCTCTGCTCCTTTTCCTTTTGTGTCCTGCTTCCCAACTTTCATGATGCAGCATCAAGCAATAATCCCCTTTCACATTAACAAACCACTGGCCTTGGTATCTCTTTTCCATCTTCTTAAAGATGGAAATGTTCTCCTTGTCCTTCAATTATTGTACCTAGGTTTTCTGGAAAAAAGTCCAAGTGCACATTCAAGAAATGAATTTTAAGACTCATTGAGCATCCCAAGGATTTGAATTTTTCCGGCATGTTTTCAACAATGAGTGCATATTCAGAGTCCTTATCATTCCCAAGGAACTTAATAACCATACTTGCGAAGGATCTCCAAGTTTCTTTTTCTACTTGAGTCAACACAGACAAGAAGCTTTCATCTGACAGCATTCTTCTAATGGCTGGGCTGACAAAAATACCTTCTTTTAATTTTGCTTTTAAAAGTTCAAGACAATTCTTGCAGAGGTACTTGAAACATTCTCCACTTCTTTGTATTTCCTTAACAGACTGTCACATAAGACCCAGCTTTATATGAAGAGGTGGCAGAAGTGTTTACTTTGGCTGACTAGATTTTTACATAAAATATTCTTGCATCAAGGTTCTAGAGATCTTCTAATAGATTTTCAAACACTTTAATTTGCTGATATGAAACACAAAAATTTGTTCAAAAGTACTAAAAGAAACCACACTGGAACATCAGTGTCTCCGCTTAATCAAAGCTCAGTAACAACTGAACTGATAAAAACATCAAATTTGTGAAAGAACTGTGTACAGTATGGCATTTTTACTGTGTTTTTTTTTTTAATTTGGCATCCAAAAATATATTAAGAACATCTACAATATTGAAAAAAGTTTTTTCATTGCAGGGCTGCATGTTGTCAACATTTCAAGGTCAAAATGTAGTCCTTCCTACTTATAGCATCAAGACAGGAAACAGCTGGATAGTGGAAAAATCTGGAAGTTTTCTCCATACATGGAGGCAGGTTTTGGAACAATGCATTAGCAGAAGAACTTACAAGAAAATATAGGCATTTGAGAAGAAGAACTACTTCCCACACATGTGAATCAGATTGGCTGCTGCTCCCAGGGTGTGGAATTTCCTCATACAAGAAGCTTGGCTGTCTCCCTTTCTCCTCTCTTTCCACGACCAGGCAGGCTTTTGGGTCATCATTCACGTGGCAGAAGAGGCTTTTTATGTGGCTGAGACTTTATTCTTTCTAGTATGTTTTAAATGTGTTTTAAATTGTTTTAACTGTATGTTTTTAATAGAATTGTTTAATTCTTTTTAAACTTTTGTACTAAATTGGATGTAAGCCACCATGAGTCCTGTGCAAGGAAAAGAGCAAGATATAAATAATACACTAGTACCATTTTATTACCTTTGTAAATAAAACAAACTCTCCATATGGGCCTCTAGGAAACTTTACAACTCTGAAAAAAATATTTTTTAAAAAATATTTGTCAACAATTAATTACAATCAGCCATCCACATTCACTGGGGTTATAGGGACAAGACCTCTGCAAAAGTGGAAAAACTGAAAGTGTGTGTGTGTGTCTGTCTGTCTGTGAGAAGGGGGCGAAGGCATGGTAGGCAGAATAGGCATCCAAACCAGGTCAGGGATATGACGGAAAAGGTTTGGATTGCCATGGTGGCTCTATATTTCCTTTCTCTGGCCCATCTTCTTCCTTATGTGTGGGGGCATAACGAAAGGGTTCATGGTGCTGAGTAATCGGGATACAAGCTATCGTTAGCAAGCCAGGCAGTGGCTGGTGGGGGACATACGGAAGTTGGTTTTAAAGAGCTGCATGGTCTGATTGGAGTAGCCAAGAGGGAGGGCTTCCCTGGAAGAGAACCCTTTGAAGTAGGGGTGCAGGGATTGGAGAAACTTGCAAATAATCAAATGTGTGAAAGTTAAACCTGCAAGTGAAGAGCTAACTATATATAAATAAAAGTTTTAAAATACATTTACACTAAAAATGACAAAAATAACCATTATGGTTATGTTTAGAACACCCAATATCCTTCTCTCTCTATTTTGAACCTGAGAAAGAAGGAAATCACTGCAATTTCTCATTTACTCTCATTTTTGAAAATCCCATTTTTCATTTATCCTACCAAAAAAAACCCCAAATTCTCTTGCTTTCCTTTTCTTTCTCCCTTACAACCTCATTTCCTCAACCTCCCTCCTGCTTTAACTTACTGATTTCTATACAGATCTCAAAATGACTAAGGACAAGACTTCAGTGCTCAGCTTCCTGAAACAGAAGACTCAACAGTCTATATATAGCATATGCTGTAAAACAGAGGAGGTCCACTTGGACTTAAAACTGTCGGCTTCCATATAAGTTCTCATTACTACTTGTTTGTTTAAAATAATTCAGTCTTGAGATTCAACAAATTAACTAATCATGAACAAAATCTTTTAAAATCCATTGGCCATTTGTATTTATCAAAGTTCAAGCTAGGAAATGTAAAATTAGTTAACTATTTAGCACAGTCTCCCATTGAATTGATTAACAGCTAAATTCTGTATCTAAGTTAATGCTGAAAGTCCAACTTAAGTCAATCAATTAAATTAAAAATATATTTAATTAGGTTACCTCTTTTCATTAGGAAATTTCAGTCTGACATGAAAAAATTTAATTGATTTTAATTAGATTGTTCTTATCACTCATTAGGAGTAGAGTTCAACTTCAAGCAGAGGAGTAAGCAATTTGAACAGAGTTGGAATCCATTTTAAGGCCCCAAGACCCTAAAGGAGTCACACAGCTTGCTGGAAATGCAAATGAAGCAGGGGAACAAAGGTGGAGAAAAAAAACTGCTCCAAAGTCTTCCTTTAGTTTTGAAAAACAGATATGTTTATATTATCCAGAGATATGATCCAGAGGAGGGCAACCAAAACAGTGAAGGGTCTGGAAGCCATGCCCTATGAAGAATGGCTTAGGGAGCAGGGTATGTTTAGTCTGCAGAAGAGAAGGTTAAGAGGGGACATGATAGCTATGTTTAAATATTTGAAGGGATGTCATGTTGACGAGGAAGCAGGCTTGTTCTCTGCCACTCCAGAGACTAGGACAAGGAGCAATGGATTCAAGCTGCAGAAAAGGAGATTCCACTTGAACCTCAGGAAGAACTTCCTGATGGTCAGTGCTCTCTGGCATTGGAATATGCTGCCTCGGAGTGTGGTAGAGTCTCCTTCTTTGGAGGTTTTTAAGCAGAGGTGGATGGCCATCTGTTGGGAATGCTTTGATGTGTGTTCCTGCATAGCAGGAGGTTGGACTCGATGGCCCCTGAGGTCTCTTCCAACTCTATGATTCTATGATTCTAAAGGATAAAGGAAGGCACTGCAGTATACTTAAAAGATGATTGCAGCTTCTGGCAGAGAGGGAATTCATCAATCTGCAGCCAGATTCTAAACTGGAGCTGGCTACAGGGAGCACACACTTCCCTCATTCTACTGGCTACCAGTCTATTTTGGGACAGAAATCAAAGTGCTGGTGTTGACCTATAAAGCTCTGTATGCCTTTAGACCACCTGAAGGACCATATTTTTCCTTTATGAGCCCATTAGAGCTCTAAGATCTTCTGGAGAGGCCCTTCTCTCTGTCCCACCACCTTCTCAGGCTTGTTTGGTGGGAACAAGGGAGATGGCCTTCTTGGTGACTGCTCCTAGACTTTGCAACTCCCTGCCTACAGAATTCAGGATAGCGTGTAGGTGAAAAGGCTACAAGTACAGTGACTGTGGAGACAATAAGGCACTGGAGAAATAGGCTGCTTTGAGTGGGAACATTTTGTCTGCTTTCTCTTACCACCATTTAGAAACCCGGGGGGGGGGAATGAAACCATTAAGATTCCAGTTGAAATGTTCAGACTTATTGGAATGACAAAGTGGCAGCAATACACAAATAAAAACTACAGCCTGCCTTTATTTTTTTGCAGAAATAATGAAAGTTGGAACATATGTTCAACAAGATGCTTCCATCCATTAAAAATAACCTGGGTCACGCATTTTCCATTAAATCCTCTTTATATGCCATGTATTTCTTAAAACTGATCTCTCTTGCTATTGTGTTTCCTGCAATCAACTTAGCAAGGTTCCATTTATTCAAATATCTTTTTCACTGCCATCAGCTAAAAAAAAAGAAAGAAAAAAGACTCAATTGTCACGGAGTTCATGAGAAATGTTTCACCAGGGATACTGTAAAATACTAGAAGGGAAGACAGAAGAAAAAGTTCCCAATGTTCTTTTTCCAATTATGCATATCTTGAGACAACATCATCTTTAAAATAAGCTCTTGAAATGTCTCTTTCTCTAGAAAATAAAATACAGAAACAGATTGTTTCATTTCTTGTGGAAAAAAAATATGTCTCAGTTTTAGTGCTTATTTAAGAACAAAAAGAAGGGATTGATAGCACTGCAAGAAATGAGCTTAGCAGGGAAAGATGTGTCAGCTCCATTCACGCTTCAATAGTGACTTGCCACACCTGTTTCCCTAAAGCATCCAGCATAAGACTCCTCATATTCTTCTGTCCCCTATTTACTTGTCCCAAGAGGATATCTCTGCTTCCCTGGATATTCCATGCTAGCTGTGTTTAGTATGCAGTTCAAAGAGTGAGTGCAGCTTGCTGTAGATTTATCTGCAGCATCTTCATTCTTAGCCCAGCCAACACTGTCAATGTCACAGTCACACTCCTGTCCCTAAGGTTACAGTATCAAGGCAACTATAAAATATCTTTGTATACCAAGGGATTCCAGCTTTACTTGGGTGAATTTTTATATTTATTCATATGTTATATTTTATGCAATTGATCTCTTTCTTATAACATATGGTACAAATCTCCACAAGCAGCTAGACGGGAAATTTAAAGTGACACTGGGCCTATGGTAACCTATGTAATTTTTAAAGGAAATCCTTCCATTAAAGGATCTTCTCCAACTGAGAATGTTACCCCACCTCAAGTTCTGTAGCAGTCAGCAGATCCCCAAAAGTGGATACAGAACAGCTTTTAATGGGAAGCAATCAATATACCTGCCTTCCTGTGTCTTGAGACCTGCATGGGAGGCCCTTCTCCAAATGCATCTCAGTTGTTATATGATAACCAGGAGAAGAGCTTCTCTTGTGGTGCCCTATTTCTGGAATATCCCACCCTCATGGAAGTGCAAGTTTAAAATGCTTTTGGCACCACTATTGCCTTTTATTATTGTTTACTCTATTTTGTAGAGTAACTTTTCTTGTTATAGTTGCTGTTCATCATCTGGTTATCTATGACTGAAGTGTCATTTAGAAACATGGAAAGAAAGAAAGTGTGTATTTGGAACAAACAGAAGGAAATTATACTCAATACAGCACCTTGTGGGGCTGTGGAATTTGTTGTCACAAGATATGGTGATGGCCACTATGCTTAGGTGACTTTATGGAAGGCTAGACAAACCCATAAGAGGCCTGTATCACTAGCTGTTGAGTCTTAAGAGTTAATTACAAGCACCTTGTAAAGAAGAAGAATACACTGTATACCAAATGCCTGGAATAAGCAACCAAGGATTGCCATCATTTCCACACCATTCCAGGAGTATTTATTGGCTGCCTCTGAAAATGCAATGCTGAACAAGACAAGTTACTTTGTCTGATCCTGTTAGTAATTTTTAAAGGTTAAGATTCCAGAGTACTACGGTAACCTGATTATATATTTGACCTTCAGCCACCATTAGTCATTTAAAATTATACATTCCTCTTAGATGAAAATAGTAAAAAGTAAAATGAAACTATTGCTCCCATCTTTGCTCCATAATGGGCAGTAAGCCATTTCAGGTAAGGTACATTCTCACAATTGGAGAGAAAAAGGACACTTATTTGGGGCCACTGGTTTTAATATCATCTGTCATGGTTTAATATGGGAGTATATGTACACAAACATATACAAAGTATACCACTGTGAACTACATTTTTTCTACCCTGCAGCCAGAAGCATTTAAGCAATTAGAATTCACCAAGCAATAATGTTGATTCTATTCTTGGCTGTTTGCCAAACACCTCTCCTCTCTTTCTCTGGTTATGAATGCTATTGCTTTAAAGTATGCTGTAATAAATGTCTGCATGTGTATTATTAAGAAGCCAAACAGGCAAACATGGAAGATAAAAAAAAAAATTACTTATCACCATTTATAGCGAGGGGTTTTCTTTTCATTTACTCCTCAGTCTTTGCAGTTCTCTCAATTCGGACAAAAGGAATTAGTCAAGCCAGCCTACGCTTTTAATTTTAATAATCTATGCTGAGTAAATAACAGTAGAGTGGTAGCCACAAGGAAAAAAAAGCATCCTAACATAAGAAACATCAGAAAAGGAGAAATTCAGGCTTACCAAAACATACACGCATAACCCTCATGCCTTCAGTGGTACAGGGATAGGGCACTCTTGTTATGATTTAGCAGGCCTTCTTGGTTCTCAGGAACAATCTTCTTGCAAATGGCACCAAGGACAGATAAATAATTTCATCCATGTTATTTCAAACCTATTTGCATATCTAAAGGAACATCTTGGGATATAACCTCCACTGTCCATTTCAGCATTTTTCACTTGCAGTGTGCTGTGCTTCGCAGAAAGCTAGATATTCTTCTACCCACTATATAAGAAGCAATAAGCAACAACGATCAGTGATAGGCAACACGGAATTAACTCTATTCTGAAAGCTGGAAATCCCACAATGCCAATATTCCTCATTTCAACAGAATTGGTTGACAAGTCAGAAGGACCTACTGCCTTCAAAATTTATAGATATATTTACTTGTGTACCTATGGAAAATACTGTACTATTCTTTAAAATGATATATGATTACAAAAGAGTCACAAATAAAAGAAAAGAGAGGAGAACCACATCATTTTTGTCTGGCAACCCTAAGATGAACCTATCATGATTGTTGTTTTTTTCCCATTACAATTAGTTCAGAGGGGGGTTGTCATCACTTTCCTTTGAGGATAGGAGAGTGTCACTTGCCCAAGTTCACCTAGTGGGTTTTCCATGACTGAGTGGGAATTTGAACTCAGGTCTCCCAGAATCCTAGTGCAGCACTCAAGCTACACCATACTAAGTGGCTTCATATTAGTATGGCTTGTAGAAAAATGTCTATTATTTTTCCTAGCATAGAAAGAATTCTGGAAAAGTGGTCTGAAGATAAAGGAACAAAGAGCACCTGATCTGCTGAAATATATGCAATGCAGATGATGTCTGAGTCATACATCAACAAAAACACAACTGCCTTGAATCCCATCTTGGGAGAAAGACAGGATAAAATTCAATAAAATAAATAAAAACCTGGGGTGTCATGCAACCTCATATGGCTATTTGGCAGCCCTTTAATGGAAGGCATACTTGCAATGACAATCTTGAGCTAGAAATAGGACCATTTTTATAGAAACTTCTGATTCTGATTCCATATTCTGAACTGATTACATTTTCCAAACTTCTTCCAAAGGCAGTCTCACATACAATAAATTACATTAATCTAACTTAGATGATTTCTAGAACATGCCTTATTAATGTCAGTCACTTCCTCTGTCCTAGAGTAGATTTAAAATAGAGCACTAGCCAAAATTAAGCAGGGATATTATTGGACTGCAACACCCATAAGCCTTAACCAGCATTTCCAATGAGGAAGAGTACTGAGTGTTATAGTCCAAAAAAAAATTTGAGGGCCATAAATTGCCCAGTCTTGTAAAAAGAAAGCAAACTGCACTTCCCATGACAAAGTGGATCAAAGAGCTTCATTAAGCTATGAACCTACTCATTCAACAGACTTGCAACCCCATCTAACACAGGATGAATAGCATTCCTCTTAGTAGAAAAACAGCCATCTCCATTTTTCCTCCACAGTTACCTCCAGCTTATTTAGACTGAATTCAGATCATGGGTCATACAGACATCAAGGTAGCACTTGCACTGCCCATCTAATGGTAGGGAATGATGAAAAGGAGAAAGAAAGCTGTAAAGTGACATTCAGCTCCAAAACAAATCCAAGAGACTGAGGACAAGGTACCTAGAACATTTTTATTACTGGCCACTCATCAAAGACTACACAGGATGTAGTTAACTATTGGTTTCTTTGATCCATTGAGTTCCATGCTCAAGTCCATGGCCCCACCTCAAATCATTTACTGGATCCCACTTCACCTTGCAGTACTGGTGCTTCAGGAAAATCTGTTTATGACTGTGTGAATGTTACTGTTTTCAATTCATAATGCAGAATTTGGTATAAGATTCAGTATTGCAAACATTTCAGTCCAAGCTTGTCAGGGTAATGGCTCTTACTTGCAACTACCTATTTAGGAGAACAGCAATACAATGAAGATTCTGAATACCAAGTAATGTGTGCTGATTACTCTTTTTTTTTTTTTTAAGGGGAGGGACTGACTCTCATCTTATTTATACACAAGACTGCTGAAGAAGCACAGGACCTGTCTGCTTGCTTCCAGTTGAAAATATTCAGCAGCACGGAGCAATGTCACACAGGAAGCATAGCAGGTGGCAGCCACTCTTCATGAAAGTGCCTAGAGGATCATTTCCCTTAGGTTTCCTCATATACATTTAAGGTGAGAGCCAACTTTCCCTTGCTTTCGTCAAAGAAAGACTAATGCAAATTGTTACTGGTGAATAATACAGCATGTTACTTGCTCTCTCCCCCACCCTCCAATAGGTAACTTAATGAGTTAAAAAGAAGTGGCTCCCCAAAATAAGAATATGAATTACTTGTTCAAAGTAATGATTTCAGCTCTGATTTCAGCTTATTTTTTTGTTGTAAACAGGCAAATTTCTATTTCAGGTTTGTATATCTGTGTGTACAGTGGCCCTAAAGGTTCATGAGGGTTCAGGCTGCAAAAGTCCAAAAACTCCAAATAATTCCACGCCTAAGTGAGCACTCCCCCTCTCATTCCCTTCCAGAGCTCCCCGCCTCACTTTAATTTTGCCCAACTCCCCTGCCTACCAGGCTCACAGGCAATAGGCAAGTGAATGGGAGGAGATGGCAGCCACATGTGCACACACTTTCCACCATTCACTTGTGTTTCACCCAGCTGCACTGCCTTGCAGGCTCATGAGTGATAGGCAAGTGAATGGGGGGACAACTGCACATGTGCTTCCCCCCCATTCACTTGCGTTTTGCCTGGGAACACTGCTTTCCAGGCACCTAGTCAATATGCAAGCAAATGGGAGGGGGCAGCATCACGACCACAGAAGGCATGTGCATGGGACTGCCCCTGCCATTCACTTGCCTTTTGCCCAGGTCTGTGGAAAGAAGACACATGTGCCTGGGGAAGAAGGTAGGGGAATGGGGGGGGGTCAAGCAGGCACCTCATGAATAATCAAGTGCATGAAGATCAAACCCGCAAATGTGGAGGGAGGACAGTATAGCCATATGCAGATAGGTAAGTAAAAGGCCACTAAAAACAACTGTAACAGAGGTACTAATCTATGGCTTGAAATCTAAGTTCTGTAAGTTCCTAGGTAAAATGTGGCTGCAAATTAGCAATTTCTTTAAAATCAACTTCATTTTATACCTCCAATATAGGAGTCAAAACCCCATTATGTAGCAATAAACCATAACTTCATATTCAGGCACATGGACAATGAAAAGAGATAAATGAAACTCCCTTCTAGCTTAAAGAATTTCCCATGCTGTGCTATTACAGACACATTCAAGTTTCACTGAAAACACACAAGAAAAAAACAGTGCTTATGAATCAAAGGTAGACACAGCACTAAGCTCCTACTATCAAAGAATGACTTAAATTCTTATTTATTTTTTCTACTCTGCTTTAAAAAAAACAAACATCTGGCTTACTTAGGAGTTACTAATTTTTTTAAAAAAAATCTACTAGCATTAATCACATACACTACCATGTAATGTCACCATGTTAGATCACCAGCTCTTCTCTGAGCTAATTATGTACATTGTATTCTGCTACAGTCCATTTGCACTGCACAATTTAATTCATAGCATGAAATTCCCCATATGTATGTACCACTACTTGATGAAACTGTGGCTGACCAATGAAAGTCTACTGTAATTCCAGTTAAATCTGTGTTTAAGAATTAGAATTTTAAAAAGACTCATTTTGAACATGGACAGGCATCAGAAATAACAACTTTCAGTGATGCATTTCTGTTTCTGTATGAGTGCTTCCTAACTGTAAGAAAGCAAGGCTAGAAAAGTGAATCCATGCAGAGATGCAATAGGTACTCCTATTTGGATTGCCTCCTTGGCTTTTCAGGATCCTTCCCAAAGCACAGAGGAAGTTCTGTCACAACACAGTTTGGGAAATACTGAGCTTAATGTAAAAGACACATCCTGTTCTGTGGATAATGCATTATTCCCCACCAAAAAATGTGCAAAAACAACAAAGAGGAAATAGAATCAAATCATTTAGTCTTGGGCATTACCTATGTTTTGTTTTTGTTTTTTTCTGGACAATAGGCATAGCCACTGACATTAGCAGATTTTTAAGGCCACCTCAAAACATTTCCAAATATTGTCAGACTTTTTGCAAAGATTCAATATTTTGCATTCACTTGCCCCCCCTCCATTTCTCTGTGCAAAGCACCCGGTCAAGGTGACTTACAATATAATAAAGCAAGATAAAATATAATTAAATCATTAAACAATAAAATAAGAAAGCAGAAATAGAACAGCAAATAACCCAATCAGAGAAAAAACAAATTTATAATGCTGATTCAATCATTCACTTATCTCACCTTTTGTCCAAAATGGTGAGGTAAGTTGGCTTCAAAACAAATATAGCATAGATAAAAACAAACATAAGATTGTTATTAAAAGCTAATGAATCTCAACACTAAAAACAACTTAAAACATGTTTTTAAAACCCTACTTAAAGTCTTTTCTTTTAAAACATTCTATTCCTCAGGTCTGCTAGGAACAGAAAAGTAAAATACAATTTACAATGCCTGTTGAGATATCGACAACACTTGCTTAAAAACAGTCACCTGACTGATGGAAATGGGCTCCATCCTCATCATCACCAACCAAATTTCTGCTGGAGTTAAGGAGGGAACGAGAGACAGGGACAAGAAGCCCCTGAGATGCTGGGCAAAGTTCCTGACCCCACTTATATGGTGCAGCTATTCTTGGGAAACTTTTGTCCCACACCATACAAGGCTTTCAAGGAGAATGCTAACACCATGGTGCCAGTATTATAGCAAGTCTATTAAACAGAAACATCATGCGTATTCCTGGCCTGTGGATTTCCATGGAAGAACAAAAGGACAGACCGCTGGTCCCTGAATAATCTAAAGCGATCATTCATTAGGGAAAAAATGTAAAAATCTGAGAAGTATGCAAGTGAGGACCCCTCCCCAAAAAAGATAACTTCTAGCAAACAACAGAAAGAAAGGAATTCTTTAATGAAATACTTTGTGTTTGTTTTAAGACATACATTCCTGGGGACAGTTCCATAGTAATGTTTGGTGTATATTCTAATCTAAGTTGTCCAGTATAAAGGCTCACATCATAAATGCCTCCCACACCCATTCAACCCTGCCCCAGTTCTTTGTGAACAATTTCCCAAACAAATCCAACAGATACTAGTTGTTTTCCGTATAAGATCATCAGTGGAAATTCTATTTGCATCACCTATTCTCACATAACTTTTATCTAACAAAAAAGGCCATAGCTCAGTGTCTGAGCACATGTTTTGCCTGTAGAAGACTCCACAGTTAAACTCTCATATCTCCAAGTAGAGCTGGAAAAACTCCTTCTTAGAACTTTGGAGAGCTGCAGCTGTCAGCCAGTCAACAGTTCTAGAATAGATGGACCAATGGTTTGACTCAGTAAAGACAGCTTCCTATGATCTTTAAAAAAACTGAACACTTAAATTAAACTGCTTGGTTTAATATTATTTGGATATTCTAGCCTTCAAAAACACCCACAGATAAATCAGTTCAGGATAAAACTACAGCACAAGTGCACACTTACACTTACTTACTATCTTTCATGCTGGAGAACATAGAAATCTTCTCATCCTACCACATCTGCTCCAGTTCTAGTTTCACTTTGGTCTATTATGTATGCAGGCTATCAATATAGACGGCAATTTATATTCTCTGCCCCAAGCAAGTTTAAGGTCTACAAAAACTGACATTCCCACAAGGGGTTTGGGGTGTTTAATTCTTCAAAGTCTGGCTTGAAATTTCTGTCTATTCTATCACATTACTGAGAATTAGCTTTTTTTTTTTTTTAACTGAATGGCTCCTCATTTTAAACAGCTCATTTCAACAACTGGTACAGTAGATTGCCTCCATTACAGGAACCGCTGTACCTCCTGCATTTGTCCACTGCAGATGACTGAGAATTTCATTCAGTCTGTTTTTGATAAGAAGTTATCAAATTAGCAAATTTAGCAAATCTTTTCATAAATTCAAAGGGAAGAACTTGATATTTAAACATTTCAAAGGCAGGTAAAACCAAAACAGACAGATTCATCCATCTAGGCATGAGTGGGCAAAGTATGGTCTGAGATGTTGCTGAATTGCTGCTCCCATCAGCCTTAGTCATCCTAGCCAATGGTAAGGAATTCTAAGAGATGTGGTTCAGCAGTGACTGCAGGGCTATGCAATTCCCACTGATAAAGGCCACTGCATCCTTCCTGTTTTACATGGCTTACAATCCAAAGTATCATATATCACAGATTACTTCAGGATAAATGTCTTCTGCCATTTTTATGTGCTGAATGTACTTGTTACTGTGATTTTCCAAGATGGAGAACCTGCAACTTTCCCAGTTTTGCTGGCCTACAGCTTCTATCATGTGTGATTATGTTGGTTGGGGCAGATGTGGCCCTGAATTTAACAACACTTGAAGAACACTAGGTTCCCCAGCCCTGCATTACTGCCTTAGCTTCTTAAGATGAAATGGAAACCGAGTGTGAGAAGTGAAGCTACTGCTATATGCACTAACCTTTTGTAATCCACTGGGGGGGGGATGGTGCTTTCAAACCTGTGACTAATTACTGATCTCTATGCTGCTTCTGCATGCAAAACAAATGTTATTACTTCAGTATTCACACTGACAGCTCCAATTAATAGTGCAAAAGAAAATTCTTGGCAGGGATAACATTCTGGCTGAAGAGAATAATAGAGCAGTCTATTAGCCTGTAACACTCTTGGGTTCAGAACTCATCCCGATCAGTATTTTTGAAATCTATTGTCTTATTTCTATTATATCTACACAAAAATTAGCAACATGGAAGTTCCCTCTGATTCAATTCTGGATTAATTTAGTATAGAGGACACTCTTGGGAGTATTCTTTCTAAGACTTTCACCACGTCAGAAAGTGGGTGACATGCACACACATTACTGCACTGTCCCCTGGGAACTGCATCATTTACCCTGAACACATAATACACCACTGGATTGGGGCAAAGAGCTGCTGTGAAATTTAAATACAGACACAACTCATACATAACCTAAAATTAAAGAAGGGAAGATATGGATGAGGAAACAGCACCATCTAAATCATTTCCATGGAACAAATCAAGAGAACTTATCAACAAGAAAGGCACTTACCAAAAGTATATTTGGTTGGGTAATCAAACCCCAAACCAGCATGGCCACCAATCATATTAGCAGGGTAATTCTGGGAGTTGTAACCTGAAAATATTACTTTTACAAGATCTTTCTGATCTACAGCAAAAAGGAAGAGTTTTACTGGGGAAAAAGAGCTAATATTAAATAACCTTTATGCATCTATGTAGAGGACATTTTGGTTTGGAAATCTGGATAGCTGGATGCTGACCTCACATGCACACAGTCTTGCTTAACATCTGGAACTGGAGAAAAAGACCTGTGGGAGAATTTGTACTTTTGTTAAAGTAGTTGTATTTTAACACAATAATACAGACCTTATGGACTGCACAAATTAATACACCAAAAGATTATTCAGGCTTCAAAACCATCAGGAGTATATGTGCATTCTATGTGTACATTACAGAGTTTCCAGTTTTCACTACCTTCTTATCAACAAATTCACAACCAACAGTTTTTCAGATACATTTTGTAAGTTAAATATTTTCTTTCTAATCCACAAATGCAGTTAAACAAGCATTGGGCATTAGTGGTCTAGGCTTAGATCTAAAACAGACAAGCAGAAATTCCATATGATGCATCTGTTTTAAGGCTGCGTGTCTGAATGCTTGCTTGCTTAAAAAAAAAACAGATAAGAAGCCACCTTTCATACACATAGGCAGCAAGTTAACATATCTGAGGAAAGAATAATCTAAAACTTTTATAGCACAGAATTTCAATCAAACTCTGCCTCTCCCCAAAGTGTCTGAGAGCAGTCATTCCATCTGCTATAGAAAGCAAGTAGGGCCACTGCATTGGTCCAGTAGAGAGATCTACAAGTTTTGGCTCTTCCTTCCTGATTATTTCTTTCTGGATAATATCAGTTCAATTAGTGACTTTCTTTCTGCTTTAATGAATGATGAGTTGCAATAAAAGTTTAAGGAAGAAATAAGATAACTTGGCAAACAAATGGCATTTCCCTGTTTCCAAATATTGTGCTTGCTAGTTTAGCTAAAGAAACAAATCCTTACCTTGAGGAAAATATGAGTGTAGTTGGTAAACTGGCAAGTCCTCTCAGTTCAAATGATTGCAAAAGACAAATATGCCTTTGCCTCTAAGGGCAAGTGTTCTCCAAGGCAACAGGCACTTCTAAAGACTTGAACGCCTAGGACAAATGACAGTCATCCAAAGATGTATCATTTTCTGATTTGTGTTAGTTTCTATTTTTTTTTTAAACCTTTGGTAGGATGTGAACAGTTACACTTCTGTTTCATAACACCATGGCCACGGTCTGCTGGGTGCTTTTTGGTTCCATTTGGAACCTCCGATTTTTAAACAGCCGATTTACAAAACACCAGGGAAAGTCTATGAATCTTTGAGCTGAAAGATCATCAGTATGCAGAAGATACTCAACTTTACTTCTTGTTTCCATCCACATATTACAGGGAGGCTGGAGGACAGTTATTTGGGGGAAATTTAATGTGACTGAGGATGAACAAGCTGTTACTTAATCCAGGCATGATTAAAGTACCACGACTATATGCAACTAGGCTTTGTTGGGCTCCCGAAAAAGATCAAAAGTTCAGTTTGGGAGTCTTCCTGGACTCCATGAACCAGGGAAATTCAGATGCCCAAAGTGACAGCAGTAGGTGAATCTGGATGGGATGGATCCTACTTCAATAATCCATGTAGTCGTAATATCTAGACTGGACTAGCATAATGCACTCTGTTACTTTGCATTTCAAGCTGGTCTGAAAATTTCTACTAGCTCAGAATTCAGCTGCATGATTTCTTGTGTGGACAAAGCATTTGGGTCACAACACGTATACTGCATAATCTCACTGATTAGCAATGAATTTCCAAGTCTTTATTTGCTTGTTTTAATCACTGATGCCTGAAACCACTTTGGATAAAGTTACCTGAAGTATGTATACTTTACAATCACTAACAGAAACCCTTCTTTGTTTTCTAATCATGTGGCTAAGTATATATGATACAGTTAACTAAGTAAGTATATATGAAATGGAGCTCTTCCCCACAGTGGTCTCACACTTCTGGAATGGGTTGCCATCTGTGTTCATCACACCCCATCACTGCAAGCTTTCAATAAAGGCTTGAAGATCGATCTATTACACCTTACCTTTACTCTTTCTTTCTTTCTTTCTTTCTTTCTTTCTTTAGTACATTTTATTTTTCCTGGGCTATTAATGTGAGGATTTTATTGAATTTTATCACTGGGAGGGCTTTTTCCACTTACTGACAACATAGTAGTATTTTAAATAAAGAAATATATCACTGAATATGACCAGTAAACTATTTTTCCCTGAAAAGGTAGGTGAATGGGAGATCGTTGGTTGTTGGGTTTTTTGTTTTTTTTTGAAGTACTAATTATATTCTTAAATACTTTCAAAATCTCTAGTTCTCTGCCAATTTCTTTTAAAGAGAAGAGGAAAAGAGATTGGAGGGAGGAAACAGAGCAATTTACATCATTTGACACAGAATCCATATGGCAGGTTATGCATTCCAGATGCTATTCCTTACATTTATCATTTTACAGATAACTCTTTACAATAGCCTCTGGAAGGAAAAACCTGCTATTATAGCATTTACACTTGAACAGTTCTGAATGTCCATATAGCTAGCTACTGTACAGATGGATTGTTGCAATCACAGGATGAATCTATACACATATAAGGAGTTAGGAGATCTCAAACATCAAAAAGTAAAGTTGGATTAATGCCATACATCCACTAAGTACACATAAACTACTGCTTTGCTTGCCAATGTTCCAGCTGTACCCCACATCAGATTGCACATTGTCAATCAATCTATCTCCAGAAGCATGCAGTCATATAGAAATCCTATGTATATTTATTAAAAAGTAAGTCTCACCAATTTTAAGTCCCATCCTCAAATAAGACTTCACTGTGAATTATTTTTCTGTGGTGTAATAAAAATCCCTCAAGAGGTTTAGGAGTTAGATGGAAGAAGAAAACCCTGAACTGCTGTAACAATCCAGATGCCAGTCTAACCCAGGGTTCACCACACCATGTGTCACTGATAATGATGGATCGATATGCAGCAGAACTAGGTTGTCTTAATATGTACTGACAGTGGTTTGACATATTAAGAATCTTAGCTTACCTCTGTTTCAACAGGGATTGAAGACCTAAGCATGAAGCTGCAACTAGAACCTGGATGGAGTCAAATCTTGCACTGCCCAAGGTTTAAGAAGGGCAATAAGTAAAAGCAGCCTTGCCCTTCCAGCTATACTGGCTATTACTGCATATTAATGGACATGCACAAACGTTCAGGGGAAGGGAGGAGGGAGGGGGGAGAGAGAGAGATTGAGAGGGGACCTACTTTCATTTTGTTTACAGATATAATTCACATAGAAGCAGGTCTGGCAAATTAATTCCGACACTTATTAGCAAGCGATAGTTTTCTTCCAGTCCTGCCAATATTTGCACCTGCCTTTGCAGTAATCAACCTTCTCACTACGTCACTACTGTACATCTCAGGTCCAGTTTATTTGAAGGACCATATCTGCCTTTCTCTCCATCCCACCACTCTCACATGTACATCTGGTGGGAGAGGACCGTTTTGGTGGCTGCTGCTAGACTCTGGAACTCCCTTCCTAGAGAAGTTAGATGGGCACCCTCACTGCTGTCTTTCTGCAGGCAAGTCAAGACTTTTGTTTCAACAGGCTTTAAAAGACTGGCTGCTCAAAGGGAAAAGACTTAGCATAATATGCCCAATTTTCTTTTTGCTGTTCTCCTTAATGGTCTATGTTTCTAACAGATTTTTGGTTTTTATGATTTAATAATATTATAACTTGTGTATGTTACAAATTTTTCACTATACTTAACTGTTGCAAGCTGCTGAGAGTTCCAAAGAGAGAGAGAAAAAGTGGGATTTAACTTATAATAATAGTGATGGTAGTAAATACATAATTGCAGTAGAAACCATAGCATTTCTAGAGAACTTGGAGGTTTTTAAATGCTTCTCGCACATATTCTTAAAGCAGAAAGGAGAACTGAAGCTAACAAGATAGAAACTTGTTCAATGCAATACAAACTCGGGCAGGCAACCTGCAGCAATCTGACTAAATATCATGCAGACCTCAGTTTCTAAAACTCAGTTCAGGCTTTCAAGGAGAGGGATATGCCCACCTGGCAGCAGGGCATGGGGGAGAGGGGAGAATAAAGAAAGAATGAAAGAGAGGAAAATGGAAAAAAGTAAGATTAAAGAGTTGGACCTGCCCATTTCCACTCACTACAATTTTCAGTCCCATCCACTACCAGTGTAGTATCTGACAGAATACCCCCGAGATGATGCAGGCCTTTGACTGGCCACCCATGTAAATTGTTACACTCCAGTTTGACTGAAGTTAGACTAGGCTCCAAACAAGTAACCAGCAACTCAAGCCTTTCAGTCTGAAGATCAGATGTAGCCTACAATTATTTAAGCATGAGCCCTCATCTACTGAGGATTCTTCTCTTTTTGGGAACAAGGTGCCTATTGGCTTTGCCTTCAGAAAACAGTTATTAAAGGAAGATTTTGTGGCAGACAAATGACACACACACGCATGCTGAAAACTCAGGATATTTACCACAGGGAGCTCTGCTAGATACCTGCTGTCTTCTACAAGAAAATGGTTTTCTTTGCTACTGAAATGTGTGCTCTTTTTTTTTTGTTATTTCAGAGTTCTTGAATTTCTATAACACCTCTTGCTAATATCAAGGTGTTTTACAGCTTAACAAACACTTTATGAAGGAGGAAAGAATGAATCCTCTAAGATAGCTGAACTAAAATACAATACTCTACTGTTCAGTTGAATATCCTTAAAGTGCTAATTCTAGACACATACCTCCCTAAGGACTAATTCAAAACTACTCCTTCTGCTCATGGAAAATCCCATCTGTTTTGAATTCAGATTTTAAAAAAATAAAAAAATAAAAGGTTTGTGATGTATTGAACACAGATTTATCATGATTTCCTATGCCTCTGCTCTATCTCTGTGGTTTACTGTATCTGAGGTGGTTACATTTTACAGACTTTCTAGGGAAGAAAAAAGTAAAATATGAAAGTGGATCAGTTTACTGACTTAACTTAGGATTTGAGATGCGGGAGAATTTTTATTCAGTTCTGAATCTCAAAATTCGGTTCTCAAATTTCTTTATATTTGGAATAGGCATAATTTGGGATTCAAGAACTGTGTAAGAAACTCAAACCTGACAGATTTTCCTATTGATATCCATGTATCTGAATGCATAATTCTTCAGAGTCTGGGTATGGATGCCTATCTACTTAACCATTTAGCTGAAATAAAACTACAATTTCTTGTCTTTGTCTGAAAAGTTCATGATGTTTAATACCTGTACGGTAGACAGGTACAACATTATTCTCTCCAGGCTGGAAATCACTACATCTGTTGAATTTGGCTGGTGCAAACAGTGAGGAGGTCAGTTCAGTTCACCAAAATTCTAAAATTTCTTTATAACTGGGGTGGAAAAAACTTGAGGTTTCAAAGAATTGTTGTGTGGGAATAAATTACATTTTATTTTACATTCCTGCTTAGGATCTATTTATACTATCATCAAGATTTATCAGTAATGAAGAGGTTTAGATGATGTATATAAAATATGTTTTAAAAATACAAATGATACATAAAACTAGGACCAGCAGCAAATTAACACAGCAATGGCACCTTATCATATGAAGTGGAGGGCACCTCTAGCAGACCTCAAAGCCTGGACAGGCACATATAGGGAAAGGAACTCCTTCAAGTATCATGGTCCTAAGTTATTTGGACTTCAAATGTAATTATTATCACCTTGAATTCATATCAGAAGCATCTTGATAACTAGTGCAATTCTTTTAAAACTGGCATCATATGGTTTCTGTTTGGTATATCCATCATACACAACAGATCAAGCTGGAATAACTTACAGATTTTATCATTAGCATAGACATTAGAAACATGGTTGGAGGGTGTTGTACAGACTAACTATGGAATAAAATTGAAAGTATTTAGTGCATAGCACTAATAGCACAGGAGTCTGCATGGAACAAGCAAATTAAGCATTTTTCTCATTTCTTAAAATATTATTTGAGCATGTGGCAGCAACAGGAAGACTGTGCAGAATGGGCACCTGCAAGGTCACCCCACTTTACCATCAAGTAAAGCTATAACCATGTGAAGGCACTTAACAGAAGTCTTGGCAAGGCATGACTGTGAAATACTTTTGGTGCACTTTTCAATAAGAATTACCCTAATTTGCCCTTTCTGACCTAAGATGTAAATCAGAATATAAATTAGCCATCAGTTTTCACCCTTCTTGAAATTTTGAAAAGCAGTTCCCAATAAAAAAATGCACACAAAATTGCATACTGTCAGAGACATTTTGCACAAAATGTGTATGCTAGGGTAAAACTGCATACAAATATATATTAAAGTAACTGCAAACCAATTTTGGTGCATATTAGAAACCAGTGTACAAACAAGAACAAATGAATTTGTACTTGAAAAAAATACAAACACTGTGGAAAATGAGGCAGAATCATTCATCTTTAGTCAAGATACAATGACCATTATGTTATATACAGAACTGTTGTCTTTCTTTTGAAATATAAAACTATTTATATCCCATCTTTCCACTTCCTTTAGGGTCCAATGTGGCTTGCAAACAAGTCAGTAAGATGGAGAAGAAAAGAATCAGTACACAAACTAGAAACCAAAGCGTGAAATCTGGATTACTGGTATGTGCACTTAGAGAAGAACAAAAGAATAAAGCAACCACCCATAAAATAAGGCAGATTTTACAAAACATAAACATAACATGAATCAGCACTTAGCAGCAAATAAGTGTTTTCAAAGAAGATGCTCTGTTAAGCATGGACACCTTATTCCCCATGTTCAAGGCAGAATTTTGTATAGTTAAACACCTCCTCAGTGGCCACATACATTTTTGAGCAGCTTTACTAACAGTTCTTGAGCAAAGTCACTAGACTGCAGCTCACCCACATAACCATCTTAGCCAACTATTTAGTTAACTAAGGTGTTATGTCCCAGCAAGAATTCATCTTTTTTTTGTGCATATGTAAGGACCTTTGTTCATAATGTATTTATGAACAATGCTGTGCAGAGACACAAAGGCATCCTCTCTAGGATCTGTTTACACACACACCTACGAACACTGATAAATATGCACAAGACATGCAAGAGTTGGAGGTGGTATGGGAAATGAAACTGTTAGAAGTTGTTGGGAGAAGACAGCAGGTGTTTGCATCCAGCCTATTATAGTGATTTTCCTTATCATCTAACTGCAACTCACAGAAATCATCAGAAACATATTAAATCTTCTGAACTTATGAAATAATGCATTATTGAAGTCACAGCAGGGGAGCCAACTCTGTTTGGAAGGTATAAAAAAAGAGCAGCAGTAGAACAAGCGTCTTTTTCCATTACAAGGTTATGGCTTTAAAAAAAAAAGTGGTAGGGGAGAGAGACATTTTAATTTACCAAAAAGATGTGCAGTCATAAGAGGGGACAGGGAAGGGATGCCTACTTTCTTTCATTGTTTCCTTTCAGAGCATCAAGGAGAATTAATGCTCCAGATCAGATTCCCCATTTTGAATGCAACACAGGGAAAAAATGATACATCAGAGTACCCCTTATAATTTCTTGTGTCTACCACTACCCAAATAATTTTAAAAAAAAACTTAAATGGCCTGAGGTCACATATGAACTTTTTCAAATTTTATTTGATTTTTCCTAACAGTGTGATATGCATAACAAACAAGCATTAAATGTAATGCTTGTATTTCTGTATTTCTGTCCCCCTGCCAAAACCAATCAGAATGAAAACATATTTTTGCACTTCCAGAAGAGGGCCAGAGACTTGCCTATTTACAGTGTTAATTGTATATCAAACTTTATAGCTATATCACTTGTAAAACCACGAGAGACAGCTATACCTTACTTCCCACACTATTCCTGTCTTTTGCTCCTAAGAAGAATTGGAAAGAATTCCTGTATTTTCACTAAATTCCCTTTGAACTCTTAAGCTGAAGCTCTCCTACGACACAGCTCCTATACCAGCCTAAGCCAATGCTGGAGCTACACAGTAGGAAGGATGATCTCCACCCTTGCCTCTCTAAGCATGGATGGACATCATCATCATCATCACCACCACCACCACCACCACCACCTTTATTTTTATCCCATTTTTCTCCCTGAGGGGACTGAAAACGGCTTACAGCCATTAAAGGAAATATAATTAAAAACTGTCATATACAAAAGTTAAAACAAAGATTAAACTACAATAATAATTAAAACATGTTAAAGTACATATAAAAACAGCATTAAAATATCAATTAAATAATTAAAATGACCAGCACTGATACAAATTACATATAAAATGCCTGCTGGAAGAGGAATGTTTTTATCTGTTTCCTGAAGGTAGGCAGGGAGGGTGCCAGTCTAGCCTCTCTGGGCAGGGAGTTCCAGACCCTGGAAGCAGCCACTGAGAAGGCCCTCTCCTGTGTTCCCACCAAATGGTGGGACTGAGAGAAGGGCCTCTCCCACAGATCTCAATGCCCAGGCCAATTCATAGGGGAGGATACGGTCCTTCAAATAACCTGGACCTGAGCTGTGTAGGGCTTTAAAGATCACCAGCACTTTGAATTGTGCCTGGAAACAGATCGGCAGCCAGTGGGGCTGTTGCAACAGGGGTGTTGTATGCTCCCTGTAACCAGCTCCAGTTAAGAACCTGGCTGCAGCTCTTTGGACCAGCTGAAGTTTCTGAGCACGCTTCAAAGGCAGCCCCATGTAGAGTGCATTACAATAATCTAACCAGATGTAACCAAGGCATGTGTCACCGTTGCCAGGTCTGATATCTCAAAGAATGGGCACAGCTGGCGCACAAGCCTTAATTGTGCAAATGCACTCCTGGCTACTGCTGAGACCTGGGCTTCCAGGCTCAGAGTTTAATCCAGGAGCGCTCCCAAGCTGCGAACCTGAGTCTGCAGAGGAAGTGTGACTCCATCTAACACAGGCTGAATCCTTATTCACTGATCTGCCTTTCTACTGACCAGGAGCACCTCTGTCTTGTCTGGATTAAGTTTCAATTTGTTTGCCCTCATCTAATCCATTACTGATGTCAAGCACTGGTTTAGGACATCTGAAGTTGGCTTAGCTCTGTGCTCATTTACAAGAAGCAGAGAGCCCAAACAAACCTCTGCCTCTCTAATTTGGCTCCAGGATGAAGAAGGAAAGTGGAAGCACGAAAGTTGGAATACTAATTGAAGGTGCTTGGTGGTACTCATCTTGCCTCCCACTCGCACCCTGTTTAAGTTTGAACTTAACAGGAACTATCCAAGACACTAAACTTTTGTAGAATAGGATTCAGCACCATGGATAGTTCCTTTAAAGTTCAGCTGAGATAGAAAAAGCATTCAAAGGTTTTTGTTGCTCCCCACCAGCTCAAAGCAGGAAAGGAACAGCAGAAAGGTTTCTATTCTCCCTCACCTTTCAAACATGCAGCATTACCACTGGCACAAAAACTCATCCCTTAGGGAAGGGGCATGCCCCAACAAGATGTTTCTAGTTGGCTACGAGTCCACTCCAGAATCTGTTGGTTCCTACATGGCTATGGGTAGGCCCCAGACAGAAAAGTGTATTGGCCCTTGATACACAGATTGGTGTTTTCTTTAACAGGCAGAAATTATATAGTATTGTCCTTTTATAGGACAGGAATAGATCCCATTGTCAAGTAGTGTGTTCTAGACAAGGCAGACTGACAGTGATCCAAGCAAATTGGACAAGACTGAACAGGACAGGACGTGACTTTGTATTATAAAAGGTGAAGCTTCTAATCCCAACTGAATACAAATGATTTTGTTCACAAAGCAGGTGGCAAGCTCATCACAGCAGGCTGACAATGTTTCAGCCTCCACGTAGAGACAACGTAGTTTCACCTGCCTCGTCACAACCAGAGGAACTCTGCGGGATGGCACTTTGCAGACACAATAGCAGCTGATCAGAAGGATTTCTTCACAGTACACTGCTGTTGTATAGTCTTGGGGAATATGCTACAGCTTGGAGCTGAACGGCTGCAGTAAGAACCCAGAAAAAGTGTGGACTATGCTGTTACACACAGAATTCAGTTTCCTACAATCATAGACTGTGTGTGTGTGTGTGTTTAAATATTTAGTCCTTACAGTTTCAAAGATCTGATTGATAATGTATGAGCATTGGTGAAATATCAGAAGCCAGAGGATGAACAGGGCAGGACTGCCATAAATTAGTAGTAGGGTTTCAGTACTCGGTGTAGCTCTGACCACTCCCATCAACAGCAAAACCCAAATAACCTGTGTAAAATAAGAAAAGTCAAAGCATTCACTCCATCTGAATTATTTTTAAAATTTGTAGAATGGATATTTTCATGGTGTAAAATCTGAACTACTGTACTTTGGCACAGGGTTGTCTGGCTTTTTTGGTTTGTGTCTTGAATGGAAGGATATATTAATTCCAAAACGCACTAGACTCTCTTGTTGTTGTTCTGTGCCTTCACGCCAACTTCAACCCTAAATTGTGGCAAGTCTATCATTAGTTTTCTTGGCAAGATTTATTCAAAGGACATTTGCTACTATCTTCCTCTAAGAATGAGAGAGGTCATCCAGTGGGCATTCTGGACTCAGCAGGGTTTCAAATGCTGGTCTCCAGAATTAAAACTCAACATTCAATCCACCACACTACATAAGATCTCAAGCCAGAACATTGGTTAGCCTGAAAGGGTTGATGATGGTTTGAGCCATCTTCCTTCCATTTTCATTTGCTTCAAGGCTTTCACAAACTAGAGGATTTATACAAAACAAAAGAAGAGGATGCCTGGGGTCAGCCATATCACAATGGTGACAGACAAGCTGCTATTCCACATGTCAACAAGCCACTGGGATAATTTATCAAGGCTAGTGCTCATAATTCCCTACAAATGGGAAATAAAATTTTCAAGCCTCAGCATAATCTAGCTTTCTGGGAACTAAAGGTCCATTCTTGGCCTCTGGACCACTCCTCATTTGTTCCTCTTGTGGATCTACACAAGCACTTGCATGCATAACATGCTGAAAAGGGAAAGGAGGGCTTACAAAGAGGAAGAGCTATGCAGTGCATCATGCTATACCCACTTTTGGCTCTGGTTCTGTCCCATTATTGGCTATTACCCCCTCAATGATTCCCCCTCACGCACTTGATAGAAAAATGCCATGCTGACTGGGGAATCTAGAAAATTGTAGTCCAAAAAAGTAACTCTAGAACAAGGCCTTTTCAAACCATTGCAGCAACCAACTTATACTTTCTATTAATTAAGTATACATCAAACGAAGAGGCACTTGCTTTTGAGCGAGGTAAATGTACTGTAATTTAAGTAGAAAATTTCAAGCTATTCATATTGGAATGAACTTTTTTTAAACCTTTCCATACTCATCATGCTACTCATAGTTACACCAAACATTATCACCTCTTTTCCAGTGATTGTTTTCCCAACTCTTTACACCTAGTGCTGTACAACTGATTTAAGATCTTTCCAACTTATTTTTTAAAATCTTTTTCCATTATCTTAAGCAGTGATGTATTTAAGTTTTTTATTCCAAGTCTCAAGTCAAGTCTCAAGTGCCTACCTTCAAGTCTCAAGTCCTTGCAAGATAACTCAAGTTGAGTATCAAGTCAAATCTCAAGTATAGGAGACAATGTTAACAGAAAAAAAAGGAGCTGGTGATTTGTGCATGGGGGGAGGTCAAGTTGAGAGCAAGCAGGATTGGAAGAAAGCCTTCAGCCATGGAAGAACAAGAAAGCCCTCTGAAGGAAATTGCTTTCCACAATGCCATGGCTGTAAAGGACACCCTTTCTTACCCATTTACTCATGAGCAAAGAGGCTTGGAAGGAAGCCCTCAGCCACTAGGGAACAGGAAAGGCAAACTGAAGGAATCTGCTTCTGACTGTGCAAGAAAGGGTTAAATGAGGAAGGGAGAGGAGGAGGAGGATTTCATATTAACATTAATGGGACTTCAACCCCTAACCTTCCCCTCAATCCAGATGCAGAGATCACTCCTTGCCCACATTCACCAGAAAAAAAGGTGCAAAGCCCTGTTTTCCCCCCTTTTAACTTGTCCTGCTCTTTTGCTTTCCTATAAGCGGCTTCTGGAGAAAGGCAGGGGAAAAAAGAGAGGCAGAGAGGTCGGGATAAAGAAGCCTGTGCAGCTCTGATTGGGTCACCAGCATAACATTCCCTCACTGCTGATTGGGGAAAGGTTGGAGGGGAAGTGGGCAGCAAGTCAATCACTAAAAAAAGATGAGTCGAGTCTGTCAATCATTTATTGATGAGTCGAGTGCAAATCAAGTCACTAAAGAGACTAAAGTCCGACTTGACTCCAAGTTGATCAATTCTAGTCTAGATCATTGATATTAGGTACTTAAAATAATACAGCAGATGCATAAAACCACAGACTTACACAATAGAAAATATGAATTACTGGCCTTTTGGTTTCAACACAGGAGAATATGGACAATCTTTGTAGATGTATTAGTTTCCAGCACTTTTAATGCTCCTTGGTGCCCTTTCAATGCTTATGAAAGAAGGACAGATAACAATGAAAAGCAATCACTGCAGGCATGTGGAAAGATGAGGGTTGGCTTCTTTGGTAAAATGTAATTAGAATACCTGTGTCTTGTTGTTAATCTGTAAGAAATGCAACAGCGTGGGTACATGTTTGGGAGAGAGATACTGTATAAAATGGGACTGCCCTTAAAGTAGCTAATGTCACAATGGTGATGATGGCTCCCCTGGAGCGTAGAAGAACAGTGACATTTCCCTGAGTAACTTCCACATTTAAAGAATACAGGCTCACCATACAGAGTCTATTACCTTCATCTGTCTCTTATTTTCCACTTTACCTCTCCCACCAATATCTGAAAAGGAGTTCAGAATCACAGGTAATGTGTGAATTAGAGCAGATACTTTAAGATCTTTCTTCTGATTCAGGTCTTTTCTATACCCTAAAAGGTATCCCAGAGCCCAAGATTGCAACAAATGTTATTTGAAATACCACTAGTTAGGACAGAAACCAAACTTCTTAAGCACTGTCATGTGATCAGTTTTTTCATCCACTACAAATCATTAAACTGAGCATCTTGAATCAAAAGAACATTTTTAATGGAAACAACACTTAGCATTTTATCTAATGCTTTTCATCTTCAGAGCACTTCAAAGGTTAATTAAAATGTACCAAGATTTTCCATTTTCTTTTTTCCCCCTTCTTCTTTCTGTTTTCTTCTTCCAGATTACCACCTTATGAGAGGTGAAGAGAGGAAAGCAAAGGGATATGTTGATAGCAAGTACCTTCATAGAATGATAACCTTTAATTTCTGCAAATCAACAGTTTAGGATTATTCCACACACTGCCAACAATGAAATAAATTAAATTTAAAAAAAGCCACTGGCACACAAATATTATGTGTACATGCAATATTTTCTATAATGTGCATAAACTACACTTTTTTAAAAAAAAATCATCATATTGGTATGACTTAACAAATTGAGTTAAGCCACAATTGATCATAGATCCTTATGATACATATCTGCAGTGTGCAAGCCCTCAGAGTAAGAAGACTTCTGTAGTTTTTTCACTTCTTAGTAAACAAATACACCTGCAGATACAAGCCATATACATGTATATACCCACTGAGTGCTGGAATCTGTGAAGTAGCCTTATTCTTACTTCAGAAGTGGCTGAAATTTTGCAGCATTTTGGTTTCATATTCTTTGAATGATGTGACATCAATAAAGAATAATTCAGCAAAGTCAAAACATGTTCTAGTGTTTCCTTGAGTACATGTTTCTGGATAACTCATAAAAGATTGTACAGCACTCTTGTTCAGCTATATGTAATGAGCATGGAACTCCAGTAAAAAAGTGAAGTGTATGTTCATGAATCTATTCCATAGATTCATGTTTTGGCAAACTGCTCAAGAGGGCCTTTGAAACAGAACAAAATGTTCACCTAATTAATGTTAGAACAGGAAGATTCCCATTACTTTGATTTGGCTTCAAAGATATCACAATTCATATAAACATTGTCATGAGCATAAACTCAAGAAGCAGTATTGAATAAAAGGCCAGCCAGATGCCTCTGGGAAATTAACGTGCAGTATGTGAAGGCAACGTTATTTCTCTAGTCTACATCCCCATCACCTGGTATTCTGAGGCATACTTTATATGAACAAGAAAGCTGCCTTTACCTACCATGGCTAATATCTGTTAATAGAAACATCCTCCTATGAATTTAGCACATTTTTGAGAAAACACCTAAATTCATGGCTATCAACACAAATCATACTTTTCTATTATGAGAAAGGGAACAAAATCTCTTTTCAACCTCTCTGTAAGATCCCAATTCATATAAATCTATGCTAGCATTCCCCCTCCCACAAATCGTATGACATAATCCTATAATGGGCCCTACTGACTACACTGGAAGAGAATTAATTATGATTGCTCATGGGCTCGCAGTCTCAAGACCTGTTCAGAGAAGGAGTAGCCTTGGGCTACTCATGGTGTCCCTGACAAAATTGCAGACTACCCCATTTTGTCTAAACCAGGAGATTTCTAGCAGTAGATGTGCCATCCCACTGAGTCTTCCCTCTTCAGTAGACACCATGGCCTCTCAGGTCCTTTCTCACAGAGCACAAGATTCCTCTCACAGTATTTTTTTTTTGGGGGGGGGGTGTTCAAAAAAAAAAATCTAAAGGTCTTTGCAATGAATGTGACTTTAGTCCTTGTTAGCTTTGGTAGGATAATGTAATCATGATGTCTATGTGGTCCTCTATTTGGTTAAGAACCTACAGGATTTTAGGTCTTTTTGGTTGCTGGTTTTAGGTCTTTTTGTTGCTTCGAATGGCATCTAGGTCTTGTTAAGTATCAACGTTAAGCAGATGATGAAAGATAATCAACAATGGTGGATTATGATGCTCCTCCCTTATCCCACCTTGCTCTAAAAAATAATAACTTTGTACTCAATTTTCAGCAAAACCTCAGCAAGTTATTCTCATTGCAGTTATTCTCATTCTCAACAACTTTAGGCAAAAATGCTCCTTCTAAGAATCTGTATTTTAGCTTAGCATCTATAGACCATACATGAGACTGGTAAAGTGAAAAGAATTTGGCTATGCCCTTAAGAAATAAATATCAAAAACCTGAATTCTTGGCACTAGAATTGCCTGATCATCCAAAGACATCAAAGACAAAATAACTGAAGTCAGTGTGTGTGCGTGCAGGAGAGAGAGAGAGAGAGAGAAAGATTCTGAACAGGATCTCTAATTTTATTCTTCCATTTCACCACCCAATTTATTCATCAATGTTACCTTTGATTTTCCTATAATCTCTGTAGAAAAAGTATTTGTTGTTAAGGTTCATCTTGGATGTTTTTCCCCCTTCTACTACCTTGACCAGAGAGTTTTTCTATGAGATTTGTTGCAATTTGCTCACAGTATTTAGGTCTTTGCCTTCCAGTTATGTGCGCTGTAAAAACCAATCCAACAGCATCACGTAGTTAATAAAGACGATGGACAACAGCTGTGACCAAGAGGAAAGCTTTCCTGGGGAAAAGCTTAGGTGAAAGAACTGCATTTCTTCACACTCAGGGATTCAAGTAAAGCAAAAATCATGCTGACATTTGGTAGCAATTTCCATGTTTAACCATGCTAAATTTAACAAGGACAGCCATACTAAATTTGCACCAAGTCTAACAAAATAAAAAAACAAAAAGCAAACAAAAAACCCTTATGGCATAAAGTAGACTCTTTTTCCTAAAAAGTTTATACCATAGGTTTGCTAGTTTTTAAAATGCCACAATTCCTTTTGATATGTACTAATCTCTAAAGAGCACAGGTACTGTATAAATATCTTTCATTAGAGAACTAGAATAAGAGAAATGCACCATTTCCAAGGATGAGAGTTATACCAGTTTTATGTACACCTGGTTGGTCTGGCTCTATTATTAGGCAGAATGAGGTAACTTCCTCAGGTGGCAGATGTGGGAGGACAGGAGGTGGAAGCCCCCAGCTATTTTTCCTGAACCTCCTGACCATTACTTTTCCTTGGATGACAGGACAGAGGGTGCTACACAGGTTGCCTTGCAATCCCTAAACCAGCCTGCTGTCTTCAGGCGTGGCAAACAATGCAATCCAGTTCCCAATGCAGACCACTGAGCACCCCTGCATGGTACAGAAAGGGACACCATCTTGTTCTTTGCTAAAACTTCAGGTGAGCCTTTTCTTTGGATGAGTCTTGATATTAGTCTTTTGCTTTAAAGTATAATGCATTGTGAATGGATTTATTTATTTATTTTACTATTTATGACAAGGCTTTTAGCTATACAACATTAAGCCATCTTGGATTCCATGCTACAAGAAAGGGGGATATAAATTTATTTACTCATTTATTTGATGGATCAGCTTCTGTTGCTGGCAAGAACAAGAACTCTTCTTCATAAAGAAAAAGGCTGGTGTTTAAAATTCATTATAAGAAGAAATAAAATAACTTTGTAACAAAGTAACTTTGTAGCCTATAGTTGACTGTCTCTCTGCAGAATGTGAAGATTCATCCTTGCACAACAAGTAGGCCTGAGGAACAACAACCAGCCTCCCTCTAGAATTTCAGTCAGCATTTGACATTTTAGATCTAAACAGAAGGTGGCACTATATTTACCCCTCCTTCCAGTTTATGAATAGAAAAAAATCATCAACATCAAGAGGAGATTACCATGTAGTTCAAGGTCAGATTACAGTGTCCAAGCTTAATAATCTTCTGTCCCTTCCTCATTACCATCACCTTTGAATCACTAAGTAAAGAGGACTCCACATTTCTGAAGTCTTCGACAGGAGAAGAAGGAAAGCAGGATTTCAAGGGCTGCATTCTGAATGGTGACATGCAATTACTGCTATCAAAACGAACAGGGGTATTTCTGTTACAAGACATGCTCAGATAAAGTTAGGCAGGGTTGATAGTGCTGTACATCACTACAGAATACATAACATTTCATTTCCACGAGAGACACACAAAACAACATATGCTCAAGAAGGCTCACAGGAGAGAAGTTCTGTTGCACCAGCACAATTTATTTGTCAAGAGAATGACCTTAGCTAGGTGAAATGTTGTTAAAATTATCATTCTCTGCCAGAAAAAGACACAAATATTCTGTTGAAGGCTTCAAGAATATGTGTAAATTTCATGTTATTCTGTATTGCAGGTTATTTAGAGAACACTCTTAGAATTCCAGGAAAGTTCAGTCGTTTGCAGACAGTATCTGGCTTTTTAATATTCTGTGCTATTCCTAGTTCTCTTTCACGCATACTCCTCCAACATCAGAGAGGATTCTTGTTCTTCTACATAACACCAACCCAAAGCCAGCAAGACAGGAGACATGTCAGATTCATGGTTAGTTTTAGAACTCCACCTCTCCTAGCACCAGTCCGTCTACAAGTCTGTGCCTTCGAATGAATTTCCAAATATATCTGTTGCACAGAGTATTTTGCTAATGGGTGACATCACTAGGTATGTTAAGCCAAAGCAAAGATTCTGAGCAAGTCATGTTGAAGGAGAAAATGCAACAAAAGAAATCTGGCCTTCACATCAGAGCCATAAATTGGATTCCCCATCTCTGTAAAACTACCACCCCAATCAGCCATCAGTGACTTTGCAGTCATTGTAGATTTTACCTGCTTTTCTTCCTGGCCATAGGATCTGTAATACCATCAATATAAGATCAATATAACAGAAATTGAAAGACTTGCCAAATTTAAACATTAGATTTTTCTACTAATGTTATTGTAAATCTGTAGCTCACAAGGTCTGTCCCATAATTTGAACCCTTATGTGTATATGTGTGCACACAGACCCAAATAAAACTTTTTAAAAAACAGACCAGGAGATTTCAGCTGTATGCTTTGTAAGCTGTTCTCCTCTGCTACAGCTTAGTTATTTCCCTTTGGTATGACTACATTGCTTTGTGCAATACCCCCTTGGTATTAAGGGCTGGGTGTTCTGCTTAATTATAGTAGCTGATTATGACATTATATACACAAACATGGGGAGGAGGACACCACAGCAACAGCAGTGCTTTCCAGCTTACTGGTGAAGCAGGAGGCTGAAGAATACAAATGTCAATTTGTTCAGAGCTATTTAAAATTATATTAACATAGTGCCATTTCCAATGCTCGCAGATACTACTTAAAACTGCAAAGAAAGACTAAGCAACCCTCAGCTGGTTTATCAAAATTCCTGTACTATAATTTAAAATGTCCACTGTATCTATAACCTTGCATTTAAAAACCCTCTAGTTTACCAAATATTCCTGGATGTAGGTATTAAAGGATGCCCAGAACAACTTTCTCCAGTGACATCCTCAAGATTCCAGAATTATTCCAGAATAAAGATACAAGCGCAAATTATTGAGATCAAATTATAACTTACAAATCCAGTTGTCATTTGGGATCTCTCTTCTCAAATAGGCTGTCGGGTGGGGAGGGATTCAATTTGTAAAGGATTCCATTTGATTGAGAACACCAACTGAATTGCAGTTCCTAAATGTAGTTGTACAGCTCTGTGTTTGAAATTTGTGCTCTTGCCAGATTCTTCCCCATTCCACTTCTAAGCAGTAATTTAAGAGGGAAACTGAATGATGGCCCTCAATGCAAAAACATCTGCATTGGCACATTTGCTTACCACACTGGCATAACATCATGATTTGCTATCTAGTCTAGTGTGTAGTATAACATATCCTATCTTAAACATTCATTGGCTAATCTAGATACATCCAATACTCACACAACTTTCACATACGTTTTTAGCAGTAATCTCCACTTATTTTAAAGTAACTGAATTTATTACTAGGTGAGCACATGTAAGATCAGACAAACAATACTTCCTGGGCTGTTTTATCCAAAGGCAAGACAATGAACAGCCCATATGAAAGTTTTTATGTACCACAGTTCACTTATAACAAAACTGTATCAGATTTCTGTAGCACTTTTTAAGCAAGACAAATGTATCATTTCCCATCTTGCATTATATACTTCTCTGTTTGCATTACACTACAAAGGTAACATACTAACCAAGTTTTATGCAAGACAAAGTAAAAGAATAGTATTGAATACTCTCTACTATGTACTCAAGATTCTGCTGCAGTTTAATTAATCTGTTTTCATATATGCTTCTAACATTAGGCAACCATGACCAAAGCATTTTCTTGCTTTGTGGAAATAACATACTTGTCTAATAGATTCTTCTTTTTTTAAAAAAAATGAATGTCATGCTTGATGTCATGCTTGGAAGAGAAGTATATCAGATGGGCTACGGAATACATAATATGAACTAGGAATCCCTCCAGCAGCACTTATATAAAGCTCTGCCAAACTTCGTGTTACCTCCACAGAGTCACTAAATTGTTTATTTGTTCCCCAGAGAGATGAGCTTAATGAACTAAATGACGCAAATTCACAGACATTGATAATAACAGCAGAAATCTGTCTAAGGAGGACACCTAGGCAGTGCAAAGAACCCACCCCAATTAAACAGCCATCTAATGCTGTATTTAATGAGCTGAAAGCAATCTGTTCACTGAAAGGGTCCCACTTACCCAGATTGTCTATTATGAGGGATCTGACTTTAATAATTTTTCAGAAGACTAAAAAATGTTTACAACCAATTCATCCTGGAGAAGAAGTGGACACAACTGATAATGTGACAACTCTTTATTGAGCCTAATTGTTTAAGTCAAACCAGCCATAAAGCTTGCTTCTTGAAATGTTGAAGTGACCTTTCTAACATGGCTTATTAACACACACTCTCTCTAGAGTATATACACAGCAATTATTTGTTCATACAGCAGAAAGAGCAGGAAGGTTTTTAGTACCAGCTTTATAATCTGTTAAACAATGCAATACAATATGCAAGCAGAACAGGCAAATCCTCAGGTTAGAGCTGCCGGTTAGCCATTTCAACACAAGTCTTCATTAACATGTTTGGCCCATGAGTGACTTTCTTTTTCTGTCTAAGATATTTCCTTCCTTCCAGCCCTCCACCCTAGCAAAAATAAGGCTACAGACCCAGCAAACATACTGGTAGAATGGTATACCATTCTACTAGTATGTTTGCTGGATCTATAGCCTGACTTTTGCATGGTGGCGGTGGGGTGGGGAAGAGGTGGAAGGAAGGGAATATGACCCATTTAATAAGAACAACAAAAGTGTCTTGTGGTACCTTAACAGCTAAGAAGTTTTATCAAACAGGAGTTCTTATGCTTTGAGGCCCATTTCACCAGATGCAAGCTGAAAGCTTATGCCAAACAAAACATGTTATTTGTCTTCAAGATGCCATTAGACAAGAGACTAACACAGCCCCTTCCCAATCTTCTCCACTAGATTAAATGGTGCTTAGTTTTAATAAATATGCCGAGATCACACTGCCTCCACTTCTGCATCTACCACTTCTTCCTTCTCTGTCTTTTCTTCCAACCCAAACTCTTCTCTTCCTTCTGCCTAAGATCTGTTCCACTTTGTCTGATGTGGAGACTTCAAAGGACCCTATTTGTATAAACACTCATACTAACAAGGCAATAGTTTATCCACAAACTATGGATGTGTTTTTCCTTCTCCAGCCCTCCTCCAGTCCTTTCCATATCTTGCACACAACTCACTTGTGATGCTGAAAAGACACCATCCCTCACTCTAGCACCCTATCACTTTACACTGGACAAGGCGATGGGAGAGAGATAAAGTATTCCTAAAATATATGATGCTCCACAATCTCAACACCCAAATTAAACTCTTCCTCTATTGCAAAATGAATTAAGGACCTGCTTTAGGCTACCTTTTAAGTAAACCTCTTTTCAAACCAGTTAATAAAACCTGAGAAAAGCAGATGGCAGCTGCCTTCTTTCCAACTTTGCAGTTTGGACAACAAACAAACAGCATGCTCTATTTTTAAATAGAGAAAAACAAAGTTAATTTTAATGAGGAGGAATCCAGTCTTATACAAATGACCTAAGTTTCATATTAAATCTGGCCGCTTTTTCTGGGCGACCGCAAAAGGAGATGATGATGACCGGTGTTCTTTGACTGCTCAAGCCTAGTGCTGTCCTATTTACAAGCACTGAGATCTTCCGGGTCTACTTCTGAGTAACCAGTCATAGGAGCGGGGCTGCTCATGCAGACTACAGCTCCCCGCAGATGTTATCTTCGAAAGGAACGCGACTCTTCTGAATCCGTTAAGGAATTTAAAAAGGGAACAGTTTGCCCTTCTGCCTACCGCTACTTGGGAACAAACTCTGCGAAAAACAGTGGGACTTTCTTCCACGGAAATACGCTCCAGATCGGACGGCACGATGGTTGAAAGGAAGGGAGGGCGAATAAATAGGAGAAGGAAAGACGCTCCCCCTTTGCCTTCCTACTCACAAAGCAGGACCCATCTCAGCATCACCGCCCAAGCCCAAAGCACCACCTTACCTTATCTGCTGTGGCTGCTGCGGAGAGATGCTGAGCCTTTGCCAAGGGGGGTTCCCCGGTGTGGCCGGCGGCTTCGAAACGGGGCGGAGGCGGTTTGGTTCCGCCGGAGCCCCACACCCAGCACAGCTGAGGCTGCGACCCCCCTTCCCTTTTATTTTAAACCGCTCTAATCGGTTAGGCGGCGGAAGCGACGGGACCAGGAAGAGCCGCCACAGCGAGGAACCTCCGATCCGGAACAGTCCAGAGCAGGTCGAGGATCTTCCCGGAGGCGGTCCGAGGCTGGGGAAGCTCCGGCCGGGGCGATCGGCGGAGGAAGGCGGCGGAGGGGGGCGGGGAAGGAGGACCTCGCGGGATCCGGAGCCCCCTCCCCGGCTGCCTCTTCAGGCCCTGGCCGCTTCTCCGCGCTCTCCGGCGTCCTCGTGCGGAACATACAGCCGGGGGTGGCCGGCCGGAGTCGCTCAGCCGCACGCAGGGCCCCCCCGGCGGCGTTCCGCGGGACCCCGGGGCGGCCCGGGCAGGGGCACGTCCCGCTTTGCTCCGCTGCGGCCTCCCCGGGGCCTGCAGGCACGCCGTGCGGGGGAACGCGAGGCCCAGAGCCGGCTTGGAGAGGCTGGCAAAGGAAAGCCCCTCTTCTTCGCGGGCGGGGAAAGGCAGGGGGCGGCGGCGAGGGCGCAGCAGTAGCAGCCCGGCCTGGGTGGCCGCTGGGTGCCGCGCTGAGCTCGGCTTGCTTCCCTCGCTCGGTCGCTCTCGAGGCTTCAGTTTCTTCTCCTCCTCGTCGCCGTCGTCCTCAGCAGCGCCCCATCGCTGCCGCCGGCTCTCCAAGTGCCGCCGCCACCACTCCAGCAACCGGCTTCTGCGCTCCCCGGAGCCAGGCTGCCCTCCCCGCCCCGCCCCGCCCCGCCCCGCCGGGAAAGGAGGAGGAGGAGGAAGCGAAGGCGGGCTCCGGGCGGCGCTTGGCGAGGCTGCGCCTCAGGGCGGCTTTCTCTTCTCACTCCGGGGTCTTCGAGGAGGAGGGGCGGCAGGGGCTCCCTTCTCCGCCGGCTAGCGGGGCCGGCGGGGGCTCCTTTCGCCTCCGTCCCACGCTGGGCGAAGCGAGGGTGGTCGCGCCCCTTCGCCCAGCGGCGGCAGCTGCAGCAGCCGCCACTGAGGGGTCTGTGTCATGTCTGTCTGTGGAGCGAGCGGAGGGGACGGGCTCCGGGAGAAGGCGAGGCGGAGCCAGCGAGCTCGCCGACACACTCTCACACACACACACACACACACTCGGAGAGAGGCGCGCACCCTCGCACGCCGCCCAGTGACAGGCGGCGGGCGGGCGGGCGAGCGAGCGAGCGAGGAGGGCCCAACCGCGGGCAACCCCCGGCTGCGTAGGCCCGCCTTGGCTCCTCACGAAGGAGCCCTCGCGCGCTGAGCGGAGAAGGACGGCGCCGGGCGGGGGGCCGCTCCCCCTGACAGGCCGCGGCGGGGGAGAGGCTCAGGGACTCAAGGGGGAGTGTGTGAAGGGGGGGCGGTATTCCAGCCACCGTTCGGAGGACCGTTGGAACCCGGGAGAGCGAAAGGGGGCCTTCTCGTCCCCCTCCCCCGCTGTCACTGGGGAGGGTGAAGCCTGGAAGAAGCGCCGGAGCTCCGACACGCTCCGAGGCTTCTCGCGTGCGCGGCTCTCGCCTTTGGAGCCGCGCCTGACGGGCGGTGGGAGGAGCCCTTGGTCGCCGAACAGCAAGGGCGACGCTCGCCGCCTCTCTGCCTTGAGGCGACCTTCGGCAAAGACCTCCCGGCGCTCTCCCTCCCTCCTCTGTGGGCCACTGGAAGTGGAGTCCAACAACTACCCGGAGTTCCTATAGAAGCTCCCGCCCGTGCAAGCTTCACTTGTCTCTCCGACAAAAGAGTCCTCGGCTTCTTTGTCCGAGACCCAAGTGAAGCTTGGAGGGGTGGGCGAAGGGGGGGGGGCTTCCTGGTCACTCCAGTTGCTGCGGGAGGGCGGGAGGAAAGCCCTCTTAGAACCCCTCCTCGTCGCAAAGAGACGATCGCTTCCCTCCTGAGTAGAAGACAAGTTCCGGGGCTCAGAGGAAGGGTTTGCACGCTGGAGGGGCTGTTGTAGCACCACGAAGCTGGCTCTGAGTGCCTGCTCTGTGGACTTCCCAGCTTCCAGGGGGACTCCTTGAAGGGAGGGATTTCTAGGTTACATTCCAGACCCCTCTGTGGTTTACGCTTTAGAGCCTGATCCTGAATACGTGTTAAGAGAGCCTTTTGCTCAGGCCATTTCCGCACTAGCCTGTTATAGCGCGATGATTCCACTTTCAACCTCCTCTGGCATCCTGGGGTTTGCAGTTTGGGAGGGGTCAGCCGGCCCCTCCGAAACTGCAAACCCCAGGATGCAGAGGAGGTTGAAAGTGGAATCATGGCTATAACAGGCTAGTGCAATGGCCTCAGTGTGGCCCTGAGTCCCTAGATGAATTTATGGCACCAGACTGTGGACTCAAAAGCATAGACTGCAAAAGAATATATATATATATAAAATAGGAAGCTGCTTTATGCCACCTCCGATGTTTGCCTGTCTTGATCTTTCTCAGAGCTTCTCAGGCAAGAATAGAGACTGGACAATCCTGGCTGGCTAACCTCAAATAAATCTAAGGTTTTCAAGCTCTGAGGTTTTCCATTGCTATCCCCTGCCACCTGGTCCTTTTAACCTGAAATGTCAAGGATTTAACCTAGAACCTTCTATAGGCAAAGGAACTGTTTTACCCCACCCACCTGGGGTTGCCAGGGTTAAAACTGGAGAGGGCTGCTGTACCTTTAATGGTTGTTTAGAGGAAAGCATTCCAGCAGGTGTTGCTTGTTATCTGGTTGCAGAATAAGATCCACCTTACTGAAATCCCCTCTTCTACGCAAACATTAAGAGTTTAGGAGCCCTCCCCAGTTCTCATTCTGGCAACCCTAGCTGATTCTCTTTGGCTGCTAAAGAAATGTACACCGGATTGAGTGCATGGATATTAACTTGCCTATAAAAAGAAGAGGTTGTAAAACTTGCATTTGATCCTGTCTTGAGAGAGATATCCCTCACCTTTGTTACAGCTTTGGAATATTTTCTTTTCTCTCTTTCATTAAGCTTGGGATTAATCCTATGCAGCACAGGCACATGATCATACATCTTACAGGCATTTCAGGGCAGCAAAATAGCTTCTAATATGGATGAGCCCATTAACATGTCAAAATTGCACCTACTAAAATAATGCCTAATTTCCTAGTCCTGTTAACATGTCAGAGTTTAGTGCTACTTTTCAGTTCAGGGTAAAAACAAACAAAACACAGTAGAATCTGTCCCTGAAAGCAGCTACCAACAAAGCGTGCTGGTCAAAAGTATCCAGATGTATCAGTGCAATCTTAAAGATGAACCATCTGTGGAGAGTTAAGATCAGGCAGAAGCCTTTTCTGTCCTTCTGCTGGCAAACCCCTGAGACCTCCTGGGAGACTTATTTGCTGACAGAAATGTTCTTCTGTTTAAATTCTGCTGATAAAAGAACCAAAGGGGTGTGTGTGCAGAGAAGAGGTCTAGCATGGGAGGAGAGTTACCTCGGAGCCAAATGTCCTTAGCCCAGGAATTCAGTTGCAATGGCCACACAAGGTTAGACAAGGTGAGGAATCTCCAATATCTACAGGCTCTGAGAGGTTTGGACTAAGCACAGGTTCAGCTGGCACTTGGCCATCTTTACCAGTTGGTTTGGTGCTCTTTGTTGGCTGGAGTCTTGTGTACACCAACTTGGAAATAAACCTTGTGAAAGCTTAGAGGGATGCCTGAGAAAACATAAGCAGAACCTAGCAGCATGCCCTTAGTTTTTCACCTTTCTGTGCTGTATGGTACTATTCTAACACATTGCTTTTACTCTATTATAGACCTAAAGGAGATTATTGCCATAAATTAAGCTATTGAAAAGGATAGCCTTTGAAAAACAAGGCAAGGAATAGCTCAAAGGAGGCAAAATAGGAGAACATTTTAAGCAGCCAAGAGAAGCACTTAACAAACAAAAAAGTTTATTTTTAAAATCTCCCAAGTTCTCACCATTTAGCCCACCCACCCTTTTCACACAGAGGGTGGAGGTGTGGGCATACATGCCATGAATAATAATGTAAATAATCACGGATGGAAATGATATAACTGAACATTCATTGCTTTTACTTTCCAGAGCTGTAACAGAAAATTATGGGGAGAAATGACATCTTTGGAAAGCTTTGCACTACAACAGATACTTCAGATATTAATTTGTTCCTTTGCAACAGCCACTTAACTATGGTGACTGACTTGAGGGGAAATGTATTTTATTGCGGGTTTAAAGAAGACTAGGAGCTTTAAAAATAATGTTTTGCAGCCATGTCTACCAAAATATCTTGAACTTCAGAATTGTTTACTTAAGGGAAGATAGCATTTGCCATACCATATCAACACATTCGTCCATCAAGTTTAATATCCTGCCTCCAGCGGTGCCCAGTGCTGAATGCTTTACAGTCGGAGTTGTATCAGATGAACTGAAGTATACCATAAAGCTCAACATGGCAGTGATATCATTTAACTGTTATGGACTGGGATGGTTGACATGTAATGACACCCCAGAAAAACCATATGAAAAATATCTTGGCAAATTGACAAAAGCTACTGAGTTCTAACAAGAAATGATCATTGGGAGAAACTCTGTACTATGTGCTGGCTGATTTTTTTTTGCAAGCACAACTAGCTAGCAGGTTATTTCAGATAATTACTCTGAAGCCATGAAAAAATATAGAAGGTAAGGTCAGTCCCTAAATGGGACCTGTTTTTGCTCTTCAATTGTAGATCATTAGATCACTGATAAATACATCTATGAGGAAGAGGGGTTTGGCATATATAGACTCTCAAGAGACTTGGGGAATACTTCAACCTCAGTATTTAATTCATTGCAAAATCTCCCCAGGATCAATGATCTGAGAAAGATTCCTCACTATTCTCTCCAGATAATGTTATCAGAACAATCTAGCAACTAGGCTTCCCAACATGCAGATGTTAGTGGCATAATTTCACCCAGCATTAGGAAACTCCATGTGCAACATGTTGGACTGCAGTTCCTATCATCCCACACAAATAGCTAGGCTGACTAATGTTGATGGGATTTGCTATTCAACATCTGGAGAGATGAAAGCTGCTCACTCCTACTGTAGTTCAGGGATTTTTTGCTCCTCCAGATTTTTGGACTTTGGTATTCATCAACCCAAATCAACAAGGCCAATAAAGGATTGGGGTGCTATAGTCAAAAGCATGAAGATCCAAAGGCTCCCAATCCTATTGTACACAGCACTGAACTAGATAAATAATAGTTTGTCTTGATGTGAGGGGCTTTCCTTTTATATTTCTAGTTGTGCCAGTTCTGGAATGTCCCCAATGGAAAGGGATGTGGCAAAGGAAACAAAGAGTAATTGGTTAAACCACAAGTATTTAACCACAAATGATTTTAGCTTAAAACGTCTCCTATTATTCTAGACAATATGAGCCATAAAGAAGCTTTCCCAAGCAAAAGGAAATCATTCACCAGGGAGGCAGAAAATAATGATTTGCTGCTATGTTTATTGAACAGCAAGTCACCATAAAAGCTACCAAACGTATGCAATAAAAGCAAAAGGGAGAAAAAAAACACCTTGTCACTTAATGGCCATTAGCTTAGACAATGTAACAATCCTGCATAATCATTTACAAGAAATGCAACTTGCATAGGAAACTAAAGAAGAAGAAGAAATGCTTATGAAGTTCATAGGCTACTTCTTTGGAGATTCTAGCAGGAATGCATAGCTATTATATAACTTTGAAGATAGAATGCTACATTTTTCTACCTGGGATGGTTGCCACCAAGTACTTAGCTTGGAAAGAGATGCTCATGGAGTGATGAGGCAGGAAGAGGACACCCACTTAGCTATCCAAATCAACCTTTTTGATCAGTGGGGTAGCCAGCATCGTAGCCAGATCACACTCACATCTGCTTCACAGTCTACTTTTCATACCAGAGTTTGGTAACTGGATAAGTACTAGCTACAATCAAGTCATCATAGGTGGCACACAGAGCAGAACTTAGGAAAAGTACTTTTTGGGCTACAACTTCCAGAACCTCCTGGTTCACATGGCCAACGAGGGGATTCTGGGAGCTCTGGTCCACCTGAAGTAATGTTTGCAAGCACTGAGAGTGGGGGAATAAACCACCTGTTAGAAACTGAAGATGCAGAGAATGGGACTGATTTGCCCTTTAAGAATCTGTCCTTTTCCTGGAGTATACTAGTTTATAAAGTAACAGGGAACACTGAACAGCTAGAATTTGCTCTGTTAGTAAAGTTGTTTGTAAGGCAAAAAATATATTAATGGTATCCTCCCTTGCTTTGACTCCCATGTAGTTCTATAATGTCATGCAAGAATTGTCTGCAAGTGTTGAATGCTGCAAGATCAATATTCAGGTAGTTTTCTTTCTTTCTATTTCCACCCCCCCCCCACTTTTAGCAGTAGGTTTCTGAACTCAGCAGTAAAGTGCCAATGTTCTCAAGATATGGTTAACCAATTAACAGGGAGCATGGAATAGTTTGTGGGATTTGGTATTGCTATCAGGTTAGCTATTAAAGAATGTATAATTTGAAAAAAAAGGATCACTTAAAGTGTTTAAGATGAACGTTTCATACCAGCAGAAGGGTGGGATATTAAACAAACAAACAAACTCTGCCAAAATTTCTGGCTTTGCTGGAATTTTTACCAATTCAGTAGTTCTCTAGACTTTGATGTCAATTTGGGGCAGATTTCAGTATAGATGTTGAGGTGGATTAGAAACTTCATGAATTACATGGCACATTATGCCTAGATTTAGCTTAGATTCTTCTTCATGACTGGACTTAATGCATGCCCATGATAGGTTTGCTTTAGAGTTGTCATAAGCTGGATATGACTGGAAGACGCACCACCACTGCCACAACAACAAGATGTACCTTAAATGTCTTTGGATTTGCAACATCTCAAACAACATCAATTATCCCATGTTTGTTGACTCTACTACCCCAACAGATATATTCCTACATGTGGATTTGAGCACATTCTGAGGTGTGGATGTACAGTATCACTGATGACACAGAAGAAAGTGGTTTCCTTTGAGAAACAGGAACAAGACTGACATCAAGATAGGCTTGTTCCATATTTTCTTTAGGATGCTTTCACACTGCTCACTGCACTTTTAGAAGTAAATATTCTAGGAGATTTTGATGCCAAGGGGTAAAGAAAGGGTTTTAGATAGGAAAAAATGGAAATTTTCAGAAAAATGGGAAAAAAGGCAGTATTAGTCCCCCTTACAGATTTCAAGACAATTGGTTACTTTGGTTTGGGTAAAATGATCATGGCAGATATATTAAAAGTACAGTGTGTACAGAAAATAAATACAAATTACGTACATTAAACCACATTTAGCTCCAAAACTAATCTTTTGTGACAAGAAGGGCAGATTTTTGGGAGTGGAAATTAAGATTGATGGTCATGTTCTACTTTTGATCGGTATATATGTCCCCTGTAACGAGAACAGACGATGTTATGAAGATTTGAAAAAGCATTATTTGGATGCACCAATATGAAAATGTATCAGTTCTTGGAGATTTTAACGGGGTGGTGAATACATACCTTGATAGAAGTTTACAGTCTAAGACCAAAAAACATCATGGGAAAATTCAGAAGGAATTTCTGTATTTGGCTGAGGAACTGCAACTATCAGATGTTTGGAGATACAAGCATCCCTTCATGAAGAATTTCACTTTTCCCCCCAATCGACACAACTCCTGATCGAGAATAGATCTAATCTGGCTCTCAAAAGCAATTCTAAATCATGTCAAAAAGATTGAAATCCTGCCGAGGGTACTGAGCGACCATAATCCTGTGAAGTTGATTCTGAGCTTCCGTACCAGATTCAGATGCTGGAGATTGGATGAAAATATATTACGGCATGGAAAGACTGTGGAATATTGCAAGAAGGAATTTGAAAAAAATTTTAACAGAAATTTAAATAACGAAGTGAATATTGCAACGGTTTGGGATGTGGCAAAAGCCGTATTCCGTGGAATTTTCATCCAAAAAACATGTGAAAGAAAACAGCAACAGAGAGCTGAAATGGATGAATTACTGGGTAAGATCAGAAGTATTGAAAACAAGTTGAGTTCAGACTAAGGATGGGACGAATCCAGAATTTTCCGAATCTGAATCCCCATCCGAATCCCTGGAAGGTTCTGGGAATCCACGAATCTCATGAATCTCGAATCTTTCGAATCCTTTTTTAAAAAAGGGTTTAAAAAGCAAGGAAAAGAAGGATAATCTTGGGAAAGACACACTCTCTCAGCCTCAGCAAAAGCCTAGGCAAAGTCAAACCTCCCGCTGAAGAAATCTGGCCAGGACAATTGTCATAATTTTGCCTCAGGATCTCCCCAGATTGAAAACAACATGAAGGCCCTTTCTACACAAGCAGGAAAATGTGGACTAATCCCACATTTTCCTGCTTGTGTAAACAGGACCACATATTACAGTACAGAGATAATCCAGGTCAAAACTAGCTTTTCTTTGCATAGCTCATTCTGGCATCCTGGGGTTTATAATTTGATGATGCACCAGTACACTTTGGCAGAGAAGGCTGTGACACCTTGTAAAGCTACAAACCTCAGAATTGTGTCTGAAAAAGCTTTGCAAGGGAGCGATGCAAAGAAATGTTCAGCTGTTCTTGAAATCTCAAGAAGACTGTACCTTCCAGTGAAGTCTCAAGTTCTGCAACAAGGAAGGCACTTAAAACACACAAAAAACAAACAGCCTCTAGTCCAATCTCAGTTCTGCATCCTGCAGTCTCAAGAGTCAAGTCTCCTCCTGCAACAAAAAAAGCACTTAAACACATATGCACACATACACACAAAAAAGCCTCTAGTCCAGTCAATTCTCTATCCTCAAGTCCTGCAAGGGACACTCAAGTCAAATCTCTAGGCCTGTCTCAACAATTCCCAATCCCTACCCTCCAGTCTCAAATCAAAAGATAATACAGATTAATGCATGCTCAATAAATGATTCTGGAGGCAGCTACTGTTCACCTTGTTTATTGTAGGCAACACACACTGCTCCTATAGAATCCCAGTCTTTCCCAGCTCAAGTTTTTTGGCATTTATTGTTTACCACAGACATGCTGCTGCAACAAAAGACCAAAAGTCCGTGTTTCTCCAGCTCTCCTTTGCAACCTTTCCAATGGCAATGCTGCTTATAAACTTGCAGCTAGACAGAGGAAAAGGGGTTAAGAAGCATAACAAGACTTTCTAAAAAGGAGGTTCAAAATGGGTTAACTGAAGTATTCATGTATTCAAGACACAGAAACTAAGAGAGAAAGTGGCATCATGACAATCTTAGTCCCAGAACTGACCAAAGAAAGCTGGTGAAGGGAAAAGTATGACTGGCACGGCTTGCATAGAACCCCTCAACTCCTTTTTGTAGTCTTTGGAACCCGCTGGGACATTGCCACAAGCTCCTAGACCCCCACACAAACTCAGTTTTGATTCTCTGTCCCTCACCTCCCAATCCCTATCCCAAAATTACCTTGCAGAGGGAGACAGCAGCAGGAAGAGGGAGCACTAGGGGCACAGGCAACAGGAGGGATAAATGGCGGCCTCCAGGGAGTGTGAGGCTTTACACCGGTCTGCTGGCCAATCACCCATGCCCACGTTGGGTGGGGAAACATGTGAGGAGTGGGATCCCGTGCTGGTCCTTAGTTTTCAGGTGCCCCAGTCTCCCAAGTTTTCAGGTGTCCTGGTCTCCCAGGTTTTCAGGCATCCCGGTCTCCAATAAACTGTGGCGGATTTGAAAGATTCTGTTTGCCTATTTTGGCACAGGGATTTGGATTCCTGAATCTTGAATCCCTGCCAAAGATTTGAGGATTCAAGGATTCGGTTGGCCCATCCCTAGTTCAGACCCAAATAACAAAACCCACATTTCCACAATTAAGATACTACAAAGACAACTATCGGGGTTGGTTGCTGAAGAAATGGATAGGAAATTGAAATATGTGAAGCAGAACTTCTTTGAAAATGTCCATAAGCCAGGCAGATGGCTGGCACACAAAACAAGAAAAGACAAAAAGACTTATTTTACAAATTAAAGAAGTCAACTGAAACATAACAAATGAGAAAGAGATCCGAAAACTTTTGTACAATTATTTCAGTAATTTGTACTGTGATTGGCATTTGGTGAACAAGCTGAAACTGGAAGATTACTTACATCCCAAAAGCTTCCTCAAATCAAGTCAGAGCACAGGGAGATACTGAACCAGCCTATTTCCTTAATGGAAATAATATAAGCAATCAATTGAACCAAATTGGGAAAAGCTCCAGGCCCAGATGGGCTTCCAGCCAATTTCTATGAGCATTTCAAAGACCAGCTAGCGAAACCTTTACAGAAATTGTTAAATTCAATATTGGAATGTAGCAAGACCCCAAACAGCTGGCAAAAAACAAATATTGTACTGATTGTACTGATCCCAAAGACCAAATTGGAAGAAGTTACGTGTAAAGATTTTAGGCCAATTTCTCTCTTAAACGCTGACTATAAGATATTTGCATCAATCTTGACCAAGCAGCTAAAACAGATTCTTCTGAGCTATATTGACGAACATCAAACAGGCTTCCTTCCTGGGAGACAAATGAGGGACAATATGAGAACTGTAATGAATATTTTGGAATATTTTGAGTCACATAATGAAAAGAAGGGAGCTTTACTTTTCCTAGATGCGGAAAAGGCCTTCGATAATGTCAGGTAGGATTTCATGTTGAAGGTATTGGAAGAAATGAAGTTTGGACAGGCATTCTTGTCCTGGATCAAGTGTATCTATCACAATCAAAAGGCATGCTTGACTATAAACTCCGATCTATCTGAAACATTTCCCATACAGAAAGGGACAGGGCAAGGATGCCCTCTGTCCCCATTACTGTTCATTTCAACATTAGAAGTGCTTCTAAGAAACCTTTAAAAGCAGGAGGGCATTCGAGGCATGGAGATTGGAAAAGACAAATACAAAATCTGGATGTTTGCTGATGATGTAGTGCTCTTTTTGGAAGACCCGCTACCCCAAATAGCCAATGTAAATAGAGAGATAAATCAGTTTGGTGAGTTAGTAGGGTTTAAGATCAATAAACACAAAACAAAAATGTTAATTAAAAACTTCAAAAACCAAGAGAAAATCCAATAAGAGGAATTATCTGGAATCCAGTGTACCCATAATGAAAAATACTTGGGAATTCAGGTTACAAATAATAATAATCAACTATTTCAAAATAATTACTTAATAGCCTGGAAATCTATTCTGGGGAAAATGTAGGTCTGGAAATGGTTAAGATTTGCCTTTACTGGGAAAAATATCATTATTCAAAATGAACATTTTACTTCGTATGTTATTCCTATTCCAAATGATTCTAATACCCATCCCTTACAGGTGGTTTGAGAACTGTAAAAAAGATACAGTAAGATTTCTTTGGGTTGGGGAAAAACTAAGAGTTAAGTTTAACCGATGACTGACCTCTAAGAATGAGGTGGATTCTCTATGCCTGACTTAAGAATATATTATGTGGCTGCATGCTTGGTTTGGTTAAGACCATGGGTACTCTTGAACAATTGTCAGCTTTTCGCACTGGAGGGGCATGATCTACTCTTCGGGTGGCATGCCTACTTATGGTATGGCAAGGCCAAGGTGCAGAAAATGTTCCTTCGACATGTAATTCGGAAATCACTCTTTAAGATATGGATTAAGTACAAACCCCTCTTATATGCTAAGTTGCCACCTTCTATCTCTCCAGCAGATAAAAAGCTTAAGGAGAGAGGGAGACTGGTTTACCTAAAAGATCTAATATACCTAGAAGATGGGGCAGTTAAACTGAAAGATCAACAATAGCCTCAACAAGAGGGGATTGTTACACAGTGGTTTCCCTACTTCCAGATCAAAGAGAGCTTCAAAAAGGATATGGAAAGGCGTGGTATAACTTTGGAACAACCACTTCTGGAAAAAAATGGAAGGGCGGGGATACCCACCTGCTGTCGAAAATGTATAAATTAGTATTGGGGATTAATCTGGAAGGAGAAACCATTAAAGAATACATTACCAAATGGCGCGCGATTTAGGCCATAATATATATCTAGTCGATTGGCAAATGGTGTGGAAAAACTGTTCTAAATTTACTTGATCTTACATCTTGCAAGAGAATGCTCTGAAAATGTGGTTCAAGTGGTACCTCCCACCTGTGAGCATTGCCAAAATGTTTAAGAGTGCAAGGAATAGATGCTAGAAATGTGACAAAGAGATTGGTATCTTTTTTCACCAGTTGTGGGGGTGCAAAAAGGTTAAGAAATTATAGAGGATGATATGTTCCAAAATTCAAAAAAGTAGATGTTAAAAGTAGATCTAAAACCGGAATTTTTCTTACTGGGTATTTTCCGTTTGGATAAGCAAACAGAAGAAAAATTCAGTAGATTGATTTGGCACATGGTTACAGTGGCAAGAATTACTCTCACCAGACATTGGAAAAAAGAGTTAACACCACTTGAGTCAGAATGGTTAGAGAAACTGGCAGAAATTGCCAGAACAGAAAAACTCACCTGTATGATAGAAAACAAACTGGATGGTAAATTCTTAAAAACTTGGCAACCACTTTTAGAGTACCTACACATCATAACAGGGATAGATTACTGGACTAAGAGGAAAATTTGATCGAAAAATGAGTTAACAGGAGATTCAAAGTGGGAAGTTTAGAGAAAGGGGTTCAGATGGGGTTGTCACAGTTAATTACCCATGAAAAAGGTTACTTTGCAATTATGAGACTAGGAAAATTTCTGTATGTATTTTGTTAATAGTATAGATATATTGAAAGTGAAATTGATTACTATACAGGTTAAAACACACACACATATATAATCTCATTCTCAGCTTGGAGGGGGACATTTGTAGTCATGACAATGGTGGTTTGTAATTGTGAATAATTGTGAATATGAAACAGTTACAAGGTTGTAAGTCTAGCTAACAGTGTCATAACTGCCTAATGAAATGCCACCCGGTGTCTTATTATAAGCTATCCTTCTTGTAAACCAAAGTTTGTTTGTTTTGATTGCTTGGACCTGGTTGATAAGACCTATTAGCTTTATATAATACCTGCTTCTGGTTCAGAGGAAAACTGCCACCTATATTTTTGGACTCTCCTTGAAGGTGTTCTCTGAGGAACTGTCATAATGAGAGCCTGCACTTTATCCATCACTACACTTCTGCATACAGCATAGATCATCCCAGGCAAGTCATAGAAACTTTCAGAAGAGAAGTGGAAGCACTGGGCAAACTTGTTCTTTTTATAACTGGAGTTTTAACAGAACATCTGGTGGGCACAGGCCACCAGGAAAGGAGTTCACTTGGAATAGCTGTGGGACTTTGCCTTAAGCAAATGATTCTACTTTTCACACCTGGAAGGAAGATGAAAAGTGTGAATGGGAGCAATTTCCTCTTGGTTTCTTGTCAGTCTGGATTAAGCTAGAGAGGGAGAGAGGTGTCCATCTGTATTAATGGAAAGAGGGTTGCCTAGCTGTTACTCTTAAAATAGCAGTCATGGGTATATTTTTAAAATGAGAAGAAGGCATGAACTTGGGCTTTGTATGAAGACACAGAAGCATAATAAATGACAATATCATAGTAATAGCAATTATATCATACAACTTGCTGTTGTGTGCCTTCAAGCATTTCTGACTTATGGCAACCCTAAGGCAAACCTATCATCAGGTTTGAATTTTAATTTGAATTCATTTGGATGCAAGCAGCATTTTGATACTTAATACTTTGTCTTTAAAGGTAATTAATTTTGGATCATGATTCTATCCTTCCATAGCTGTATCAGGAGTTATAATTGCTAAGTCTGTGCAATTTGTCCACTAGCCCTCTGTTTCTGTATAGCCAATCAGCCATATATTGTTTTGTGGGGCTGAAAGTGTGTGATACACCTACAGTCACCCAGTGGGTTTCCATGGCTGAGTGGGAATTGAACCCTTGTTTCCAGGTTTGTAGTCCAGTGTTCAAACCACTACAGCACCCTGGTTGTCATCATACAACTTACATTTGTCTAATACTCTTGGAAGAGTGTTAGTTGCACAACTGTGCATGATGTAACTACTCCTATCAACCCTTCCTAGAAAACAAACAACTGTAGATACAGGAACTGATGGTGTAAGATTACAGCTCCCAAGATTCCTTGAGAAGGGATACTTAGGGTTATATCAGAGTACCGCGGAAGCTATGTTTAAGAAGAGCACTACTGCAGTGGCTCTCAGCCTTTACTTCTTCACATGTTTTGAATTTCAAATTCCAGCCACAATTACCATTGGCCATGCTAGTTAAGGCTTTTGAACATTCAATGAAAAAAAAAAGATCTGGTGTTCCAAAGAGTAACCAGAACAGCATTAGAATTCTGGACCATGACAATTATAGCGGTATCAAACTGATACACCTGTGTATTGATATATCACCATAAAACCCTACCCTAGTGCTCTTGTAAACCTTGGATGTCTTTTGCCCTTTCCACATCCTACCTTTTCTCGATGCTGGAGTGCAGTGATTGCATGAGCAGCCTCTTGTGAGAGGCTCTCGCTTCCCTCCTTCTTCAGCTCTGCACGAGCTTCCTGCTCATGTGAGAGCCCCGCCTCTTCCTTTCGCAGTGGCAGCCTGGGACCTTCCCAGGCTGCCACTGAGACAGGAAGCATGGCCGGCCCAGGTCCCGAGGCTCCACACGCCAGGTAAGTGTGTGTGGGGCCTGGAAGCAATGCACGATTGCACAGCATTTTTGGCTGAAAGCCGAAAATGCAAAGGTGTGCGATCGTTGCCTGCTGGCCCCTGAAGCCTTGTGCGATTGTGAGGGCATCATGCAGATTGCTTCTCACAATCACGCGAGGCTCCAGACCCTCTTTCACATGGCAGATGCCATGCGAAAAGGGCCTTTGTATTGTGTGTTAAGCGCATTTATCTCCGTGTTCCTTCCCAGCTTAAATTACTTACAAAAACAAAGAGAGACAAGTATAGGAAATCAGCTTTCTACCAGAAAAACATCCCTACCTTTCTTTGCTGTTATGAGCCTTTAAGTTGTTTCTGACCTTTGGTGACCCTAAGGCAAACCTATCACAGGGTTTTCTTGGCAAGATTTGTTCAGAAGCGGTTTGACTTTGCCTTCTTCTGAGGCAGAGGGAACATGACTTGAGCTAAGCCACCGAGTGGCATTTCCATGGCTAAGCAGGGATTTGAGCCCTGGTCTCCACACTCTAAGTGCTACACTACACTGGCCCTCACCTTCCTTCCTACCTAGCACCAAAACATGCACCAATTTCAGGGGTGTTTTTTTTTGTTGTTTGTTTTTTTCATTCTTCTAACATACGTTGGACACTAGCGTCCATAAAACAGTTTGACCTACCATCTCTGTTTTATGGAATCATTGCAAATTCATTTTCTGTTCATTGTGCTAAAATCAGATCTGCCATCCCCAACAGATGGTTGGGGTTAGGAATCAGAACATTGTTAACCTTCCACACAGACATATGAGAAAACATTGGAAACAGAACTGATCAATAAAATAATTTAATGAACAAGCAACATTTCCAGAGGGGGATCTCGGTTACTCTGTTGCAGCTAAAGCAACAAGAGTCTTGTAGCACTTTAAAGACTAGCACATTTATAATGGTATAAGCTTTTGATCTTAGAAGGTAGACTGTTTCATCAGACATTTGAAATGTTATCCTAGCTTGGTAATACAATACACACACAGTTGGGAGAGTGAACATTATGGAAATTGTTAAAATCTATGTAAATGTATATAAATTGTAAACAACCAAAGCAATTTGGATGATGAGACAAATATGCTGATACTGTGCATATTTATTAACAATTTTAGAAAGATAAAAGCCTCTTGTCGCAGTTGAAATCACAGGTGATGGAACTGGACTTCTTAATAAATTTTAATTCACTGATTTCACACTACAGTCCCACTTTCTAGTTACTTTGTTTAAGAATAGCCAGCTTAAGATTGGTGAAAGAGTGTCTTAGGGGACCAAAGCATTCTCTCACTTGACGATGAGTGATGACAGTTTGGTGTCCACATTTTTTCTTTGTATAGAGGTTGACGTATTTATCTTGGGAAGAACCTAGAAAGACGGATGATAGTTTATATCTTCCTGCATATGGTAAGTTATAACAAAGGTATGTATAAATGGATGTTAAAGTCCTATTCAGTCATTCAGAGAAAGGGTTAGTCTCAACATGCAAGGAATGAGCACACTAGCCCTTCCCTTTTTGCTATTATTCTCCTGCTCTACTTATGTTAATGGTGGCATTCTGGAATGGAGAGATTCTCTATGCAGTCTGACACAATGGAAGATCTGGGCTTCTAATTGCATAAAGGGGCTCTAAGCAATAGAGGACATTGTCTTTTTCATACTTTTATTTTTCACTTGAAAATAGTAATGACAGAAGGAATGGGGCTAGTATGCTCCTCTCCTCATAAACATGAATAGGGCTTATTACATTTTGCACTCAAAGTGTTTTGAGTAGATGAAAGAGCAGAAGTAGTATCTGCATTTGTTGCAGGTCTCAGTCTCTTGTGCTTGTGTCTCTATTACATGGCCTGTTGTAGCAAGTTGCCAGCTGCATTAGATGTGAGGGTTGCTCATAAACAAGGACTGATCAACCACGCAAGGCTTGCAGGCAGGAAATAGTCTTGGACTGATTGTAGAGGATTGATGTTACACTGAAGTCATTTTAGATAAGAGGAAAAATATTTTACTAACATTATCTCTTCTAGGTCTGCCCTGTATTAGATTATTCCTGGGTAATAATGTGCCTTGTTTAATTTTTCCATCTTATTGGGTTTGTACTATTGTTCTAGCAAGTGCTTCTTAAACTAAATGATGTGGGAACCAGCAGGATTTTTCCCCAGTGTGCCAGGGACTGGCACTGTATTTTTGCCTTTTGACTACGACTGTTTCCTTCCTATAAAATTTTCAGGGACTTGCAGCTAACATCTTGGGGACCAGCACTGGCCCAGGGACCATCACTTTAAACAGGACTGGGCTAAGACATGCTTGATATAAATCTTTAGGTTTTAAGGTGTTACCCTGTTTACTGGGGTTCCCGTGAGGGACACCAAAGTGCACTCTCAAAATATCAAAAGGTGGGAAAATTAGCAAGAGCACAAGTTAGCACTGCTAGAGGCAGGGCAACGGAGCGGAATCTTTTACCCAATGTCTACAGGGTCAGGCCAAGTCAAGGAGCAAACAGGTTTGAAATAATAAATGTGATCTTTATTAAAATACAATCAAACAGTGTATGCAGCACACTCATACACATAACTATAGAAAATAAAGGTTGGAGTGGGACAGAGGGATTTTCAAGAGGAATTGTTGGTTTGGGCAATACTGCACCTGTCCTGAAACCTGGGTAGATCACTGCGGAAGTTCGTAGTTGTGTAGTCTCAGTATGTGGGACTGAGGGGAAGGCTCGCCAAGCAAAGCGGCAGCAAGGCTGGAAGGAAGTCAGGAGAGATCCCAGCAATACGAACACTATGAAGAAGTGCTCCCAGTCAGGAGTTTTTATAGGGAGAAATGTGGCCACAGGCTAGTCCGTACTTGGGGAGAAACAATGAGTTTCGGGCTGGACACAAAGCCTCCGAAAGGTCAGAATTTAACATGATTAAGTTAGGTCTGAATTGACAATAGAGTAGCCAGTATGCAGATGAGCAGTCTTGACAGTTGAGGATTCTCATAATCAAGCCTCCTGCTTGGGGCAGGGAGTTCTTTGTAAGTAGCGTGCATACATAATAGCGTGCTTGCCGGGAGGTCTCCTAAAGCGGTGATCTGGCTATTTCTGGCCTGCCTGGGTGGGAAATGGAATGTCCAGCAATTAGTGGCCGTGCCTAGTTTCGTGCTTGTCTGGGGGCTTCACAAACACGTGGAGAGGGATGGTAGAAGAGAGCCAAATTGTTGATATCAAAGTGATATCTAATGTCACCCCAAGTGCGGCTTAGGAACTGCAGTAACAAAGGGTCCACCTAATGAGTAAGAACAGATGCAACTGAAGTCACTGGATTAACTATAGACAATTGATCTAATATGAAGCTTGGAAACATCTAAGTATGTTCAATGCCCAAATGAATTCAGGATAAAGTGCCATTTATATTTCACTTACATAGTTTCACAGTAATGTCTATAAAGTGAACCGGTTGTTTAGAACAGACAAGGTTTAGGTTCATGGCAGTATGAAAGTTACAGAAGTTCAGATGGAACCTCCCAAGTGCTTCCTGTTAAGGAATCCTAGTGATTAAGATATAGAATCCTAGAATCCTAGATCTGGAAGAGACCACAAGGGACATCCAGTCCAACCTCCTGCCATGCAGCAATACACTATCAAAGCATTCCCAACAGATGGCCATCCAGCCTCTGTTTAAAAAACTCCAAAGAAGGAGACTTCATCACACTTTGAGGCAGCATATTCCACTGTCAAACTGTTCTTACATCTCTCATTAGGAAGTTCCTCCTAATGTTTAGATGGAATTTCTTTTCCTGAAATTTGAAGCCATTTTTCCATATCCTAATCTCTGGATCAGTAGAAAACAGGCTTACTCCATCCTCTATATCACATCTCTTCAAATATTTAAAGATTGCTAAAACGTCTCCTCTTAATCTTCTCTTCTTCATGCTAAACATATATATTTCCCTAAGCTGCTTCTCATAGGGCATGGTATCATCAATGTATCTCAGGCAGAAGTGATGTCTGTTGGACAGGAGCTCCAAAAATGCTTGTCTAAGTCAGGCACAAAGAAGCTGACATCTTGTGGAGCCATGCAACCAGCCATTAGTTCTTCCCAAAATGAAGTGATTGTGGGTATTTAGAAAATGGCTGCGTTTGATGGCTAGATGTATCTTTAACACCATCATGGATGATATTCTACATGGTTTGCAGTTCACAGTCTAAATTGCAATTACTAACCCCAACAGAGCAGGCTCATTGAACTAATGGATTCAGAAACTGTTTCTGTTCATACTGGAATATGGATTTAGACCAGGTCTCATGCCACCACAGGAAAACACTGTGACAACAACTGAAAGCACTTCAACTCACATTTTCCTGATTTTTCATGAGCAATAAAGAAACAAAATACCACCATTTTTTGGCATGCCTGGTATCTCTCCCACTCTGAGTTCGCAACCTTCCAATAGGCCCATGTTATATAAACCATGACATTTGATCCTAGAAAAATGTACACAATATGCACACACCCATATTCCAAAGCAGAAAAATGTCAGAACAAATAACAGTTTTTTGTGATTGTTGTCCAGGGACTGATAAAATGTGTGTGCGTGTGTGTGTGTGTAGTTTTGCAGAAAGGAGCAGGGGGGACTCAAATCTGTTGCCCCATCAAAGGCCATTTCCACACTAGCCTGTTACAGCACAATGATTCCACTTTCAACATCCTCTGGAATCCTGGGGTTTGCAATTTCAGGAGGGGCCGCCTGGCCCCTCCCGAAACTGCAAACCCCAGTATTCCAGAGGATGTTGAAAGTGGAATATCGCGCTATAACAGGCTAGTGCGGAATGTGTGAAAGTTTTCCATTCTTTTTTTCAAGATCGTACTTAGTGAATAATGGAGTGAAACTGTCTTCAGAGTAAATACAAATTTCTTATTTTTCATTTTGTAAGAGCAATTGGCAGAGAGCGGAAGAGGATAAAGAGCAAATGTAGTCAATGAGTCTGAACTTCTTCAGCTGTGTATGTAGCTAAGAGCTTCTCAGCTCTTCAGAGCTTTGGAGCCTGTCTGCTTGCCTGTTACTGTTCTTCCCTATAATCTAGCATCAATGTTTTTACAAATGTATTTTTAAGGCATAAATATATAATAATCAAACATTTGGTTGCCTAACAATCTCTTTCTTCTGCCCAGTTTTTGTATGCTTGTGTTCTGAAACAAGAAGGGAGGGAAGAGAGAGATGAATCATCTAGTATCAGAGACTTTATTATGCTTTTTCTATGATGATAGAACTAATTACCTTGAAAAATTCAACTGCATTTTAACAGGCTTTAAGTGGTTAACTATTAGAATTTCACAAGGAATGCCCAGTACAATTAAACAGTGTTATGTATGCTTGACAGAAGGTGCACTCTTTGAATGAAGAGGTCTGTGTCCAGTTCAATGAGGTTGAACTTGAAATTTTTTAAAAAAATTACTGTTACCATTAATTCTTTTTTAAGAAGTTGGCAGCACATTCGTTTAATTACATTTTTATTTCTTTTGCTTTTTACATCTTTAAACATAGAAAAATAGTCACAAATTCCTTTCTTCAACAATATTTTAAGGTAATAAGCTAACATTACTTATGCTTTTACACACACACACACACACACACCATCACCACCACTCATTACTTTTCTACCACCTGAAGTAGTGAGTTACAAATAGTATTACAACATTCACCATGTTTTATTGAAGTTCTAAGCTGCTCTTGGCCACTTGTTTAGGTGTACAAAACCTCCCTACTTTCTTTAATGAGGTTTCCACTGCTATGTAAACTGGGAGCAAGATGGAAAGTCATTTCTCCCATTCCCAGCAGGAGTCAGTGGGTCACCAGGGGCTACAGAATAATAAACAGAGAGGAAGCAGATGTAATTCTACCTCATGTTATCTCCCAAGTGACGGTCTGGAATTGATAGATGGAGGAGGGTGAAGTCTCTGGGTCATAGTGATGGTAACATGGAATTGTGAAAATAAGAAACCCAATAAGGGAGAGCAGGAGACTTGTGAACAAGTCTTGTGCACCATTTGTGGCATTGTTATTGTTTTTACAATCCTTCAGATCAACTCTGACTTACGATGACCCTATCTTAGAGTTTTCTTGTTTAGATTTGTTTTGAGAAGGCTTGCCATCTCCTTCCTCTTAGGCTGAAAGAATGTGAATGGCTCAGGGTCTCCCAGTGGGTTTCCATGGCTGAGCAGGGATTTAAATTTCAAAGTCCTAATTAAGATCACTAGACCATGCTGGCTTCCTAGTGGCTCTCTACTTACAGTGGTAAGGAAGTGGACAGATGAGGTACTTTTGGGAGTAAAGGCAATGCTGAAAACTTTGCAACTTTGTTTTTGCACATGAAGAAACACAATCAGTACCTTGAGATGGGAACTTTCAAACACTGGTGAGACAAGACAGGAGCACACCACAAGGGCATGGTTTATGGTCCAGAGCCTGGAAAGCTTACTTTTGGGATTTTGTTGTTTACTGCTGTCAGATCAATAACTTATGGGAACCCTATGAATGAGAGACCTCAAAGTTCCACTATCATCAACAGACCTGTTCAGATCTTGCAGACTTAGGGCCATGTCTTCCTTGATTGAGTCTATACATCTGTAGTGTGGTCTTCCTGTTTCCCTACTGCCTTCCGCCTTATAACAAAATGTCCCATTCATGTCCACTTCAGCTCGCTCACCCTAAGTACCACAATGTTTATATATTGCATTTCTTGTCTTACTATGTCTAACTTCCTCTGATTCATGCTTCTGACAGTCTATGTTCCTATGTGTTGTGCAGCTTCAGATTTCCCTTTCATCTTTGAGCATGTCTACAGCTGAACATGCTTCCAGTTTGAGTCCAGTTGTCTCATTAGCCACAGTGCTATCCTCTGCTGTACTCCAGTAGCATGTTGTGTGCCATTTGACCTGAGAGTTTCATCTTCAGGCACTATCTCTTGTTTCATTTTGGAAAGTCTCAGCATAGGGTTTTGTAGTAAAGGATGTTCAAAAGGGATTTAACTCCTTCTCCACAACATTAGCAAGTGTTAGCTATGGTGCCACTGCTGTTGTGTTTGAGGGTGTCACTCCCAACTACTGCTTTCTGCCCCACAGTTGTTTGGCATATTTAGTCTGGCTCTTCAGCAAAAGGCTTTCTGATACGGAAGACCTTACCAGCAGTGATACTGTTAGCATAGTCTTTTGCTTCATGGGAGCACACAATCCCATCACTGCAGAAAAGTCATGCTATTGGTGTGCTCATAATCCACAGTCAGCTGTTCTAGGGATTCTGGGAGCTATATTTCCCACCAAATAATGTTTTAAGGCTCTGGATTACCCCATACCCTCACAACTTGTGAACTGGACCATTGATTTGAACTACTTAAATCTGTAGTGATGTTACAGTCTGAGAAGAGTGCTGTTGCGATTAAAGAACCATGTACTGAGGTCCTAAGCAAGGCTAGACTTTTTCCACTTTAAATTTAAAATAGGCAGTACAGATAGGGCAGAGAGGGATGCTCACAGAAAATGTACTAAACATTGACCAGCCACTTTCCATTTTGCCACTGCGCTGACTGAACACAATTACATTCATAGCAGGGGCATGCTTCCCTAACCTGCATCAGCAGGGCAGCTTTCCATCACAGCATGGCTGAAAGCATTGCAACAGATAATAGTCCCCCTGTAATCTTTCCAAAAAGCCAGCCCAGGCTCTACGTCATAAAAAGGGTGGAAGGTCCATTGCATGATGGAACAGAGACCCTAGGAACTACTAGTACTGTTTAAATGAAGACTGGAGAGACTTAGTTATAATGAGATTGATTACTCACATATTAGCAGTACAGTCCTGCTAACCAATATGGCACATTGTCTGGTTGATACTGTGACACATTTCAGAAATATAGCAGAAGAAAATGTACCTTTTTGCCCTCTTGTGTGTTGCTCATTTGGGAGTGAAAAATTTAGAGCTTTGGCGTACTGCTGAAAACTTCTAAGAATCTCAACTAAGAATAGAGAGAAGCACGAAGGCTGAATGTTATAATTTGTGGTCTCTTTTTTTAAGAGTTCAGCACATATGACTTTGCCTTCTGTAAAGTTGGCAAACTAGGTGGCCAGTGAGTCCCATTCAAGTCAGGGTCACTCTGGTGAAAAGTTCTACTAGAATCATGGCCAAATACTCATTGCAATGACCAGTGGGGTCCTGTTCAAGGCATAGAAATCTTAGTTATTAATAATTAAGATGCAGCATGATAGTGATAGTGGGTTTTTTTTAGTCAGGGACTGAACACATCTATTGGACAGTGTTACCCTGAAAATTGGGGGTCCCGCGAGGGGCACCTGGCTTTGCCAATTAAAATACTGAAGATGGAGAAATTAAACTCAGAGCACTGGTTTTGCTAACGAGAGGCAGGGTAACGTAGCGAGATCTTTCACGGCGGGTTAGAGAGTGGCTAGACAAGGTTTTAAAATAATGAACACTTCTTTATTAAACAGGAACACAGAAGACAAACACAAACTAACTAACTGGAAAAGAAATGAGTTGCAAGGGAAGGCAATACGACCTGTTCCGTAGTCCTGGGGAGAAGTTGGAGATTCGGGGAAGAAAGCTCAGTGTGGGGCGCTGAGGGGAGTCCTTTAAAAACACCAGCGGCAGGCAGGATGGCAGTCAAAGGTGATCCGAGGATCAGTTAAAAGTGAGGGGTTTTTATAGGGAAGATCGTGCCTTTCGGCTATGGCAGTCCCAAAGGAGAACAAATGGGGTTTCGGTGCTAGACAAGGGATCTGGTGAGGTCATCGTTAACATGATGGGATTTGCATGTAAAGACAATACCTTTGGCCAAGACGTTGATGGCCCATAACTTGACTGAAAGCTGTGTGGCTATTGAAGAGTTTGTGGCGGGAAGTTCCTAAAGCTTTGGGCAAAGTTTGAGTTGCTGGCTTCAATGGAGAATGGAATGCAAACCATTAACAGCCGCACTCCGTCCGTGCTTGTCTGGAGAACTTGCAAACACATGAGCTGAGGTCACTGCGAGTCAGTCCAGCTAAAGTTGAATTAAACGATATCAAAAAGGATATCTGGGGGTCCTCACCGAGGGTGCCATAACGGAAATAACACAGTGCCAACTTACTTGCATAGCAATGAGTTGAGATTAGAAGACAAGAGATGTGTCTGCAAGGAGTAAAAACTGACTGAAGATACAGGCCACAAAGGTTAGGCACTGAGGAAATTCATCTCTGCCCCTGGTTTATAAAAATGACTTGGTACTGTATTTCTTGTATTAAATTAACTTGCATTTCTGTGGTTTTGCTGTTTGGCTATAATCAATATACATTAAGATTTCAGTACTGTGAACCTTTACTTGGAAGTAAACCCCACCAAAGACAACATGACTTAAAAACTGAGACCTTGTATGACACAACATAGTGTAACATTTCCACAGGTCTAATGATGCCACATTTGCTCCCTCAACACTCAGCTGGGCTTACCATTTAGCTGTCACTCTTGTGGCCATTATTTGGCTAGTGGGGTGTGGGAGGGACTGGAGAAGTGTCTGGTTATGTCCCTGTAGCTAGCTGCAGAATGATGACCTCATCCACTGAGTTCTGCCAGGGTCCTCTGATTCCTACCCCTGCTCTCCACCAGTCACAGGGTGGCAAGAGGAAAAGCGTGCAACAACTAAATGCTAATGTTTTAGAAGGGGTAAAAAGTGAAAGGAAACACCAACCTCTGCAATGATGGGGAAAAAAATAAGCAGGTGTAAAGTGGACTTGTACACTCCATATGTCCTATCAAGTTTCCAGTCTGAATAAATGCAGGGACCAGCAACTGTGTTGTCTTCAGGAATCACACTGCCACACTGCAACCTGTTGAGGACAGCACCCTTGCCCAGCCACCATCTCCATGGCAACTTCAGAGACACTACAATGCAGAAAGATGCTAGAGGTTCCTCCTGCATTATAAAATAGTCTTTATCTCTTCCATCACTAAAACAGAGGTGGGAAACAGTTCTCTACAAGGAGAGAACCCGAGAAGAGAGGGGGAGGAATGGACCTCCTCTGTTCTAGTGGGCCTGATTGGGCAGTTGGGGTTTGAAAGGGATGCGACCTGCCTTGGCTGAGGGTTATAAAGGGGTCTGTGGGGCACTAGCCAGCCTCATTAAAGTGAGAGTGGCATATGCAAGTTTGTGTTAACCTTGAGGGGTCCAAGTAGGGGCAGGTGGGGGACAATATTTGCCCCCTCCCATAAATATTGTTGTCTGTTGTCTTAAATAATTATTTATAGAAAAAAAACAGAGGTGGGAATCTGATGTTGCTGAACTGCAACTCCCAGAAGCGCTAGCCAGAACAACTATGCAGAACAGGACATGACAGGAAAGAAAATAATATCATGATTTTAGTTGTGTTTTCAGAGGAAGGATTTTTCTAGTAGCCAATTCTTTGGTGCTGGAAGTGCTGCGAGGAGCACAAAAATGGAGTTCCAGAAACACATGCAGCTAATAGACAGCATATTGCCCACTCCTGGGAAACAGGATTGTATTATGTATTAGTAGCTGACACCTCAGGCTGACTTAGGCCCTTTCTGCACCCTACCTTATATTTTTGCGCTCTGGTGGTAATCCTGGCAGCGGCTGTGCCGGGAAGGGAGCACGGTGGGAACACTCCCCTCTGCACCGGCTGGCTCCCTGCTGAAGGAAGCATGATGGATATGCCTTTTGCAGTACAGCCAAGCACTTTCCTAGACTGCACTGGGACAGGAAGTGCCTCTATTATGCTTCTGGGGCTTCTGCAGGCCAGGTAAATGCAGGACGGTGGCACAATCATGGGTCATTGATGGGGAAAACCCATCAGTGATTTAATCCACAATCATGCTGCCTGGTGACAGAAGAAGGATGGGACCACAGCAACATCATGCAGAAGTGTCATTGTAGTTCTGCTCCCCTCCTATCCCCATGCTGGGACAACAGCATCCTGAGGAAAGGATCTTAGAGGGTATTCATAAAAACGCATTTAAAACTGGACTCTTTGTTTACAATAAATGAAGTCAAATTCATTACCCATTATTATCCATCTTATTTCACAGTTTTGCTGAACAACACATTCTTCCCATGAGAATCCATGGTGGTAGCATCATGGACTGTGTTTCTGCCACCATGGTTAATATTCTTTCCTGCATGATGTTACCAATATAACTGAATTGTCCCATGATTGCTCTGCAATGTGAGCAAGTAATGACAGTGGAGAAAACACAAATTAGTTTGCATTTTCTTTGTAATTAATTCTTGCTTCACTTCCTGTCTACACCAGAAAGAAGAGGCTGTATCTATATTTAAGTCATACTTTAATACCATGTCTTAAAACCAAATTTACAGGCAAATGCAATAAGAGATGAACGAATGAAGACTTCACTTCTGCTCAAAATGGAACAGTTCATTTCCATTAAAACTGCATGTCTCTATACATGGACGGTTTAATTGTTTCCAGAATTGCCTCATTAACTTCAGAAAGGTTTACCATTACAGACCCCACAACCATGATGCTAATTAGAAAGGAACTGGCTTTAGTCTAAGGGAAGAATTGTGTCTTTGAGAGAAGGGTTATTCAGTCATTGACTGAGAGAGTCTGCCAGACAGTGGAAATTACTGCCAGGTATATAAATTCAGAAAATACCTATAACAAATGAATCAGTCCCAGAGCCAAACACACTAAACTAAGATGCTAAAATAAGCTACTCTGGCATTTAAATAACAAATATTGTTAAGCAGTCTGTCAAGTCCAATGTCGCCCAACCAAATTAATCATGACTAGTCTCCTGGCCATAAGCTTCTTTTGCACCTAACCAGTACATTTATGATTTCCAAAACATGGAGGCACTGCCAAAATTTAATAGCTACATCAGAGTCCACAGAGGAGACAACTGGGAGTAACACAATTTGATTCTAGGAGGAGGTAATATATTGCCTGGTATGAAACTATAGAAGAATGAAGGTGAAGCTAATTTTATGTACAGCTAAGGAAGCTTAGTGAAATCTGCAGTATCCAATTCTTGAGTAAAATGCTTTGGAATAGACAGCTTCTGTATATGGACACAGGTGGCTGGCTTCTGATAGGCACTAGCAAGTAAAGCAACCATACAAATATTACCATTATTATTAACAGAGCCAATTGCCTTTATGATGACTGAATCTATTGGATCAGCTAGCCCAGTATTGTTAACTCCAACTAGTATCAGATCTCAAGGGCAGAAGATTCTAGCTCTACTTGTAGATCCAGGATGTTCTCCATTCCAAGTATTAACCAAATCTGATCCTGATTAGTTTCCAACCTCCAATCAGACTGAATGTATTCAGGGTGGTATGGCATGGTGGTATACAAATAGTAATAATTTGTGTCCAAACTACTGAAGTAGATGAAATGTTTAACAAATGTTTATCTTGAATATTTTCACCATAAATTTTCACCATAAATTGGTGAACAGTTTTGCACATAAATGCGAGTTACTTGGCTACCATTATCTGGTTCTTTTTTGTGGGATAGTGGGATGTCAGTTTCCCCATTCCATGTACAGCATAGCCTACTGAACCTCCTTGGCTTTGAAGTGGTGGCTATATTTCTTTTCTCCTTTTCCTTGAAATGTGCAGTCCTCACTCATTAATCTCAATGGAATTCTTCTTACTTCATCCATATTTGCATCACATTTTCCTTTAGGTAAAATCCAGCAGAGATGTACAAAACCTATGCAGACATATTGTCACTACTATATCAGTTCTATAGACATTTTTGAATGTTTTTATCCAAGCCAGACTAAGAGCATAATATTAACTGCAAGATGTTGATGGCCTGGAAGAATTAGGATTGCCTGTTGGCCTCTGCTGGCAGAGAGAAGCACTTCTGGTGAAAGTGGTGGGCATCCATCACAATAGAAATTGCTATCTCTAGTTTTCCCACCAGCAGCAATAGACAGAAAGCCCTGAAACAGACTTTGGAAAAGTTAATTTAGGACTATATCTCTCAGGATTATCCAGGTAACTAGTGCCCACCCTGTCTGGAGCATTCCAAAAGCTGCAGAAGAAGGCAAAGGCAAACCTCTGCTGAATAAATCTTGGCAAGAAAACACTGTGATAGGCTTGTCTTGGGGTCATCATAAGTCAGAAATGACTTGAAGACACACAACAAGATATAAAGAAGGAGTCTTGTGGTACCTTAAAGACTAATTCATTTCAGCATAAGATTTTGTGGTCTGGTCCACAGCCTACTTCTGTAGAAGCATAGGGCATATCCAGAAAGTAATAGAATTGAAGATTAGACAGGTTTGATATATTGTGATCATGCAAAGCAATTACATATGATTCTAAAAGCACTTTAAAATCACTATTTGGAGTTAAAGCAGATGATTAAAACAATCAGACTAGGCATCAACGTGTGATTGTTTTTTTCAAAATCAAAATTGGAAAATAAAAATTCCATTATTTTTTTAAAAACCCACCTACTTATTTTCTGCAATTTTCCCTAGAAAACAGAAACATCATTGTTTTTGGAAATACCAAAGAAATGCATGATTCAGTAAGCTGATGCACCCTTTTGCTTTTCCACATAATAATGTAAATTGGCATTACTTTGCCAGATGAAGGTGTTACCCTGTATGTTGGGGGTCCCGGGAGGGGCACCCAAATAACCAAATAAAAACACAAGATGGGGAAATTAAGCTCGAGTACTCTCTTAAGCTAACGAGAGGCAGGGTAACTTTAGCTAGGATCTTGCACCCTATGTCTACGGCTTCAGGTCAGATAGTGTAGTCAGACAAGGTTTCAAAGTAACAAAAATAACATTTATTGAGCATGAATAACATAAAAGACACCACATGCACACAGTTGACTAGAAATAGAAATGGAGAGCTTTGGGGAATGGGTAATACAACACCTGGTCTCGTAGTCCTGGAGAGAAGAGGAGGTTGCAGAGAAGGAAGCTCAGCGCGTTTCGCTGAGGGGGGCTCACTGGACAAACCGACAGCAAGGCGAGATGGAAGTCCTAAGTGTTCCCAAACAGTCCAAAAGGGAGGCAGACTCAGTTATAGGGAACTGAGGGGAAAACTTCACTGGACAAAGCAGCAGCAAGGCTAGGTGGAAGTTCAGGGTGATCCAAAGTGTTCCCAAAAGTGGGGACTTTTTATAGGGTGGAATTTACCTACAGGCCATGCCATGCTCGGTGAGAACAAAGGAAATTTGGAGCTGGACAAAGGAGTTGGAAAACGTCAGGTTTTGCATGATGGGCTTAGTGCTCGATGACAATAGTATGGCCGGTATGCTGATGGCTCAATATAAAGGAATGGCTCGGCCCTTGGCTTTGTAAAGATTTGCGCTGAGCAAAGCCGGTTTGGAAGAAGGTTTTTCCCTAAAGCATCGGAGAGGCTTAAGTTGCCTGCCTGAATGAGGTTTGGAAATACAACCATTAACGGCCGCGCCCAATACGTGCTTGTCCGGTGGACCTCTGCAAACATGTGGAGTAGGGTGGCAGAGAAAGGTCAAGTAAAGGCCAAATTATTTGATATCAAAAGGATATCTAGTGCTCTCACCAGACATATCATAACCGTGATAACAAAGGAAGCTTGAAAAAGAAAGACTTCTTTCATATTCTCATCTTGTGAAATAAAATGACAGAAAGTTCTCTTTCTGAAGAACAGAAGCTAGCTTCTTAGCTACTGACTAAAGAGGTGCACAGCACACACCACCAAATTAAGTGTTACGGGACGGCTGTCAGTCTAAATCTCTTAGGAGACTTATCAATATTTGGGAAGAGAAAGGAGGTAGAAAAAGAAGGTGCAGGTTATGACTACAAGACTTCACTGTATGTTTTAAGTAAAAAGGTTGCAACCTCTCAATAGCACCACATCCTGCATTTTTCTGTTGGCACCACAAAACTCAGGGCACTATAGAACCCTACAAACTAAAAACAATGGAATACAAGTTTGCTGGTTTGTTGGTAACACAGCTGGAGACAGCTATAAACATGATCTGTCTTTCTGTTTCCTTTTTCAGATTTAAGGTGAGGTCAGTATTAACCCTACTGGAGTTTCTTTATAAAATCATAGTTTTTAAAAGAAAGAATCTATCGAATTTTGTTCTGCACAATGATAGATTTTCTTTTTATATCATCTTGTCAGCTTTGACCAGCTATAGTTGCAGAACTGGGGGTATCCCTGACAGCACAAGGAAAGAAAAGGTCACCTCTTTTCAGTAGCTAAACTGTCATTGCTGAGGGATAATCTTCTTCATCCTCATGAGAAAAGGAGGCACTTAAATGTGTGATGTGATAGTGGGAAAGTGGATGGCAATTAATCTGTCAGCAGCAAACCACTCTCCTATTGTATTGGAGCTTCACAGTTGCACGGTTGAACAATGACTATCAGTTTTGGTTTTGCCTTAAAAAAGCCTGATTATATATTCGTGATCTTTAAAAGAAGGGCCAGTTACTAGAATCTGAGCTGATGAACTTAGCTAAATAAACAGATGAACCTTCAACGTAGGAGATAACAATCCTCACTGAATCCAGGCCAGAGATGATTAGGAAGAGTACAGTACTATTACAACCTGAATCTTAAGTCTCCTTCCCCATCTGAATTTTAGTGCTTGAAAAGAGTATTTTTAGACTACACATGGACACACAGACACACTTGATCAGCTCTGCTAGAATCTGCTGCAGTTATGGCTATGCTAGCTGGACCTTTCTGGTAGTTGCAGAGTAAAACTTTTCCAAACTCTGGTTCAGCACATATTGTGTTGCCTAGGCTTGTGTAGTAGTAAAAACCAAAAGCTTGAGCTGTTACAGTGTTGAGGAATGTGTATGAGTTATATATGTAATAATTGGTATTCACAAACAGAAGGTGAACAATAACCAGTACCACACCAACCTCCCCAGTACAGCAGATAGATAAAACAGAATGAACTACTGTAATAACCAGTAGAGAGAAACAGGAGATAACATCAAAAAAGGATGAACAAAAGATCTCTTCCTCAAGATTAATGAAATCAAAGGGGAAATTTAAAGCAAGAGTAGGGATACTATATGACCAGCAGGGGAACACATTACACAACCAAGTACAAATAAAAAGACCATGGAAATAATAAACCAAAGAACTATATACAAAAAAAATGAAAGGATGACAGATTCATTAATGGAAGAATCATTTGAAGATGAACCTATAACTTAACCCGAGAAGTGGTAAGAAGGTGAGATTGGATGGATCGAGTGATTCACAATGTGGTAAATTCAGCAACTTGGAAAAGTATTTTTAAAAATATTACAACTCCCAGTATCCCATAGCCAGTTCCAAGCTTGGATACCTCCCACCCACATTCAAGAATGCCATAGGAAAATTGGCTATCTTTCCTTTAAGGACAAAGCCTTCACACCTATAACAACTACATAAAAATCAAGAGGATATGCATTTTGTAGCATTCACTGGCTGATTTGCTATAACTCATGAGTCTGCTGATGGCACGAACCCTCTATTTGTTTTCTTTTTTAGGCAGCACTAGTTGTAAGATGAATAAACATACATATAGCAATTGGATCTCCCATACTGCACTGTGTGAATTCCCATGTTTTCAAAAGACAGTAAACTGTGCATATGATGAGCAATCTCCTAAAATACCAAACACTCATCTACTTTTCTTTCTACAAAAAAATAAACCCTCTGTTGGTTTAAATCGAAGTTGTAATCCCATTGACTTCAAATGACTCTTGCTCATCAATCAAAGGCTGTGGTTCTCTACTGACAGTTTCAGAAAGGCCAGTGCTCAGAATATTTCAAATCTGACAACAGGATGTAAAAAAAAAGAATGCTGAGTTTCTTGTCAAGATGGATAAGCACCAAGAACAAAATGGACTGAGAAGTGGCAGTGATGGAAACAGAGCTTGAGAGTTCTGCTACATAATTTCATAAAATGGGTTGGAGAACCTGGATCCTACTGCATCATTCAGGATTAATAGAAGCTGACCAGTACAATCTTGGCACCAGGGTCCTTCCAGCTGATTGTGGGTGCTAATGAAAATTGGGTACTAATTGGCATACTGTCATCAAAAGGAATGTCCTTCGAGATCAAAATTAGAAAGGAGTTCAGAGTGTATGATGCCATGTGAGTTGGGTCCAGTTAAACAGAAGTTAGGGGCAAAAGTGTTATTACCAATATTCAAGTGACCTCAAATAGCTTTTTTGCTACAGAATAATGTTGTCACGATAGCTCAGGAAAACCTAAGGCTACAGGCAAATGCTGTGACCCCTTGGAAAGTGAAGAATTTTTCCTTTCAAAAGCTATAAGCATCATACTGTCTAGTCTTGGTGAGTCAGGAGCAGGACAGAACCCTTGAGGCCTGGATTCCACATAGTCTTAGACGTACAGCAAGGCTTAAGTGCAGGGATTTATACAGTTGCATTCAAGAGAGGTTTGTACTCAGTCTGGATAATTCACCAAGGAAAAGCAGGCTATTTGATATGAGTACAAAGCAGACCTCCATTCCTTCAAGGCTCATTTTGATGAACAGTGAGCACAGGTCTCCTTAAAGGCACACAGTAGGTGGTAGTGTTGCTACCAAAATTTTGCCTAAAGCAAAATTCAAAGGAAAAAGGGGGGGGGATTCCTTCCTCAAAAGAAACATCTCAATAATTTCAAAAGCAGACAGAAGAGCAGTGATAAGATTAGGAAATTCTTCAGGGGCTTTCTTTACTTCACCCCATAGTTGAGAGAGTTTACTTAAGCTAACTTGAAGGCCTATGATACAGAATCTTACTGAAAATAAGCAAGTCTCAATCTGGCTCCATCTGAATGGCAGATCACCTGGGGAATTTCTGCCCTTTCTGTACAATGACTGCGTCCTGGCATGGGAACGTGAGAGGAGTTGGACCACGAATTTCTTTGTCAATGACCCCTGATTTGTGCAATGTTCTCATCCTTCTTGGCCATGTGGAAGGGTAGGAAGTATGAAGGAGGGACTTCCTGACCCAACACAGCATGGGAAAGATCCTGGCTGCACTGTGGAGGCAGGAGTGTGTTGCTCGTGCTCCCTTCTTCAGGAAGCTGGTCGGGTGTGCAGGGGAACGTTCCTGTCATGCTCCTGTCCTGCCAAAGGCACTGCCGGGAGTACGACCAATGGATGATGCGATCAGTTAATGTGTGGAAATGGCCTTCAAGTGTATTGCCTCCAGGTCTGTGATGTAACAAAGGTGTGTTTCCAGTACCTGTTGGACTACCACTCCCAGGATCTCAGCTTCTTGGCTTAGACTTTTAGTAGCTCAAGTCCAGCAACACCTGGGGACTCAAGACTGAGAGCTAAACAAAACAACAAATTAGGAAGCTCCATTTGTTGGCATACAAAAAAGAATTTCAGAGGCAAGCAAAATTTCTCTGTCTTTTTATTCACTTGCTTTTTGGTGTATAGACTTTGACATACAGAGCTTAGAACGTCACTTTAGAAATTCAATACATTTGTGTTAGTTATTACTCTTAAAAGACTTTAAACACAAAGTGTTAATGCGACTCATTATTTTAATGTTAATAGCATTCTACTAACACAGTCCTTGTAAAACAGCAAGCAATATGTTATTTTTAAATTATTTTCATTCATTTTTAAAATGAAAGTGAGAAAAATGTCCCTCCCTCAAATGGTGAATTCTGCTCCCCACCTGTGACCTTTAAAAGCACATTTTTTTCCAATTTGACCTTTGAAATTGTGTTGCGCTAATTTTTTTATTACTGTGATGATTTTAATGTTTTTTTTTAAGTTGTTTTTGGTTATTCTTGCTTTTAGACAGAATAAAATTATTACACACACACACAATTTTTACATATAAAGTGTACAATTGGAAATGCATTCAGGACTAAAAAGTAACTGTTATGCACCGGCCCCATAACATGTTAGCATTAATGAAAAAACATGGAGAAAAGGGACTCCAAAATGGCGTGTTGCAGATGCCATGGTTACTTGTAACACACAATTTCTGACATTTGAGGAAACTAAGTAAGTCACTCTGAGCTTCAATTTACAGTGTTAGCATGTAGATAATGCGTACCTATGTTTTTTGTTTTTACCTCCTAATCCCAGGGAAGATATGGAGCTCTTAAGCAGGTATTTGGAAGCAGTTCTGGGGCAGACCAAACAATTTGAACAAAGAGGCCAGCGTGGTGTAGTGGTTTGCAGTGATTGCACTATGACTCTGGAGAACAGGGTTTGAATCCCTGCTCAGTCATGGAAACCCACCAGGTGAACTTGGGCAAGTCACACATTTTCAGTTGCAGAGGAAGGTAAGCAAGCCCCCTGATAGGTGTGCCTTAGGGTCACCATAAGTTGGAAACTACTTGAAGGCACACAATAACAATGATAAATATTTCAAAAGTTAATTCAGCCGAAGGTGGGAATTACTACGGATGCTGAAACTTGTTGCTCCAAAGACAGATGTTCAACTAATTCTGGACTGGGTTACACCTCCTCTGAAAGACCACATTTGCTGCTTGAGAGGTCGTCCTGGATTTGGTGCTATCTTTGGAAGCACAGATGTTGGCAGTGGCCCTGGTTTGCTTTCATCAGCATAGGCTAATGGGCCAAATCTGACCTATATGGATGAGGCAGATCTTGTTATGCATGTTATGCATGCCCTGGTTATATCCAGGCTAGGATATTACAATGTGTTCTACACCAGTTCACCTTTCAGAAATTTTATCTGGTGTAGAATGTAGTATTCTTAGGCCATTTCTGCACTATACTGTTATAGTACTATTATTCCACTTTCAACATTCTGTGGAATTCTGGGGTTTGTAGTCTACTGAGGCCAAAGTGCTCTCTGGCTGACAATTCTAAATGACGCTCCTTAAACTACAAGTCCCAGGATTACACAGCATATTGAAAGTGGAATAATAGCACTATAACAGTATAATAAAGAAATGGCCTTAGTGTTGATGAGGTTTAGGTATTTGGGTGCCAGTTTTGCATAGGCTACCTGTTTACTTCTCAGCCCAGTTTGAAAAGCTGGAACTGCGTATTAAAGCCCTTAGAGTCTAGGAATTATATTACGTAAATAACTACCTACACCCATACCTGAATAGCAAGCAGCTGAAATGTGGAGGCAGATTGGTATGTAGGCAGCCAATCATGGCTTAGAGTGGCTGTGAAGTGGGGCTGTAGGGGAATAGAAGGATTGAAAAGGCAGAGGCTTGCCTCAGAGGCCATTTCTGCACTACACTGTTATAGTGTAATTATTCCACTTTCAACATCCCATGGAATTCTGGGGTTTGTAGTTTCCAGAGGCCCAAGAGCTCTCTGGCTGAGAAGTCTAAATGCTCCTTCCTAAACTTCAGACCCCAGAATTCCATAGGATGCTGAAAGTGGAATAAGAGCACTATAACAGTGTAGTGCGGAAATGGCCAGAGAGATTCAAACAGAGTGTGAGAGGGAGATAGGACTTTGAAATGGCACTGACAGGCCTTTGAACTAATAGAGACAGAACTGTGGATTTGAGAGAGAGGGGAGAACTACTTATACGTTATCCCAAAAGGTCGGTGACTCAGAAGTCCCACCGCCTCATGGTGCCAGTGCCTCTGTGGAACAGTGGGGAATTATAACTCAAAAGGGAGGCTGCGAGAAGGGGTAACCTTACAGGATCTTTCCACCTTTGTATACCGGTACCAATGCAGGAATTAAAAGAATATTTTATTGGGGCAAGTCACAAACACATGCAAGTTTCAAGCAGTTTCACAACCCTACACAGCTAACTGAAGGAAAGGAAGGAACAATTGGATAGTGAGAGGTTGGGGTGAAGTAGGTGATATTTACCTATCCTGAAGACAAGAGATGAAGTGATGTGGTTCAGACTAGAGATCCAAGAGTAGCACAAGAACAGGAATCTGAGCAGCAGAGTGACAGCCTATGTCCAGAGTGCTATGAGTTATCTTGCTCAGAGCCAGGGCTTAAATACCCTTTGTCCACCCTGGCGGGGAAGGTGTTAATGGATCTCTGGCAGAGCAAACAACAATGGGGTTTGGAGAGGGCTAATGGCCTTAGCATTAGATGACAAAGCATTGACAGGAACCATGATAGCTTCTTAATGTCTGGGCAGGTGAGGAAGCAAAGGAGAATTTCAGTGGGAAGAAGGAAAAGATTGATAACCATTGGTTGCTCTATTGAAACAACTTTGTGCACTATTGTGTTTGAAGATTGAGTCTCTGTCAATGTCAGGCGGAGGCCAAGCAACACAGAGGCGGCAACTGGAGTTTTATGGCTTTTAGTAAGTAGTCCGTAAATTAACCAAAGGTTTACAGCACCAAAAGCAAACAGAGGCAATAAATAAGGCTGTAAAGTAATTAAGGGGTTACGTCACCCAAAACAAACGAAGGCGGTGGAACTCAGGAATAGCAAGCCCATGGAACAGGTAGCAGAGTCACGGATGAATGACAGTTGTTGCCCCATAACCCCCACTCCCCAGTGTCTGCCTTAAATAGTCTTTAGCCCAGCTGGGGCTGATCAAGTGTCCGTTAACCTGGCCCGCAGCCGAAGGCCCTCTGATCTCAGCCGCTTCTCTAGCAGGCATTTTGATTTACGAACTGCCACCTTTTCCAGCTGCCTCTGGAGGAATGTGGGGAGAAAGTCTGCTGCAAGCTCCGAGCTGGAGTCAGAAGCAGCAGCTTCTGTCGAGCCAGAAGCATTGGACTCCTCTGCTATAGGTATCGGCCCTGGGTCAGCTGGGGAGTCACTGGCAGGCCTCTCCCTTGCCTCTGTAGGAGCCCCCTCTCCCTCCAAGGCCTCCCCCAGCTGGGAATCCAAGCCCAACTCAGAGTCCCCGTCTGAATCAGCAGCTTGTTCAGCCTCCTGCTCAGCCTGGCTCATGACAGTCATTAAGGGGATTATTGCAAGCTCATCAGCACCAGAGTTTCCTGACTGGTTTGATCTGGCCACACCCTGGGGTCCCATCTGACCTACTTTTGTACCTGTCCAGCCAGTCCTCTTTACCAGCATGGCTTTTCAGCCATAATCATAGAATCATATTGTTGGAAGAGACCCCAGGGGCCATTGAGTCCAACTCCTTGCCGTGCAGAAACACACATCAAAGCATTCCCAACAGATGGACATCCAGCCTCTGCTTAAAAACCTCCAAAGAAGGAGACTCTATCACACTCCAAGTCAGCATATTCCACTGCCGGACAGCTCTGACCATCAGGAAATTCTTTCTGAGGTTCAAGTGGAATCTCCTTTTCTGCAGCTTGAATCCATTGCTCCTTGTCCTAGTCTCTGGAGCGGCAGAAAACAAGCCTGCTTCCTCCTCAACATGACATCCCTTCAAATATTTAAACATGGCTATCATGTCTCCTCTTAACCTTCTCTTCTGCAGACTAAACAGACCCAGCTTCCTAAGCCATTCTTCATAGGGCATGGCTTCCAGACCCTTCACCATTTTGGTCGCCCTCTTCTGGACACGTTCCACCTTGTCGATATCCTTTTTGAACTGAGGTGCCCAGAACTGGACACAGTATTCCTAACCAATACAGAATAGAGTGGTACCATTACCTCCCTCGATCTAGACACCATTGTCCTATTGATGCAACCAAGAATCACGTTGGCTTTCTTGGCTGCCTCATCACACTGCTGACTCATGTTCAGCTTGTGATCTACCAAGACTTCTAGATCACTTTCACATGTACTGCTATCCAGCCATGCGTCCCCCATCCTATATTTGTGCCTTCCATTTTTTTCTGCCTAAGTGCAGGACCTTACATTTCTCTGTGTTGAAATTCTCTCTGTTTCTCTGTTGAAATTCATTTTGTTAGCTTTGGCCCAGCTCTCCAATCTGTCAAGGTCATTTTGAATTTTGATCCTGTCCTCTGGTGTATTAGCAACCCCTCCAAATTTGGTATCATCTGCAAATTTGATCAGCATGCCCTCCGCTCCTTCCTTCAAGTCATTGATGAAGATGTTGAATAGCACTAGGTCCTGTACATAACAGTGTATGATTTATATTTAGTGCCAATCATATTATGGAGTGGGAGTGTATGGCATGGTAACATATGGTTCTAGATAGCTTAAAAAAATACACACACACATATGTAAAAATTATTATATTTCTCTGCTGTGTTCAATAAACATACTGTTGTTGTTTTTAAACTTATCTCTGGCTCTCTATTAAACCTGAATTGGAGTCAGGCCATGCATACCAAAACTAAAAAACCTTCACAACAACATAGTTATGAGTCCTCATTAAAGGGGTCACCCTGAGGCCAAGGAACACAATCCAACAAGGAAAAAATTGGGAAAATAAAGATAGAGTGAGTGGCCAGATTCCTAGAGGTTGGAGTTTTAGGGGTAGCCTGGTTAAAGGGATTTCTCATATCCAGCGATCCTGCTCATTTGCAAATCAGAAGGAATATAGAGCTTAGCAGGCATAAAAGACAGAGCCTTCAGGTGCTGGCCTCGTAAACATGATCAATGTTTCCCCCAAAAATATAATCAGTTCCCTATTTTCTTCCAGGAGGACTTTTAGACTTTTTAAAAAAAATTACTATGATAGGTCAGTGGTTTTATTTCTGTATGTTGATCTTTATGTTAGCTGTGCTTTTCTTTTAAAACAATCTCATGACCACATGGCTGGATATTTTTTTTGCAATGCCATATCATCAGCCCTCCGCATTTGTGAGTTTGACTTTCACAGATCTGATTATTTGTGAGTTTCTCCAATCCCTGTCCCTTCACACCCTCAGGTGCTTCTCTTCTGGAGGAACATTCTCTCTTAGCCACTCTGATCAGGCTGCACAGCCCTTTAAAAACTGGCTGCTGGTTCTCCTCCCCCTAAACCAGTCACTGCCTGGCCAGCTAAGGATGGGTCACAGCCAGATGTCTGAACACCACAAACACTCAATAAATGCCCCTCAGACATCCAAGGAAAGAGATGAGTGAGAGAGGGGAAATATAGGGCCACCAACCTGACCTCCCCTCCTTTCCCTGACCTGATTTGGATCCTGGTTGCCTGTTCTCTTCACCATGCCTCGGCCCCCTTCCCACATATTCACACATTTGTTATCTCACTGGAAAACCCTGTCCTGGGGTCTACAATTTTGATATTAAAATATGATTCAATATGACTGAGAGGTCACCCGGATGGGCATGTAGGCAGCAATGGTCAAAGATCGAAAACCAGGTCAGGCCAGTAAAATCCCCAGTCACGTAGCCCCAGGAGACCTCAACCTGCGCAAACTCATAGTAAACAAAGAGATCTCAGCCCTTGAGAAGCCAACTTGAGGGGATTAGCGTGTTTGCCCCAAGTTGAGCAAATATCCCATCAGGCGAGGACCAGAAGTCACACCACAAAACACAGCTGAAGATACCCGAGACTTTGGCAACACCTTGCAATCCCATCACACAAAGAAAATTACCATGGTGGAGCTTCATTATCTCTCTAGCACCCATTGTTCTCCCTGGGAAAGGATTAGCCCACCAGCTACTTTTCCCCCTACAAATAGTCCCAGTTTTTGAGTAGTTCTTTGGATCACTCCCAGTCATCCCAGCAGACTGTTTCTCCATCCATTGAGTGATCCCTCAGCCCTCTCCATGCTGAACCCCACTTCTCCGCTGTTTTTCCCCAAAGGTGCAGTACCACCCCAGCTACACCCCTTCAATATTCCCCTATGAAGTTTCCTCTCTTTTGCTTCTTAATAGGTCTTGAGTGAGTGTGTGAGTGATTGTGTTGCTGCATGAGACTTTCTTTCAATAAAATCATTTGTTGGACATTTTTGTTTAGTTTTTGGCTTGGCCTGACCCTGTAAAAACTGGGTAAAAGGACCCCGCTAAGTTACCCTGCCTCTCGCATTGATATTGCTTGTGCTCTGGCTAGTTTTCATCCCCCATCACATGGAGCACACTGAGGTGTCCCCAAGGGACCCAGAAATCAGGGTAACACATTTTGATATTTTCAGTTTTTCTAACTCTAGTGACTGCAGAGGGCCAACTGTATATTCTTTTTAGTTGTCATTGCTGGGTGCTTTTTATTATTTTCAAGAAGCAATATTGATGCAAGTTTCAAAGTAATTTCATTCTATTTTCATTCTGGAAAAAAAAAGACATTTATATTTTGGAGTGTAGATTGTGAATCTTATTTTTTCATTTGCCTATTGATTAATACTTTAAAAATAGTGATTGCTTGAGGCATTGTTGAATCCTCCATGATTCTATCCAAACTAATATTTTATATTTGCTTGCAAGTGGGAAGATTTGGGTGGAAAGTCATTAGCCAGGACTGGACATTCAAGTCGTCGTTGCATTTTCTTAGGGGCAGTCTATTACTGCTCACCCCTCCCTCTCATTTTTAATTATAGTATATTTTTGTGCTAACTGATTCAGAGAGAACCTCTGTTTTATTTCAAGATAATCAAACTTGTTTGTTTTCACTTAGGGAAACTTGCTTAAGGGTCATTCACACTTTGTACCCATTAACTTTATGTGTATTCTTTATTCTTCTACCTTACAAAAATATTGCATTTTTGTTTCATGGCTGGTTCTATTTAATAGGTGACTGATTCAGCACAAATATTTGGAGAAAGAGAAAGAGAGGAAGGTGGATAAATGATGCCAATGGGATAATACTTTTAATCTTCCTATCCTCAGCTATCCAAATAAGAAGAAAGCTAATACATTTAAAAGTGCTAAGGCTTCAAGTGAATTACTCCCTATCTTCATGAATAAAAATGAATGAACAGACTGGTTAATGCAACCCCTGCCTTGATTCCAGTTGATTGCTCCTGCCTGTCTGGTTCTATATTTTAATTCTGATTCAGCATTTCTGAAAAGCTACAGGTTGTCCTTTTTGGCTCCCTTTTCTTAAATACTACCTATTTTCATGGGGTATTCAATGGTGTCTCAGTTCTCTCAGGAGTGCTTAGGTATAGATACTGGTTGGCTGAGCTTTCATATGGTATGTGTTTGGGGAGAGTGCAACATATGACTAGCAGCCAGACATTAGCATCTGAAATAAAGATGAGAAGGAGAGAAAGGAAGAAGGAGAGATTAAAATAGACTGAATGCACTATTTTAGGAAGTGGCACATTTTGGGTACACCTGCAGAGACTTTGGAAGTTCCACCAAAGGACAGGGTATGAACTCCCTGGATGCGTGTTTCCTTTTTGATCTACATTCTTGCTTTACTACAGGTTTTCTTTTTCTCTGAAAGCTCACAGACTTACTCTGAAGTCCTTTTATAGAAAAATTGCTGCTTTGCATCAGGCCAGATATGTCTCTTTGGTTGAATGCTTAGTTCTTATCCCCAGTTGAGAGGAAGTTTGTAGTAAGCATTTCCTCACTATACATGCTGGTATGATTCTCTTTTGAGGTTGAAGAATAAAGATATGTTCTGTGCTTGTCTTTGTTATAAATTTGTTTTTTTACATAGTTTTTTATGTTTTTACCTTTAAAACTTGTCAACCCTTTACATGCTATTTTTAAATAAGATAAAATAAAAAGGACCTGGGCAACTCTACCCAACACCAAATATAATTGTTTGCTTGTGTAAAGATTCATGATCTCTTTTGTCTTCTCTTGCTGTACTTTGGGACTTCATGCATCCTTGCATGTAAGATCTCAGGGGCAGGGATCACAGCTGCTATTTCTTTGGCCTTTTACGCTCCCTTGGAGCATCTGTTTGACCATAGTGGGGAAATGGATGCAGGGCCAGAGGTACTTTTAGTTGGATCCAGAAGGGATGAGTGTATGTTCTTATTTTTAATCAGTAGATCTGCCAGGGACCATTTTGGTTCAAAAAGATTCTCCACTATTTTTTCATGTTCATCACACAAGCCTTATGAAATAAATGGATGAGCCACCAAACACTTGACACTAAATGAGCACATCACAGCTTCCAATTTAGCAGCCTTTACACAAACTGAAGGTGCTGTATTTAGAATGACAATACTGCCCCTCAGCAGTGGAGGCTGTCAGGGAAAGCTGCCTTTCCTCCCCCAGAGAAAGGAGAGTAGAAAGAACATCATGACACAGAGTACAGGATAGTGTAAAGCCACATATATAATCCAGGTCTGGCCCACCTTTCCCTTTTCCCCTTTCTTTTGAATGGTGAGGAAGGGGATGCTCAATGAAATTCTGGCAGGTTATTCAGCCACTGGAGCTGTTGGTTGGAGCATGTGGCTGACAACAGTATCATGAGAAGCAGAACAGTGGCACAGTACAGCTGCTTCAGTGACTTTGGGGATGAGAGCTTTAGGCCTCTAATGGTTGCAACAGGGTTCAGGAATTCTATTAATTCTGCCACTCTATTTACGTTCTGGCTTCTGCCCCTGGCTTAAGGCACCTTTAGTGGCACTGGAGGCAGCATTATTGATTAAATATACCTCTCACCTTTCTCTCAATAAGGAGTTCAAGAACTTGGGACGTGCACTGTCTTGTGCAGTGCTTGCAGCTCAAGAGAGGAATCTCAAGATGACAGTCCTGCCTTGAAATGTGTGTGTGTATGTGTGCGCACATGTGTGTATGGTTCTTTATTACTTAGACTTGCTGTTTCTGGTTTGAATGGCATACTCTGTGCATCTGGGACTCATCTTAATGTATCACACTTAATGATATTAACAGAGGCTGCCTCTTATAAAATCAGTGTCTGCCTCCCATGACATCATAAGGCAGTGGTTCTCAACCTGGGGTATGCATATCTGCAGGGTCATGAATGGGAACATTTAGGATATATGGGAAAAAAATGAATAATGGCAGAAAAAGTGTAACGTATAAGCCATTTTCAGAGGATGTGACAACTTGATATGGTTCTTGATTGTCCATAGTGTTGGTGTTCCTGTCCCAGAACCTTAAGGGATGGGGGGGGACTTTCATAAAGATAAAGAGAAGAGTGACACACAGGCTGAACGTTCAGCTGCCATTGACCCAGAGACTTAAGTAATCTTTCTCACATGCATATGTACACACAGCCTTCTGTTTGAGTTGCTGGAACCCTAGCCCCACCCACATTAAGTGGCTTCTTGAACTTTATGCACATGTGCTTTTCTCTCCCTCTTCTTTGTATCCCTCTCCACAAGGAGAGAGCACACCTGGTGGAGACATCCAGTTCTGCCTTGAATCCATCTGAGGGAAGGATGCAACACCAGTTGCTCTTCCTTGTGCCTTTGGCTAGGAGCAAACTGGATCCTGAGACAGTAGAGAGCATCTAGATGGGTACCAGGGCATGATGGGATGGATTGGCCCAGATAGGATGGTTTGCCTTCGAAGAAAGGATGTGGGTTATCAAAGGGCACTTTAATGAAAAGTTGATAAGCACTTTTGTAAAGGGATATCTCTAGATCTCATGTACTAAAATCTGAGGTCATGTGGTAGTATTAAACTGGCAGCCCTAGGCCCAAACTAACAACATAGCTTAAAACCAAGTACAGCTTTTTATATATAGGGAGGGAGAGGGGGAGAGAGAGGGGGAAGGGGGGAGGGGGAGGGAGGGAGGGAGAGAGAGAGAGAGAGAGGTTTTTTTTAAAAAAACCTCCTAATGAATCAACACTAATTTAAAACAGTATAAAAGCATTCAAAATATAACAACGACCACACCATTAAAACCCCTTCCGCCTCTTCTTCTGCCTCCTGCCATTTTGCCAGAACTTGGATTCATGACAAGTTACAAAAATTTAAACAGGCACAGATAAAAAAGTTAGAAAAAAAGTGAAATGTAATTTAACTGTCTATAGAATTTAAAATATATCCATTAAAAAGGCAGGAAAGTCTGAAGACTACAGCACACTTAAAAAATGTTTTCCTTACTAATGGTTAATTCCCCAAAGCCTATCAAAATAATAAAAAAATTACCTATAGACAGAAGGAAAGCAAGGATGGAATCAGTCTAACCTATCTAGAAAGAGAGTTCCAGAGCTTGAGACAACTATCTAGAAGGCCCTCTCCTAGATTCCCATTAGGCACACCTATGAAAATGGTGGGACAGAGGCGATGGCCTTCCCAGATTCTTCCAAAGCCTGGACAAGATTGTACAGGAGAATACAGTCCTCTAGACAGCTTAGACCTGAGCCACATAGGACATTTTGGTCATAACTAGCTTGTTATTGTGTGCCTTCAAGTTGTTTCCAATTTATGGTGACCCTAAGGTGCAACAATCAGAGGGGTTTCTTGGCAAGATTTGTTCAGAGGGGATTTGCCTTTTGCGTTCCTTTGAGGCTGAGAGAATATGACTTGCCCAAGGTCACCCAGGGGGTCTCCATGGCTGAGTGGGGAGTTGAACCCTGGTCTCCACAGTCCCAGGCCATTTCTGCACTAGCCTGTTATAGGACTTTTCCGCACGGGGCGAGGGAATCGCCCTGTGCCGGGACTCACCGGACCTGTGTGCTTCACCCGTGGGTCCAGGCTGGTTCGGAGCAGTCCATGGCTGCCCTCTGCACTCCCAGACTGAATGTGGCTTCCAGTTTGGGGAGCTCTCCAAACGCCCTCTGCACTGCCCCAGACAGAAATGGTGGCTTCCAGTTGGTGGAGGCTCTCCACCAACTTGCCAGCCTAAAGCCCACCCCCAGCAGATCTGCAGGCTCTCACTGGTGTGAGCCTGCAAATCTGCACTGGAGTGCGGGCACGGAGTGGTGCCTCCATGCTTTTGAAAGACCTGTTTTAAGCGATCTTTCAAAAGCATGCTGAACGACCACTTTGGGTCATTCTGGAGCGGGCTGAGGTCTGGAACTACACAAAGTAGTCTGGACCCAGTCAGCTCCCAGGTGCAGTCGTCCTCCTTGGAGGACGCTCTGCACTATTTTAAAAGCCCCGTGCGGAAAGGGTCATAGTGCTATGATTCCACTTTCAACATCCTATGGAATCCTGGGATTTGTAGTTTTGGGAGGGGTCGGATGGCTATAGCGCTATAACAAGCTAGTGCAGAAATGCCCCCCGTCTGATATTCAAACCGTGCACATTACACAAATACCAGAGTCTGTCTCTTTTTTCCAAGTGGGTGAGCAAAAATATTGTTGTCATAAGCATGAGACATGAATTGAAGTTATGAGAGTGGAAGGGGAAGGGCTTTCCCCTCACACTCTGATGTTCATTATTCAAATGGCCAAAGTGTTTCCTCAACCCAAAGCCTTCACTAGTTTCTGCTAAGTTTCTAGATTAAAACTCTTGGCTGTCTTTTAAAAAAAAACCAAAACCAAAACTTTGTTATGCATTTTACTGTGTCTTTGTGCTACTTTGATGTTCAATAACATATTAATGTAACTTTATGCTACTTTAATGTACTGATGTCTATTTCACATATATCACTTAGAATACTTTTCAGCTGGAAAAGTGTTATAGAGATTTCCCCCCTCTAAAGCTTTACATCCATTGGTTTTACATCCATAAAGTACAGTCTGGGCACCCCACATGTTGCCTTTTGTTCCATATAACTCTATCTCACTTGCTCGCAGAAGCATGGCTTTTGTTATGCTCAGTTAGCTACCTTTAACTCAATCAGGTAGTCAGGAACTTTCATTCTCCAGTGTTAAAATATTGATTACTTTGTTCCATGCACTTCTGAGTCTCACCTCCAAAATCATTGACTCTTTATATATTTTAGTTTGAAGTCCACTTGCCCTTGAGTTCAGACACCCAGTGGTTTCTTTCACCACAGGATTCAGAAAGCACAGACCTGCAGTTCCTCTGTGCTGAGAACTGCCTGGGATTTGTTTGGTTCTCAGACTCAGAGTTCTCTAACACTTTCCTTGTGTCTTTCCTGACTGATCCAAAGGCTGGAGAAGATGTTACTGCAGTTTCCAGCCCGGACTTGTGGGATATTAGATATCATTTTGATATCAATAATTTGGCCTATTATACCCCTTTTTTCCTCCATGTGCTTGTGAGGCCCCCAGACAAGCTTGCATACAGGCATGGCCGCTAATTGCTGTAATATTCCAAACAAATACAGACAGGCCAGAAATAGCCAACCTGCCACTTCAGGAGACCACAAGCAAGTACCACATTATGTATGCATGCTACTTACAAAGAACTCCCTGCCCCGAGCAGGCAGCTTGACTAGCCGGATACTCAACTGTCAAGCACGCCGCGTTTGCATACTGGTTACTCTATTGACAATTCGGTCTTAACTCAATCATGTAAAATAAAGACCTTTCGGAGGCTTTGTCTCCAGCCTGAAACTCATTGTTGTCCCCAAGAACGGACTAGCCTACGGCCACGTTTCCCCCTATAAGAACCCCTGACTTTGACCACTACTTTGGATTGCTCGGATTGCTCTTGGTTTCCATCCCGCCTTGCTGTTGCTTCGTTTGGTGAGCCTTCCCCTCAGCTCCATGTGCTGAGAAACTCCATTTCCAAGAACTTTTTCTTCAGACTACCTAGGCTTCAGGACAGGTGTAGTATTTCCCATACCAAAACCTCCTCTCAAAATCCCTCTATCCAACTCCAACCTTTATTTCTATAGTTCTCTGTGTGAGTGTGTTGCATACACTTGTTTGGCTGTATTTTAATAAAAACAACAATTATTATCTTACTTTTGTTTGCTCCTTGACTCGGCCTGACCCTGTAGGCATTGGGTAAAAGATCTCGCTCTGTTTCCCTGCCTCTCGTATTGCTAGCTTGTGCTCTTTTGACTAATTCCCAACTTTGTAATTTGGAGCGCACTTAGGTGTTCCTCACGGGACCCCCAGAAATCAGGGTAACAGAGATGTTGGTTTGATTCATTTTTTGATCAACATAACTGTCACTTCCCAAATTTACACAGAAAAAATGTGCCTATTTGGGTAAAATAGTGTCCAGGCAGGCAGATTCAGTAGGAATGTACTTCCTTGGTTGTATAAATTAAAAGGAAAAGAGTGTACAAAATTGGGTGAGGATTTTTCTGCACATCAGGACACACAGAGAATTTCATGCAGACTTTTAAAAAGATTTGCAGAATTGGGACAGAACAAACTTGGGAAGGTGAATGCATAGGGGTATAGCTATGGGGAATGGCAAAACTAGGGCATTGGTCTCCTGAAAAAGAGACCTATCCGCCACCCAGTAAAATGTTCTTTTTGTCCCCAGATTTCTAGCATTCCAGTAATTATAAATATTCAGTTGAACTTTTATAAATGCAGTTTTTGGTATTGAAAGAAAAGGGTCAGACAAAGCTGCTGAGGAATTGCAAATGCAGCAAATAGGAGAGTTCAAGGTGGGAAGCCAATGTTTCACTCTGTGAATGCTAAGAATTTGGAGACTGAAGAAAATGTCATTGGTGGGGGGTTCTTATTGAAGGGGCAGTAGTCTCATTCTCCCTACTCCCATAACTACCCATCTGATGGGAAAACCTAAGTTTGTGCCTAATCAGAGATATTTGTGATCAGTAGTAAGAGCATAATTCCTTTTTTTTTTTTAGTCTCTTGCTCTACAAGGCAATGGTGGAAAGTGGTCAGAAGGGCCCTTTTTCATGTTCCATATGCTTAGTTTTCTCACTAAGACATCTCTGATAACTATCTTATTGTTTTTGTTGAGTGCCTTCAAGATGTTTTGAGTTATGGCAGCCCTAAGGTGACCTTATCATGGAGTTTTCTTGGCAAAATTAATCCAGAGGAGGTTTGCTATTCTCGTCTTCCAAACATGAGAGAATGTGATTTGCTCGCTGGTTTCCATGGCTGAGTGAGTATTTAATCCCTGGTCTCCTCAAGTTGTAATCCAGCACTCAAACCATTGTATTACACTGGCTATCTCTGATAACTAGTACTGAACTTAAAGCTCTCCATTTTCCTTAGAAAGTTAATTGGCACCAATGCCAGTATCATTCTGGTGCCAAATAAACACATGGCTTTTTACAAAGCCTTTGGGACATAATTGATTTTACCTAAATTTGCACGTGTTATAGTTTTAAATTCTTTTGAAATGATTTTAATCGTCTTGTTTTAACTTGCCAAATTGTTTAATATGGTTTTAGTCTGTTTAATTTTTTCATGGTTTTATTTTATTTTTATTTTTTTAAAAAATAGTTAACCTCATGATGTTGGACACTGCCCTGAAAGTCTTAAGACATGGGGCAGGAAATAAATATTTAAATCAATCAATAAATAAAGGCCACAGTGTCATCCCTAGAAGACTTGGGGATAAAAAATATGCTGGCTACCAGAAGGAACTTGGGAAGCAGCTGGTTTTATTCTTCAGTCTGTATATGGCAAATTGAGTCTGAAAATCAGCTGAAAATAGCACCTCACTTCAATTTGACCCTACCGATAAACTCAAAAGTTCATGCTGATGTCAACTGGAAACTATTTGTTTATTGCCCCAGTAGGAATCCGATTTCAGGTCTGGAGCTAGATCCTCAATCCTCCTACACTGTGGGTGGTAGCGATCAGTCTATTGTATTCCATCTGGCTGCATTTGCTGCTTATTGTTTTATGGTTTATTTTCTTCTAATCTCAAAAGCAATCAGACCAAGGCAATGAAAAACATGTCAGCAGCCCAAAAGATTGTGGTATAATTCTGACAATTCAGTGTCACTCTGTAATTGCTAATATGTGCTGTATCTATACTCTACCTTGACAAAAACATCCATAAACAAACAGTGTAACTATAGACTAAGTTATTTTAGTGTGCAAATGGTCATGTACTTAGAGATGATAGATAACGTTACATTTTGATGTGAGGATAGAAGCCATGTGTTTCCTATATATATTTTTTAACCTATGGAGAGTACAGATATAACATACTATTAATTGCAGATAGCAATATGAGTAGTTAACATTTTGCACCACAATTATATTTTCACTGCTGCTGCTAGATGATAGTAATAACCAGAATTACTTTTTGGGCTACAATTCCCAGAGACCTCAGAAGGTCATGCTGACCAAGTGGTCGTGCTGGCTGGGAATTTCTAGGTGTTGTGGTCCAAAGAAGGAACTTCTCCAAGCTTGGCAGTAATCCCTTAAATGGAAGTGATGACATCACACTGCAGTCAAATATTCTGTTTGCTTTCTAATACCAATTACACCTATTGCTCCACATTTGCTAAGGTTAGGGGCATAGGACTCCCGTGAAAGTGGAAAAACCATGAATAACACTAGGTCAAACCATATTTAACACACACAAAAGTATGACCACCATATTCAACCCACCATGGATTCCTTTGAGGCATCAGGGTTCCTTCACAAGGCAGAAGTGGCTGGCTGGTGGGGCTTACTGCCACCTCCACTGCTGCCCCACACCATTTTTAATAGGGATTTACAAGCCTTGTTTGCAGTTTCTCAGTCTCATGAGGCTTGCAGTCCCTATTAAAAATGACATGGGGAGGCAGCACAGGTGAATAATCAAATCAGCAAAAGTGAAACCAGCAAATGTGGAGGGCTAACTGTATTATAGCAAAGCAGCACCCAGTGATGGCTGATGGCATTCATGTTTTTGTTCAGTGACTTTGTATTTCAGTCCAAATTTCAAAAAGGGTGTCCAAGATGCCAAAGCTGTTTTGGGGACAAGGTTCAGTTTTACATATTTTCTGATTTCCTTGATAATTCCTACAAAGGTAGCATCTAAATGGGAATGAATATATAATGTTTATAAATATAATTTAGAGACTCATTGTTGTAACTTTTAAATACTATTTCCAACCAACATGTGCCATTCTCTGGTTTTATGGCCCCACATGGAAACTCCTGTGTCTCTCTTTATGAACCATAAATTTCTCTCTTAACTGTCAAACTTCTTCAATGAACACATTAAAATCTTATCCAAACAGACTGTTCTAGGAGATGCTGAAATGTTTTTTGCACATTTTATATGCAATAAAAAGGCCATGGAGATGGCTTGTTTATTTTGATTTTCTGCTAATTTGGCAAGGATGTATGCTCAGGATTTCATTATAAGCCAAGATCATACCAAATAGGGCAAACTTTTGATGAGCACACTCACTATCAGGCTTCTTAATGTCTAATTAAACCACAAGCATTCCCAAGATGAAGCTTACACCTCTGCCAATAAGTAACGGCAGCCTTTAAACTCTTGTAAAATGGAGCACAGACTATTGCTGTCTGCATGTGCATAGTGTGATCACTCCCACCTGTGCCCGCATCAGAAGTCCAACTGAGGCAAGATTATCCTCACTATGATGTACAGTATTCTGCACAATTTTATGCTCATCTGGGAGGGAGTGCATTAACAAACCACGGAGGAAGAGGCTATGGCATGACACCTTTGCTTGCAGTTTTCAGTTTTCTTCTCAGCCTTGTGAAATCCATGTTGGATAGAAATGGTGTGACATTTGCCCTAGTTGAAAATACATTTGATGAGCATATGGAAACACCTGGGGAATGAATTGGCAAGTCATGATGCAATCCCTAGGGGACATGTAGTAAGGGCTGAGTCATAATGTGAGATCATGGCAAGAGGTTGCATCAGTCATTGCCCCTAGCTGATGACCTATCAAGCAAGTGTGTATAAAAGAGGAGTGGGAAAACTCTCTGACTCTGACTCTCTGTCTGAGCAAACCTCTGCTTGATGTGTCTATGATGCTGAATCTATGACTGTGGATCTGCGTATCCTGTGTACAGATGTATATACTGCAACTTTGAAGATTAAAGCCTCCAGGTATTTTGGATGACAAACTCTGTGTGTATGAGTTACTAACCAATGGGTAGAGGGGTCAGAGTTGATGCTATTTTGAAACTCTGCTATGTTATGCTTGCCTCTGGGACATCTTTTGTCCAGAGTGTAGTGGTTCCAGGGAGGATTTTGTGCTGGTACTGTAAATCAATCTCTTGTCAATCCATGAGGGAAAGAACCAAGTCACCACCGCTGTCCATATGGCCTTTTCATACACACATTCATGAGACTGCAGCAGTTGCAGTCAGCAATTTGGGAGGAAACCTAGAATCATAGAACCGTAGAACTGGAAGAGACCACAATGGCCATTGAGTCCAACCCTCTGCCATGCAGGAACACACACTCAAAGCACCTTCAGCAAGTGGCCATCCAGCCTCTGTTTAAAAACTTCCAAAGAAAGTGGCTCACAGCTCTTACTTCCTGGAAGTTTTTTCTGATGTTTAGATGAAATCTCTTTTCCTGTAGTTTGAATCCATTGCTCCATGTCCTAGTCTCTGGAGCAGCAGAGTTTACCATTCAGTTTACAGTTCAGTTTACCATGCAAGACTAACCATTGCATCCTGCAGTGAACATATATGCTAGCATATCTTTCAGGTACAAAATGATTCTTCACTATGATGCTTAACTAAACAATTACTTAGTTTAATCGTTGCTGTTATGTGCCTTCAATTCATTTCCCACTTACAGTGACTGTAAAGCAAAACAGGGTTTCTAGGGCTGAGAGTGTGTCTTGTGCCCAAGGTCACTCAGTGGGTTTCCATGGCTGAGCAGGGAACTGAATCCTGGTCTCTAGCATTGTTGTCGAATACTCAAACCAGCATACCGCACTGGCTTTTAACCAATTAGCAAATCTTTATTCATCTAAAACACTGTCCCAGAGTAAATGGGCAGGAGGCTTACTGTTATTTATATAAAGAGTTGCCATTTTGAATCAGGCTATTCCTCCTGTCTCTCATGGAAGATGGATGCCTCCTTCTAAGGTAGTATTTGCAGTCATAGCACAGTGTCCATCGTCTAAAAGAAGAGAAGAAGAGGACATGCTCTTTATTTTCTTCAGAACTATTGTTTGTCTATTAATTGTGTGTGTGTGTGTGCGCGCGCACATGCATGCATGCTCTGGGACAAATTTAATCTCTCAAAAAATGAAAATTCATGTGATTAACCGAATTGCAATTTCTTTAATGAGATGACAGCTGCAGCAGTGACTGATTAACATGGCTATGTTAATAGAGGAACTTTTTGATCAAGATGGCCAGGTCAGTCATTTTGCTGATTAGTCAAGCATCAAATGCTGTCTCTTCACTCTAGTTATTGAGGATAGCAACCAAAGCCCAGGTATCCAATTTTGGCATTACATAACAACAAATCATACAAGTACCACACCTCTTTCTTTTATTGCAGCAAAAGTGCAATATTTGTTGATTAAATCACATTGACCATGCTTTTATGACACCTTATCTCAGCTGTCTAAAGTGGCTCTCTTCCTCTCCCTAATCATAGGAGTGTCCTCATTGATAAGATTGGCATTTTTTCTATGTATTTAGTATTCTAGAAATGAACATGGTACCTGTTTTATAGAATGGAGCTACTAAGGTGTACAGCTTGTACAGCTGGAAGTTTCTGAGTCACCAGATTCAAGCAACATGCATCTGACACCCCTGAGGAACTGCAAAGATTAGAGGTATAGCATTTCCAGAAATTCTGAAGCCATGGAAGTAGACTTGTTTTTCATGATTTTTTTTCCTCAACAAAAGAATGGAAATATAAAAAAAGAAAAGAAAAGAAAAATGAAATATTAGCGTCCTTTATGGATTTAAGTCACTTTGTTACTTTAGGGACATAAAGTGCATTATGTATACTTTGATCTGGCATAAAGTTATCATATCTGATATATTACAAGTACAGCTTATTTAGAAAATAATTTGCAAACTGAATTGACTTATAAAATTTTCTTTTATTAAAACAGAACTAGAAGGTCCTCACCTATAAGGAACCTCTTAGGTTTTGGCAGTTTGAGGAAAACACAATAAAAACAGAAGAAACCATCATCATGAATAAAACAAAGATATTTATTTTGTCTGCATTAGTCTTCCATAGTGTCAAGTACTCATTTCCATAACAAGAAATGAGAAAAGGGGGAGGGGGATGGAATTGTAATGTTTGGATACTGTACCTAGTCTTATATAAAAATATCTCTTTTAAACATAGTTTTTAGAAAAAAATTTTGGAGCAGTAAATCTGTGAACACCTTTCCTTAAAATTTTATTTTTCATTCTAAAAGAAGATCTACCATAATCTCCACCACCGCATTTTTCCCAGGGGGAGAAAAAGGCTTCAAGAAATAATGGGAAAAATACATTTTTATCTCTCATTTTTTCCCCATTTTCCCCCCTGGACCCTCAGATCTCTGTTCTAGATTGATCCCATTGGTAAGATTACTTTTTCTGGATTCCAGCTCCCAGAACCCTGCAGCCAGCAGGGGGATTTAATGCTGCAGTCTAAAAACTAATATTTCCAAGCCCTGACATTTACCTATAGCAATACAGCCAGTACAGTATAGTAGTTTGACTTTTGGACTATGACTCTGGAGACCTGGTTCAAATCCCCGCTCAGTTATGGAAACCTAATGGATGTCCTTGAGCAAGTCACAACCCCTCAACCTCAGAGGAAGGCAAAGGTAAACCCTTTCTGAACAAATCCTGTCAAAAAACTGTGAGATAGGTTCTCCTTAAGTTCTCTGTAAGTCAGAAAAGTCTTGAAGGCACATAGCAACAACAAGAGATAGACAAAGTACAGCCTTTCAGTTGTTGCTGAACTGTAATTCCCAGAATTCCTCATCCTGCTGGATATGCTGGCTGTGGTTGATAGAAGTTACAGTCTAATAAAATCTGCAGAACCACACTTTGTCCATCCCCTTGATCTATAACTATGTATAAACTTCACGTGATGGTTTGGAAATGTTGCAGGGATAATGTTGCTCATAGTTTTCCTACTAATTTTAATTATGCAACTTGATTGGGAGCTTCTTCAACTGTATTTTATTTCCATGAACAGTGGGACAAGAGGAAGGATTTTCTGCTACTCCATGCCTTTTTGCAATGAAGTGGCAAAATGCTGTTGTTACCTTAATTATGTATTACAAGATAGAGGAACAGAATCTTCTTATCAAAATGCATGATTAAAAAAAATTGGTGGCAGAGCATCTTCACCCAATATTTTCCACAATGTCTTCTTTGTTCCCTTTTTTTTTTTTTTTAAGTCACTGCATAGCTTAAGCAGCCTTTGGTGAATTAAAAGGTATTCAGAATAGACTGTTGCAGTTCAGTATGCAAATAATGCATTTATATGGACTCTGGTTTTATTTCTTTGTGCCGGTTGGGTTATATGTGACACCTTCTATTAATAAGAGAAGGTTACACATATTCAGCCAATCAAGGAAGCTGACAGGCTGGGCTTTCTTAATCACTTTATAATTGGATTCTTCTGTAACCTGTATTGTGTGCATTTATCGAAAAAAGTCTCCATCAAAAGAGGTCAGTGAGAGCATTCCCCTGATCTTCACTGCCCTTTTCATAATGGAGATTGCTCATTTATGCTTTGGTAGACGAAGGGGTTTTCTTTATGGCTTCTGTGACTGTCATAACATTTGTTTTAAATGAAATGTACTTGTAGAAAATTGACAGACTGTCCCCAAGCCATACTAGAATATAGACTAAAATAGCAGGGATCCCAAAGGGCAGCCCTTTTACAAACCCTTAGCTTTGTTTCCTTAAAAAAAAAAGAAAAAGAAGAAGAAGAAGAAGAAAAAAGTAGAGTGCATATTACATTCTCTTTTCTCTCCCATCAATAATGAACTCTGTTCCTGAAGCAAAGAAGGCATTATTGATTTATTGTCTAGCATGTCCATGCCCAGCCCCCTGCACAGTGGCAGAATTCACTAAACAAAATCCATCTTTGGCAGCATTGTATGCCAGCGATGGGCCCAAAGGGGAACTGCTCTACATGTACACTTTCAACAGCTTCGAAAAATGTCCCACTTTGTTTTGTGGTGAGAAGACTGTACTGAAACAAAATGAAATGGTTCATCTGGGCAGACTGTGTGCTGCCTGGGTCCTTTGTGGCTTATAAGCAATGATGTAGACTCGAGTCAATTGACTCAGACTGAAGTCGGACTTAAATTACTTAAGTGACTCAACTCAGACTTGGCTTGGCAAAAATTGCACACTGACTCAACTCAACTCGAGACTTATATATTTTTAGTGACTGACTTACTGTCCTTGGCTCAGTAACATAACCCATGCATCCAGAAATGTTACAACTTACTGGTTACATGACTATCTGTCTCAAACCCAAAGTATGGACACGTTTCTGAGACGAAACAGCGAATGAGTTAGGTGGTGGGCTTGAGATGGGGTCGAAGTCTGCTCAACAGCCTGTTCCCACTACATATAGGAGATTTCTAAAACTTTTCCTTAGAGCAGAGGGCAAAATAACAAAGGTGCACACAGCAAAGAGAACATATATTTCTAAGGGGATGAATGAGGTTTTAAGATACTGCAATGCCAGAAATTTGGAGACTGAGGGGAAATTCCAGGGAGAACTGTTCTAGATGTGAACCATTTACAATATCTCGCTGTCCGCAATGCTAGGAATTTAGTACTGGAGGAAAATTTCATGGTATTATTCTTAGGGGGCCAATGCACTCATTTTGTCCTTTTGCATAGTTACACCCTTGGAAGTTGTAGAGTGAAACATCTGGAAAGCCAAACTCTCCTTCCTTGCTGTTCTATTGCACTGTGGACTTCTGTAAATGACACTGAAGGGCTGTGAGTTAGAGAATATTGTTGCTGTTTTTGCTGTTGTGTTGTTGTCCTCATCATCACCATCAGGAAATAAGGGATCTCAACCTGAACTGAGACTGAACTGAGGTGTTCTCATCAGTCTGATGTTCTTCTCACATAGACAGGAAGAGCTGAAAATGAAAGGGTAGGAAACTCATTCTTGTTGATAAGCCTGAATTAACAGATTATATTCTTTCTCTATTCCCTTGTCACGGTATAATGTCTAACACTGTTGGAATATAAATGTAAATGTTCACTTAATCCTTAGTGCTGTACAAGGCATGAAAGTATGGTCTCTCAAGACTGTTGACTTCTTGTGTATTGAACTTGAGATGTTAGAAACTGTTGTGCACCTTGATAGGCTTGAGAGAATGTTCTAAATAACACATCTTGCTGAAGCCCTAGTGAAATCAAAATGCTAGAGGTTTAGTTCCAAGTGGTAAATGTGGGGAAGTCAGTGGGAGTAGTTGCATGAGTAATTCTTCACTGATGGGAGTTTCCTCCCTTCCCCCCCCCCAAAAAAAGAAAAACAGGGAAAGGAAAAAGTAAAAGAAAAAAAAAGAAATAGAAGTGCTCTCTGTGTGTGCATGCATGCATGCAACTTCGCAAAATCCCAAAAGGCATGTGCAAATTTTTATAGACTCTTCATTTGCAAGTATAATGCTGTTCCGTGCTAGCATGAATACTACCCTTAAATATTTCTACTAAATTAAAATGAAGATAACCATCAAATGCACAGAAATCTGCAGAGCATAATGGCTAGCAGAATGGAACTCTGAACTGGTGAGCATCCAGTTCAAATGTCACCTGCATTCTGAACTCATGGAGTTAAACAAGCCACCATCTCTGAGTCTCATACACCTTCCCCCTCCTCGCCTCTCTTATATACTTATCTCTAATACAGGGATATGACACTAGTCTGCTTCATGGGGATTTTGACAGGATTATGAACACCAGGTAGGTGAAGTGCTTTGAGTCATTTAGCAAGAAGTAAAAATCCTACCTTAATAAAATATTTGGACAAAATATTTAGGGAATGTTATATTTTGCAGTACTCCAGAGTGAAACGTCTCACTTGAAAAAGATCATACAAATTATTTCCAAATAATCTGTTCTCTGTCTACTAGTCATTCCCACTCCCTGCTTGAATCTAGAGTTAAGCACCAAAAAAGACACAAATATATGTCACAAACCTGATTCATTCTGATACTGTGTGCATTTTGGTTGGGCAATAAAGGTGTTGCTGTTTTTGTGGATTTCGAATTCTGTTGTATTTTACTGCATGGTCAACATGTTACCCTGTATCTCGGGGTCCTGGAAGGGACACCCAAATATCTGAATATTAACACAAATGGGGAAATTAACTAGAGCACACTTGCTGGCTAAAGAGAGCAGGGTAACTTTAGCGGGGGTCTTTTGCCCAATGTCTACAGAGGCAGGTCAATGAGCCAGGCAGTTTTCAGAATAAACCAGTTAATGTTTTTATTGAAAAGCAACATATAAGACAAACAGACACACTGCTAACTTAAAACTAATAAAAGGAAAGGAAAAGGAGATCTTAAAGGTAGGCAATACGGCACCTGATCTTGTAGTCCTGGAAAGCTGAAGAAAAAGGGAACTCAGTGCTGAGAAGAATTCGCCACACAAACCGACAGCAAGGTGGGATGAAACTCAAAAAGCAGGCAGTGAACTCTCAAAACTAGGGGTTTATATAGCAAAAATTGTGCCTGAGGGCTAGACCATAAACATTGAGAACAAAGCAAATTTCGGGCTGGACAAAGGCTTCGAAATGTGTCTGAACTGCTGCTATCAGATTAGTGCGGTAGATCAATAGTGTGGCCAATGTGCAGATTGGAGGGCACTTAACATGGCCTTGTTAGTCATTGGCGCAAATCTGGCATCATTGTAAAACAAAATGAATCTGCAAGCCAGGTCCCAGAGCAATCGACCAAGGCTTTTGAAATGCCCGCCTGATAGGGGAAGTTGGAAATCCCTGTCATTAACAGCTGCTCCTTGTGTCGGGGGACCCTTGCACTCATGAACCAGGGTGCCAGCAAAAGGTCAAATTATTTGATATCAAAAGAGATATCTAGTGCTATCAACGCCCAGGTCTGAACCACTGTAACAAACATGGCTACCCCAAAATATGTTTCTGATTTCTAGTTTCTCCATGCACAGAAAAGTCTGGAGTTCTGTCTCTGTATGATGGCCCTCCCTTGGCTTGCCCCTTACCATCCAAGGGACAGTGAAAGGTATACAAAGGCAATCCTTGTATTAATTCTGTTCAGTGAACACAGCTGACACCAGGACAATAAGGAGATTCTCCCTGTCCTGATTGCCTTCCTAATTAGCCATCGTTTGTTTTCTGCATCAATGTGCATACATGGACAGGAACCACAGCAGGGCAATGCAACAAATGGGAACTTTAAAAGAGTTCCTATCTCTTTCTCAAACTCAGGTCTTTACTGCAGGGCATCGGCATCCTGCACTGGGGATGGGAGAAGGACAGGTCTTGGATGATGCTTATGCACGATGTTGTCCATGTCTGGTCATTCTCCCATCCCCAGGTGCCATGATCACTCCACAAATCTTTGATGAGTTCTTCTCATCAATGACCAGAGATTGCACAGCCCTCCTGCTGCCCTCCCACACTTACCTGAACTGTGATGGGTCAGGTAGTGTGATGGCCATGCTTCCTGCTCTAGCACAGCCTGGGGCAGTGCCCAGCTGCACTGCAGGAAGAAGAGGCATGGCCATTATGCCTCCTCCATTCCAGCAGGCAGCTGGTGTGGAGGAGAGTGCTCCTGTTGCTCTCCCCTCCTGGGAGAGGCTCTACCAGGATTCCTGCAAGATGCCACTGGGATCCAGGATCCTGAGAAAAGGGCCCCAGTCTCTCTGGTTAACTGAGGAAAGCAAGTTCAGAGCTTGTGTTCCTTGGCTTAACAGAGAAGAGTGGGTATATGCGCTCTGACTATACACAGGAGTCCTCTCATTCATTTCTGTTAACAACCTGGTATGCTGAGCATCAATACCTGTGCACACATACATGAACACAAAAAAGAAGACAGTCAGGGCTCATTTATGACCTCAATATGTGGACGGTGTGTCCAAGGAGGGTAGGATCACACTGTGTGCCTTTTTTGAGGGAAATTCTGATCTCTTTGAATTCAGAGGTAATGTTTTCATTGGTTTTAATGGCTTAGGCGTGGTTTACATGGCAGAATGTTTAACAGCAAACAATATCTCGTTATCTATTTCTAATGACTGAAAAGTCTATGAAGTATTGCATAGAACAAATATATAGTTAGCAAAATTTCCTTCCTTCCTTCCTGAAATGTTTGGATCACCTTTCTAATTGAAACATGGCTGTATGCCATGTGAGCAAAACAGGAAACTACACCTTAAAAATAATGCAAAAACACAGTTAAAAATCAGAACACAGCATTATTAAACAGCAAGGAGTTTATGTTTAGAAACTTAGAAGAAACTAGTGACGGGCTGGAGGTGGAGAAAGCTTTCAGGTATTGGCAGAAAAGATGCAAGAGGTTTAGGGTGCCCTCATAACTTTCTTCAAAGAGATTTTCCAGTGGGAGCCACAACAACATACTATATACACTGGGCAACCTTGTTGCATAAAGTACTGAATATAAGGAAGGATCTTGATGATCTAAAGGAACAGTGGCATTTATGCAAAAGAAGAAGTACTGTGAGTACAAAAAAGAAAAGAGAAGGAGGAAAGAATGCTGATGCACCTTTAAAATGTGACTTATTCTTTTTTCGCTAGGGAGAAAATTAAATTACAAAAAAGATGTACAAGAATCAGAAAGATCAGAAATAAACTTCATAGTACATACTCCATGAAAACAAACAAAAGTTCCATATTGGAACATCTTCTGAGAACAAACTATTTGCTAAGAAGGGGAAAAAAATCATGTTCCCAATATTATTAGGTTAGATTTATAATAGTGTGAAATGACTTTGCGATATGCTAAGGATGCCCAAAATGAAGTCTTAATGGGAAATATTAGGAGATTGCATCCTTGAGGGGCAGCTTTTCCTGAAATTAGGAGAGAGCTACTTAAAAGCAAGGTGAATGTAGGGCAAATCTGTTGAAAGTAGCTCTATCCTTTGAATTTCAGAAATGATGGCAACCACAGCTCATGCTCCAGGTAAAAAAAATCTGAATTCCATTTTCATAAGGATTTTAAATGATTGCTTCCGTGCATACAGAAGCTGAGTAAAATATGAAGCTTTCCTTTCTAGTGGTTTTACAGCACTGAGACTTTCAGACTGTAGCTACACTGCAGTTTAGATCAAAGGCAGTGAGTAAGGAAGCAAAGATAAGCACAGTTCTAACATCACAGATGACTACCACTCCGGCTGTCTTAGTCAAGTTTGCACCCATTCCCCCCACCCCCGTTGTACCTACAGTGGCTTGTCTGAAACGGAATTGTTATCAAGCCCTTTCGAGCTGAGTTAAATGACATCTGCTGAATGGTGTTGGTGTAAGTCCAAAGCTACCGCTGCAGAGTCCATCATCAACTGTGCACAAAATTATACAAAACGCAGGTTGCAAAGAAAATAGTCAGGCTCCAAGTCAGGGGGGTTGTATTACCTCCAGCTATTTGAAAGTGCTTTAAAAGGATTTGGATATAGCTGCAAGCTTTACAACCTCTGCCAACACAATGCATGGAGAATGGGGCCCAGGAGGTTATGGTCCTGAGCTTCTAGTCATGACTCCTGTGGGTCTGGGTTGCATGGAAGATCATGACTGCTTCCAGTCTAGCCAACAGTAAATTGGTAATAATTTATGCTTGGGTATCTAGCAATGGAATAAAGATACTAGGGGCTAGGAATATGAATCCTCACTTATTTTTGTTATTGCACTGGAAAATAATTAATTTTCAAAAGTTTTCTCCCTTCTGGGTGGGATTACGATTTTTTTTGTCTTCTTAATTTTTTTCTCCACACCTGGGAACTTCTTTTGGGGAAGATTTGTTTGTTCAAAGACCTTGTTTTTTGTGTGCAAACTTATGGTTTCTGCATAAAAAAATAACTTTTTTGTGCAGAAAATATTTTTTTCTGTGCAAAAAGTGTTTTGGGGGTTTGATGTCACCAGTATCTTGATGATAACCAATTCTATCTCTCCTTTCCATCTAATTCCAAGGAAGCTCTTTCCATGTTAAACCAGTGCCTTATATCAATAATGGACTGGAAGAAGGTGAACAAACTGAAGCTTAATCCAGGCAGGACAGCGGTGCTCCAATTCAGTTGAATGGCAGATTGAGGAACAGAGTTTCTGTCTGTGCTGAATGAGATTACACTCCCCCTCAAATCATAGGTGGGTGCTTGTGGAGCCAACTCTGATACTGGATGTCCATGTTCAAACAGTGGCCAGGATTGCATTTGCACTGTTGAGTTCACCAGCTGTACCCATTGCTAGAGATATTAGAACTGGACACATTGACACATGCTTTAATTACAATAGTTTGGATTACTGAAATGTACTGTACATGGAGCTGTCTTTGGAAACTGTTTGGAAACTTCAGCAGTTCAAAATGCTGCAGTCAGAGTGTTGATGAGAATTGGTTGCAGAGAAATATAACTTGCTTGTTGAAACAGCTTCTCTGGCTACTGGTTCATTTCTAAGCACAATTCAAGGGGGTGGTTGTGATATGTAAAACACTATATGGCTTAGGTCTAGATTATCTCAAAGATTTTGTCTCCTTATAAGAGCTGTTACAAGTTTTAAGACCTCCGGGTGTGGGATTTCTCTTAGTTCTGCCATCTTCACAAGTATGGTTGGTGAGGACACAAGAAAACCCTCCTTAGTGGCTGCTCCTAGGTTGTGGGACTTTGCCATAGGGGATTAGACTGGCATCTCCCTGCTCTTCATCTACCAGCTGATAAAGACCGTTTCATTTGGACAAGCATTTGGTGACTAAGTGGCTACGCATCTTTGATGGGGTGTGTGCTATACTTTTATCATCATTGTCATCATTTTGAATGGTTTCATGTTGTTGTAAGGTATTGGTGCTTTAATTATTTTATTTTTTGAAAAACCTTTTTATTATTGAGTTTTAGTCTATGTATCTTAATTCATGTTGTGAGACACCTTGAGTCCCATTTTGGAGAAAGGCAAGATATATATAAAATAAAATATTTTTTCTGCAGAATATTTTCTGCATAGAATCCCAGATATTTGTGTGTGTGTGTGTGTGTGTGTGTGTGTTGTGTGTGTGTTTTGTGCAAAGAAAGTTCTTCTCAAAAGTCCCACTATTTGAAAAATTCTGTAGTGGTTGAACATTTCTTCATCTTACCATCTTATTATCAAGGATGAGAAAATCTGTGAATATTCTTTGCACTATAAATCTTTTTAAAAGATGCTTAAAAATCTTACTTGATTATGTAGTGGTTTTGCACAATGGCTAACGAGTTTAAAGGTGACTCATGATGTACCAATTATGTGTTATGAATTTTATACAAAAACACAGGAAAGTGGGTTGAGTCATTATATTGACACATGAACAGTTTGGCATGACCACATACAGTAGAAAAGTAAAATTTTGTTGACTTTGGTTCTGTAGACACAATCAGATTAATCAGAACTGGAAGCCAATGGGTTGTCCTCTGCAGCTGAAGTACTCCAAAATGTAGCAGCCCATGGGTTTCTCCCATCAATTACATGTGATTGTGCAGTCCTCCCACCTGCCTCCCACACATACCTGTCATGCAGAACAGCAGGAAGCACAAGGGCTGTGCTTTCTCCCCCTGCGCAACCTGAGAAAGTGTTGGGCTGCCTTGTGGAAGGGAGGAGCAGTGCCATTGCACTTCCTCTTGTCCAGCAGGCAGTGCAACAGAAGCACTTCCCTCCCAGGAGAGGTTTTCTCTGGCCATTTCCGCACAGTGCAAGGGAATCACCCTGTGACGCTACTCACCGGACTTTTGGGCTTCCCGGTCTGGTCCATGCTTCTCTGGAGCAGTCCGTGGCCGCCGCCCCACACTGCTCCTGGGACGAAAATGGCAGTTTCCGGTTGGTCGAGGGTGTCGACCAATCACTGAAGCTTGCCAGCCTAAAGCCCACCCCCGGCAGATCGCAGGCTCGCACCAATGCGAGCCTGCGAATCCCCATATGGGAGCAGGTGTGCAGTGGCGCGCTCCGTGCTTTTGAAAGACCTGTTTTTAGCGGTCTTTCAAAAGCACACAGCACGACCACTTGGGGTTGTTCAGGAGCGGGCTGGACTGCAGATCTACATTCAGTAGGTCCGACCCAGTCTGGTCCCAGGTGCAGACGTCCTCCCTGGAGGACGCTCTGCCCAGTTTAAAAGCCCCATGTGAAAATGGCCTCTGAATCCCAATGTGATGGCTTTGGAACCAGGTAAGGTGCGGAAAGGGCCTATATTAATATTCCAGGTTTTGATTTGGAATTGGTTTTCTGTATGCAGTTCTAAAGCAAATGCCTCAGTGTATTAAACCCAGTTCTGTTTGCAAGAGTACCAGCTCTGCTTCCACAGGCTTGATTTGTCTAGTTCCCAGTCCTTCATTTCAGTACTTCATTGTGTTTGCAGAAATCATGTCCATAGCTGCCTGCTGGACACATTAGGTGAGAATGCATATGGCTCTGTTAATAGAAATTTACCACTTGCCATTTGAGCTGGTTAATTAGGACCATGTAGCAGGGTGCTGTGCTGTCACTGCAATTGTGTGACTGAACCCCCACTGAAGAAATGATTGTGAAAACCCATGAAGGCAACACAGTGACTCCCCCCTCCCGGACAGGCCGATGAATTTCACTTTGGGATAAAAAAAGGAGGAGGCAGAAACATGCTTTGAACCATTACTTTATTAAAAAAACACAAATGTCCTTGAAGAAAGCCTGGCAAGCCTAAAATACATCAAAATTCAACTATCTGTGTTCTGGAAAGTCAAATACACAGATTTTAGACTATTGGGTAAGATCCATTATTGTGTTACTTTATTCCGTCATCTGGGAGTTGCTTTTTGTTCTTTATAATCTAAAGAGATTTACACAGCCTGCCTGTCCTCAGAACAAACATTCATCACAAGATTTCACAAAAATGTGTACCATGTCAGAAAATGCTTAAAAGATATAGGCACCAAGCAATAGGACACAGAATGACACTTATATCCTGTGGCTTTAATTTCCAAAGTGTCTGTCTCATTTGAGAGTGGGAAAGGTACACGTAATCTCAGAAATATTAGTATAAAGGTCATGCAGCAGTGGTGGTGATAGTTGTAAATATATATGACTCGCATATATGCCTGGCATTGCCCAGGATTTTATTTTCTCACAGGTAATAGTTGGAAAGATTTGAGTTCCTGTGTCTCTAATTCCCCAAAATGTCTTATCCAGTACGTGTAACTTTTCCTCATATTCCCCAATCCAATCCGTATTCAGAGTTATTAACATACACAGGCTGGGTTCCTGAGGGACTATGCTGTCCTCCTCCTTGCTGCTAGGCCTTGTCTCCATTGGAACTGGCCTATTCTTGTGACCATTCAAGACAGTCACAATTGACTGAGGCCCAAGAACTCTCTGGCTAAGAATTCTAAAGGCCTCTCTCTAAACTGCAGACCCCAGGATTCCATAGAATCTTCTTAGGCAGCCAATCATATGAGGTCTTAGCCTGACACAGACGAACAAACTTTGACTTTTATATATCAGCTATGCCTTACCAAGTTGCTCTTTTGCAAATTTCACAAGTGAATTAAATTATTCATGCTCTTGGTGTTTTGTTCTACTTGCTGCTGCCCATGAATACACCAAACATTTCCTCCTATTAGCCTTCTCTCATTCCTATGCGATTCCATCCAATGTAGATATCAAAAAATCTTTGATTTTAAAGACAGCAACAATTGCATGGAAAAACTCCCCCTACAGCTCCAATCTTGACAGGCATCACTGCACAATTAAAACAGGTAGTAGCTGAAAAGACATTCCCCCAAATAGGTGTTCCCCTCCACTTAGGTGATATGCTACTGGAAGAAAGCATACCATGCATACTGGAATCCTCCCAAAGAATAGTGGCTCACTCCAGCATGGTAGGTATCTGAGGATGTTCTTATTGAGCCAATGAAGAGCCAAAAAGAAATCCGTTACTGATACTGATCTTGTTGTACCTGTGAGAAAGCGGTACTGCGGGGAACTTCTCTACAACAATGCTCAGAGAGTGGCTAGAAATCAGTTTGCACACAAGAAAGAAAAATTCAGGAGCTTGATAAAAGCAAGAGATTATTACTGCTTAACTTTCTTCCTTAACTAATCTTTCATTCAAAGTTATGGAGCATACAGATTAAGAAATTTAAATCTATACATTGAGAGAATTAGCATTCAGGAAGTGCATTCAAAAAGAAAGGGTGGTAGATTTCTCATTAGTGTTTAAAGAGGCAAGTATTGATGGCCATGGCTTAAGATGTGTTACTTTTGGGGGTTGGCAGAATAAAATTGGAGAGTGCTCCTGTACCTTAAATAGCTGTGTAAAAGAGGGAATTCCATTAAAGGTCCAGCACTTATCTCTGCTTTTCGTTCTGGCAACCTTAGTGCCTATAAATTTTCTGTGCAATGAATAAGAACAATACAGAGGTGCTGGGATGGGAAGATCAAGCTTAGAAAAGTTTTTTTGTTTGTTTGTTCTTGTTTTTGTTTTTGGACTACAGCTCTCAGGATCACCCAGGCAGCATCGCTAGTGGCTGGTGGGATTTTGGGAGCTTTCATTTTAAAAGGTAACATTTGTACATTAAGGAAGATTTGCATCTGAAAATTGGATTGATGAAAGCGTGAAGGATTAAATACAAATTGGGTTCCCAGTTGTCTTTGTGTGTGTAACAGAGCAAAAGGGTTCCCAACAAGTTGAGGGTTGGAAAAATTAGCCTTCATAGCTGACGGCATAGTTCTTCCACTTCTTCCCAATACCTAGAAAACTCCAATGAGATAATTCACATTTTTGTGTGATCTGGCAATGACTGCATATAATAGATCTTGCTATCAGCAGGAAGAGATGAGGGATGAAGGAAAGTATCAGATGACAAGATAAGGAGACATACAAATTAGTATCTTTGCAGTGAGAATCAAAACAGAGACAGACTGGAGCTCTGATATGTGGCAAGAACAGTTGCATATCTCTAAATGTTGGCATATCTAGTTCATCAGTGAAAAAGATACATGAGAGTGCGCAAATGCCTTATAGTACCTCCATGGAGGTGCTGGTTAACTCCTGTATCCAAAATATTGCCACCTCATCTCCAATGAATGAATACATTAATGTATGCTGCTCTCTTTTCAGAACTCTTCTTTCATGTCTTGACTCAACTTTCTTAGGAAGTTTCTAACCATGATAAATGTGCTCCTCACTATTACAAAAAAAGTGTCAAAGCTATATGTTCCCATCATTACTTTCATTTATTCATATTTACTTACTTCATTTATATCTCACTATCCCCTGATGAGTTCAGGGCCGTGTACAGGTTTTCTTTCCCTATATTTGTTCCCACAGCAACCCTGGACAGGTAGTTTAGGCTGAAAGACAAGGGCCCAAGCACATGCACTGACCTGAACCTCTACTCCTGAATCCAACAATCTAACTGCTGCTAAGTCTTACTGCCACTTTTTAATTTACCGATGATTCATCTTTTTATTGCTTCATGGAAGCATCTTTTAATCTGCTTGAAATACATACCTGCCAATATTTCAGAGACCAAAACTAGGACACGTATGGCCAAGCAATATCAGGATGTGGTCAAGATGGCAAAAGTGATTATTGAGGAAGAACAGACAAGCGAAGCAGTCACGTAGGGATGGGAGGCTGATTGAGGTAGTGCGCCCCTGGCAGCAATTTTTTGGGGTGCTGCAGCTTGCCCTCCCTGTGCAACGTAGCCCCACCCATCCATCATAGCCTGGCCCCATCCATTGTAGCCATGTCCCCACACCCTGTAGCCCCACACCCACATCCCATAGCCCTACCCCACACACTCTAGCCACACCTTCATGCATTGTAGCCCTGCCCTCATGCACTGTAACCATGTGCCCACGTGCCATAGGCATGCCCCACCCCTCTGCCCCCTCAGCCCACCCCCTCCATGCACTCAAAGCTCCGCCACTGAAGTTACAGCAGTCTGCTTTTGCCTGAGCCTACTTGGAAGGGCAAGATTCCCCCAACTCCCCTCCTTTCCTCTTTGTTGAGTTAATAGAGTGCACAATACTTTTGCACTTTGAACTCCAGATGCATTAGTGAATGTAAGCCAAGGACATAAGAGGGAAATGGCAGGAGGAGAAAGAAACTGGGACATTTTAAAAGCAGCTGAAATAAGAGGATGACAGAGGATTGATTGGGACTGTCGCTGCCAAATCAGGACAGTTTTGGGGGTAGGGAGCATATTATAGTGATGTATATTAGTCCTCTTTCCCATTTTTTAAAAATGTTCCCTGTGGGGAAAGCACTTAGGGCTTGAATACATATAGTAGCTCTATTGTATTTAGACAAGGAAATTTGTCAGTCCTCCCCCGTTTATGCTGATTATGTTAGGTGTAAACTGAGGTTATCTCTTGGTGAATTTTCATATACTCTGGTGAATTGCCTGTAACCCGTGCTTAGAGGTAGTCTTTCTAGTGTCTATAGATAAACTTGGCAGGACATGTCTTTCACAGTGCAGCAATTAGGGCATAGAATGTAAGGCACGGATGAACCTTCAGTGTCACAGAAGCTGTTGTGAAATCACAAAGAAGCTCATTAGCAATTAGGACTTGTTTATACATTCCCTGATTTCAAGATGCTCGACCTTGTTTGTGTCTGTGAGTATGTGGGTGTATGCACTGCAAAGTATAAAGCAATATTTAATTAGCCAGAATTTATGATTCTAAGAATTCCTCTTTTTTTTTTAACCCTTCATGTACTCTGGAACTGTTAAATATTCTAGGTAACAGAAAGAGTTTTTCTTAAAATAGAATAAACCAGAGGCTGACTCAAGCTGCACAATTATAGCACTATGATTTCATTTTAATGGCCATAGTTCTGTACAGAAGTATTTAGAATTCTTAACCAGAAACCTCCAGTGCCTCACCAAATAACAAATGCCAGGATGCCATAGGATGTATGTACCCACGGCTGTTAAAGTGGAATCATAGTGCTATAACTGTGTAGTGTGAAAGAACCCTTTGGTTTGTGCTTTATTCTGTGTGAGAAAGCAGGGGGTTTTGCTTGTCAACAGCTTTTCATGGTTAAAACAGTACGTTCAAGATAATGTATTTAGGATCGATGAGGATTCTGAAATCTTTGCTAAGTACTTTTTGCAGGACAAGTTCCATTGGCAAGATTTAAGTGGTTTTGAAACTTGTCCCAGATAAAATTCAAGACCATCTTGGATTGTGACAATTTTGTACCCTTGGGGGTAATAAAGAAGGATAAATAGATATAGTGGAATGTCTGATACTTCATCTAGCATCTTTGTATCCTCCATGAAAAGTGAGAATACTGATGCTAATTGACCTGTTGGAAATGCAGATGTTGGAAATAACCCTTTGGAGATAGCCTTATGTTGGACATATGTTTGTCTTTCCTTGGTCATCATCATCTTCTTCATCATCATCATCAGTGTAAAACATACAAAATTATTTGTTATTATCTGTCTTAATATTGAATCTAATTTATGGCAACTCCGTCTTAAGGTTTTCTTGACTGAATTCAAGATCCTGTCTTAAGGATTCTTGAGAGGAGAGGAGATTTGGCATTGCCTTCCTCTAAGGCTGTGAGAGTGTGATTTGACCAAGGTCACCCAGTGGGCTTCCAGGGCTGAGTGGGGACTTGAATCCTGCTCTTTCAAAATTCTAGTCCAGCACTCAAACTAGTGTACCACATTGGTTCCTAATTATTGTGATATTCACATTCAGAAAATTTATTCTAAGCCAGACAAGTGTGTAACAATACTCCACAATCCAATACTCTCTGGATGTTTTGGACTACAATTCACACCATTCGGTTAACATGGTCAATATTCATCCTGGATGGGGATGATGGGAGCTGAAGCTCATCACATTTGAAAGTCACAAGGTTGAAGCAAACTGCTGTGCAGGATCACAGCATTCATCAATTGAATGGCCAGATAATAACAGCATTCTGCTCAATGAAAGAATGCATGGGTGAATGAAACAACACATCAAGTTATATCATTTTCAATTCATGTACTTACAAAAACTGCGTATAAATCATCTAAAAACGAAGTGAGCACAGCTCTTTTTTTTTGCTTCAAATTGATAGACTTTAATCCTACTCAAAAATAATAATTTAATTGATTGATTAATCAACAAAGGTTTTTTTGCATTGGATGACTTCCCTAGTTATTATTAAAAGTAAAGATGACAGTTCTAGAACAATTTATCACAGGAATGGAACCATACTCATCTTTTAATACAAGGGAAAGCAACCATAAGCCGTCAGCTGCTGACCATGCTAGCTAGGGCATTCTGAAAATTGTAGTCCAAAAAGTTAACTTTGCCAAACTCTGGCAAAACTAGTACAAATATTTCTCTTTCATCCTTTTTTAAATCGTTGTTGTTGTTGTTGTTGTTGTTTTTGTGTCTTCAAGTCATTTCTGACTCATGATGAACCTATCATGGGATTCTCTTGGCAAAATTTGCTCAGAAGAGGTTTGCCCTTGCCTTCTTCTGAGGCTGGGAGAGCATGGCTTGCCCACGGTTACCCAGCAGGTTTCCATGGCTCAGCGGGGATTCCAATTCTGGTCTTATAATTTACTTGTCCTGTAAACAGTCCTCACAGTTTTATAGTGTAATTGACCAAATTTGAATCTCATGTGAGAACATTAAACAGATCACGTACATCCACAAGATAACCCCATTATTAATTTGTTCTGTATTTCAATGTTACATAGGAGCAAAATTGTGAGAACACCACACAACTTCCTTTTTGATCACAAGAAAAATGAAAAAGAACAAATTGAGAAGACGGGAGAGACAGGAGTGTAATTGATAAGTGCTCATTCCAGTTTTGTAATCAGAGGAAGAAAAATGAAAAAATGCTGTTTATTCCTTAAATTGGCCCAGTTTCAATTCATGGTTATTGCTTGTAGTGTTACTGTATGTGAATATTTCATTGTGACGGCATAATAAACAGCAATAAAAATAAAACTTTTTTTTAAAAAAAGGCCCCAGACAAGCAACAAGAGGGATATATTTCATGCATTTGTGCACGGCTAAAAGACACAAGATGGTAACAGATGACAGATGAATGGGTCTATGATGGACTGTATTTTTGTGGTGAAACAAAGCCAAGTGTCTAACCATTATTCAGACAGTTGGAAAGTCACTGCACTGCTTGATTTTCAGATCAGTTGGTACTTAAGAGAGAGGTAGTTTTGAAAAAGATAAAATGGTTAATCAGGGCTTGGCATCTTTTGGCTTCAAAATGTTCCCAGTTGTGGTCTCAGCATAGGATTCAAGGACATTGTTTTTCTGATGGAATTGCTTCCACCACAGAACTGGGAAGGAGCAATTCCTCCCTCTCCCCTTTCAAAGTACCCTTTATGCCCTCAAATATTGCTTTTGATGGCTGGGAAATTCTCAAGAGCTGTTCTGGTAGCAGCATGGAGGGCTGCAGGGGGCAGGAAAGTGACAGGAAGAAAGTCGTCCAACAACAATGGACATTGGATGTAGATGTTAGGCTTTATGGCCTAACTCCAGAAATTCCATAACACCTAAAGCCTCTTTCATGCATCAGACCCATGAATGTTAAAAAACCCCCAATACTCCCAAATTTGAAATTTGCTGCTGATTTCTCCTAAATCAAAATCTGTGTCCCCAAACCATCTCAAACAAGAAGTTTCAACTTTAGAATTATTTATACTCCCTTGTTGCAACAGCTTTATTGGCTTCTCTGTTTCTAGGCACGATTCAAAGTGATGGTTATGACCTGTAAACTTCTATATTACTCAGGTCCAGCTTATCTGAAGGACAGTATTCTCCCATTTGAGCCTTCTCATGTGTTGAAAACTTCTAGGGAGGCCCTTCTTTCTGTCCCACCACCCTCACAGGTACATCTGATGGAAGTATGAGAAAGGATCTTCTTATCTGCTCCAGCAGACACACTAGGAGAAGCTGAAGCAGTTTGCTCATGCCTGAATCCAATAGGAAAGGTGAGATCCTGCTCTTCCATTCCATTCCTCTCCTCCCTGTTGAGTTAACTGATTGCAAACTACTATTGCAGTTAGAACTCAGTTTGCAGCAATTGAGGAAAGCTGAGGCCAAAGGGGGAAGGTGGGAATAAGAGTGAAATTAAGACATTTTAAAAGCACCTGAAAAAGTGGGACAAGAGGGGGCTAATTAGGAAAGTCTCTGCCAAACTGGGACAGTTGAATGATGTGTCTTCTTGGTGACTTTTTTGCAGGCTATGGAACTCCCTACTTACAGAGATTAGACTGGCATCCTCTTTGCTACCCTTATGTAGGCAAGTGAAGACTTAAAAAAAAAAGCCTTTGAGGACTATTTGTCTGGGGGAAGGGCCTTTCAATATGTGCTGTAATGTTTACTTGTTGTTTCCTTTTTAGTAGTCATTCTTTTAATTGTTTTCTACCCTATTGTTGACATATTGGGTGACTTTTTGTGTGTCACACTCTCAGCCCCAGAAAACCCCATGATAGGTTTGCCTCAAGGTCACCATGTTGGAAATGACTTGGGGGCACACCACCACCACAACAGCAGCAGCAACAATCTTGTTGTTAGTTTAATTATATTTTAAAGTTTTGTATGATGTGGTTTTTTTTTTTTTTTTAGCAATAAGCCACCCTGAGTGCCAAACTGGAAAAAAGGAAGGATAACAAACAACAACAACCACCACCTCATTTTGACAACACAGCTCCAGTGAGCATTCCCTACTAACTACAAGAAAAGAAGGTTAAATGATATAGAGCTCAGTTATTCTCCTCCCCTCCTCCCGTATCAAATACCAACAGAGAACCATTTCCTTATATTCTTTTAATGGGCATAGCTTTATTGCTACACTGCATTATCCAGGCTTTCCAGTTGGAATACACAATTTCAGTAAGTTCACAGCCAATGATTTCTATTTATTTGTCAGTTGTTTTCATGGCATGTGGTATCAAAATGGGAAGAAGGTTGCTGACATGTCACATCTGAGGAAATAAAATGCAACTGATAAAGGGACTTATTAGGTTGCAGTATGAGAAACTGTCTAAACTTGGAGCTTACAAAATCCAGTCATAATAAATTATGCCCCTGCATTTTAAAACACCCTCAGTGCTCTAATAACAATAAACAACCTCTCTAGATGAATCTGTTTGGCACAAGATACGCTTTTCTTTATTGAAGGCCTGTGGTAGGTCCGTTTGAAGAATGACGACTCTCCATAGCCATTTCAAATTCAATTTGTCCCACACTGGGAGATAAATATTTTTTTACTCATGTTTGAACATTAACTCCTCAGAGAACTAGGCATTGCAGTGTTGCAAATTTCTAGTGAAATATGTGCTTCGGGCCTAAATGTGTCTATAGCACAAGGAAAGTGTAAATGGTTGCTAAATAGGGCAACAGTGAAGTAGTTAAGCTTATTGGGAGAGCAGTAAGTTTCGGGTCAGCACGAAATCCAGCTAGTCTATTCCCACTGATAATATTTAAAGGTCATCCAGAATAGGTCTGCAAATGTTAAACATTTGAGCTTCCTAGAACAGATGCTGGAAGCTTGCCAGGGTCATTTCATGGATCCTTCAGATTAAAAAAAATGCACTAAAATAGCTTATTTTAGTCAGGATGCTCAACAGGTATAAAGCACTGACAGTTCCTTACAGTAAGTGTGTCTGGTATTGCTCAACTGTATGGTCATTTCTGCACCGTACCTCCTTCCATTGTCCTCCCATCACAATCCTGGCAGTGCCTTGTCTGAGAAGGGAGAACGATGTAAACTCTCCCCTCTGTGCTTGGCCAGCTCCCTACTGAAGGAGTGTGAGAGATATACGCCTTCCTTCTGCAGCACAGCTAGCCTCTTTCCCATGCTATGCTGGGGAAGGAAGTGCCTCATTGTGTTTCCTGCCCTTCCGCATGGCCGGCAGTGACAGGAATGTCATGCAATTGCAGGTGTTTAATAGATTTTTTTATGTTAACTGAGTATCCCACAATTGTGACAGGTAGGGATGCACTGGCTGTGGGACCATAACAATGTCATGAGAAAGCATGACTCACGGCCCATTGTCAGCATGTCCCAATTGCGTGACAGCAATGCCATGTGGAAATGGTCTGTGTATTGCCTATTGTAATTAATGGGCATGGATTGGAGACTTCCAGGAAGTGAGATTGACAGTGATGTAGACTTGAGTTGACTGACTTGGACTCAAGTCAGACTTAAGTTTCCTCAGTGATTTGACTTGAACTCAACTCGGCAGTAAAGATGCACTGACTTGACTTGACTCGAGACTTTTATATTTTTTAGTGATTGACTTGCTGCCCTTGGTTTGGTAACATAACACATTCATCCAGAAACCTGACTACTTTGAAAAACGCTTCTGTCTCTTTTTGTCCACTGATCACATGACAATCTGTCTCAAGCCCATAGTGTGGGCACATTTCTCAGAGGGGAACAGCAAATAGGTTAGGCAGTGGGCTTGAAGTGGGCTTGAAGTCTGCTCAGCAGCCTGTCCCGGCTACATATTGAAGAAGCCTTCTAAAACTTTTCTTAAGAGCAGAAGGCAAGACTTGTCACCAAAGCACAGGACATGTTTCTCAGAGGACAGCAAATGTGTTAGGCAGTGGGCTTGAGGAGGAAGGGTCTTTCCTTCTATAGCTTTTGAAGCTTAAGTAATGGGGAGTAAGAAGGATCCTATTCCCTACTTCTGAAAAATCCTCCAGCTTCAGAAATGGGAAGTAAGAAAGATCCTATCCCCTGCTTCCAATGCTGCAGACTATTTTATGCCCATTGGCACAAAAGCCTCCAGCTTCAGGAAGGGCGGGGGTAAGAAGGATCCTATTCCTCACCTCTGAAGCTGCAGATGGCAAAATCACAAATGTGGAGACCCAACTCCGTTTAAATTGTTAAAACTGACTTTATTCAACTCTGTCCAGAAATTCTGGAATATAGGTTGGAGTATAAAGTTGGCTCCCAGACTTGAGACTTGACTTGAGACTTTGAGTAAAAGACTTAAATACATCACTGGAGATTGATGTGATCTTATTCATACTCACTAGATATGCTGTAAAGCAGTTGACACCATCTTTGTGGTCAGAATGTGATTTCCAGTGCATCACGACATAACTACCATGTCCTCAGTACACTACTGGGAAGTACATTGACACACAACAAAAATCTTCTCCATATCATGGGGAAAAAAGAATTCTTTACTGACCCCTCCACAGGATTGTATCATTTCACTGGATTAGAGGTTTGCATAGAGTTCTTATACTGCCATGCTCACAGTGGGGTACTCAGCTAAGCATACAATTTACTATATAATCTCAAAATGTATAGGACCTGATGTTATCCCCGGTCTCAGATATAAAACTAATATCATTATTAAAGAAAAGAGGTACAGTTGTCTTCATAAGCAGGCTGGTCTATATCTTGGAAATGAAAAAACAATTCAATAAATAGCATTCTCCAACATCATATTTTACAAGCTCATGTCCTTGGATGTTATTGGGCAATGCCAAAAGGACTATACAACCAGATGAAGAAATTTCCTACAGGTATACAAAACCAAATAAGCAGGAACACAATGTAAAATCATGTATTTTCAATCCATTGTTCAAACCATACAATAAATCACATATTTTACATATCACATGTATATCTGAGATCTTCCTAGGGAAAAGGAATCTTAGTACAAATCAAGAAAATATGTTTTGCAGTTTTAGCAAAAGTGGAAGACAGCTGTTTTTCATAAAATGTGAATTTCCTCACTTATGTATCTTGCATTTAGAGTTCTTTATTTTATAATTGGTTGCCAGAAAGTAAACATAGGTTTAATTTGTAAGTTTTATTGTCTAGGCAATAAGGAAACTTTTCTAAATAAAATAGTTGTAAGGTATACATATTCCCTTTAACTCTTAGCTTGATAACAGAACTGTTGGTTTTAGAAACAAAATCTATTGTTTTTCTTAAAAAAAAACACATTGAGAAGTATTATTTGGTATTTTGAATATTGTACCTTATTTTAAGACCAGATTTTTTTTAAAAAAGCAACACCTTACCCTTTAACATTTATACATAAATTCATATATTTCAAGTTGATGCATTTTTGAAAAATAGGTGTAATATGGCAACAACTTCTGAGTGTGTAGGGCAGTTGTGTAGGGATGTGGGAGTGGAGGGGGTGATTTGCCCTGAGTGGCAATGTTTCTTGGGTGTCTCAGCCCATAATCATGCCCCTGAGCACCCTGGCCATGTCCCCACGTGCCCTGGCCATGGCCCTGTGCCCTGCAACCACAATCCCTCACAGTGACCATGCCCCTTGTGCCGTAGCCCTGTCCCTCCCACCCCCCCCTCCACACACTCCAAGCTCCGCCACTGGTGTAGGGATATATAAGAGGTTCCTGCAAGGATTTTTATTGGAATTAGAATCTAGTGGGGCCTCTGTTGGCGTCTTACGTTGGCATCCAGAATAATCAGCTGGATGTCCAGAAGCTGACTAGAAAACATAATCCAGCCAAATCCAAATAATTTCCAGAATGGAATCAGATGTTTTCAGCCCTTAATTAAGTCTGTTCTCTAAAACTCATGAATTGCATTAAGCATGAGCATTTGCCACTTACACTATAAAGCTGTGAATTCCTTTCATACTTCATATTCTCTTATTTCCAGAACCAGTATTTTTTCCCCCTGACCTTTCCAGAACACAAAATCTCTAGGCCTTACAGTAAGGTGTTCCTCTGAATGTTCTCAGTCAACCTCTCACTTGGAAATAACTACTTAATCTTTCTGATGTTACAAAGACATGCATCTTTAAGCCCTTTCTTGGATACTGGCATACACATGAAATGTCAGGAGCCCAGTATAACTCAGCAGGTAGGAGCAGCTGAAGTAATTTCTTTGCCTGGGCTAGTACCCTCAACATACTCCAGCCACCTAATACCAGGCAAATTATTCTGGAATATGAGCCAGAAAGCCCTACTCCCCCACTCCCTGGTAATAAAAACAGCCTAATACCAAATTAAATAGTTAACCATTTCCTGCTCTTTCATGAGCTCCCAAAACCATTTTAAGATCTTTCCTTTTAACAAGAATCACATGAATAAAATTTTGAACTGATGTGTGTTGCAGCAAGTTGAAGATTTAAAGTTCTTATGTGTGTTTGCTTGAAGACACACATGATGTGTTAGTATTATCACGTGTAGAAGAAATTAAAGTATCATTCATTTTTCATGAAAAAAAATGATTTAAAAATGTGCAGTATGGGATATAGAACAAAGTGAAACCTAGCTTCACACAACATATGTGGAAAAGATCCATGGACTTTTAGAAGACCACAAATTTAAACAAGTGAGGTGGTGGTCATATAGAAGGTCATATACAATTTTAGGCAGTATCACCAAAACCAGAGAGGCCATATCATGATAAGTAATGGTATTCTGCTTTGGCCAGACCATACCTGAAGTCACATGGTGAGTTCTGAACTCTAGAGTTTAAGGATATCATCAAACAGGAACATGATCCCAGGAGACAAGGGGCCTGGAGACCAAATCCTATGAGAAAAGATGGGAAGAACTCTATCTTGTAGAATACATAATTAAGAAGTAACTATATAATTAAGAGACATGTATTTGAAGGGATGCTATACAGATGTAACAAATCAGTTCAAATTAACATAAAGGAGTGACTTAAAATATGGTGCTGGAGAAGAATTCTGTGGATTTCATGGACTGATGAAAAGACAAATAAATGGATTGGAGAATAGCCAAAATGTTTAACTGGGGCTATCATATTTTGAATACATCTTATGATGATAGTCTCAATCAAGGAAGCCATGGAACTGCATTTGAAAGAACTTAAATAGCACCATATCTTGGAGATCTCTAACTCATGGGGTTAACATAATTTAAAGCTGACATGATGACAATTAACAACAATCATAAGGTAGATTGCAACTGAAAATTAGGAGGAACTTCCTGTTATTACAGTTCAACAGTCGACTGAAATGCCTTGAAATGTGATGGATTATTCTTTGTTCTAGGCTTATAAGCAGAGACTAGTGTTATCCTAAAATGTGGGTGACTCAGGGTCCACTCACAATGCCAGGGTCTCCATGAAATGTTGAGGAATGTTAGAGGAGGCCTGTAGGAGGGGTAACCTTTTGAGAGCTTTTATATCTGTGTATGCTGGTACTAGTGCAGGGAAGAACCAGCTGGAGATCCAAAAGTAAGCTTGTTTGTTTTATTGGGTGGCATTGCAGTCATACAGCAAGATCTAAGTAGTCTCACAATCACATGAGACTAACTGAAGGAAAAGGGAGGAAAGATTTGGATAGTGAGAGTTTAGGCTGAAATGGCTGATATTTGCCAATCCAGAGAGAAGTGAAGAAACAATTGTGGCTTAGACTTGAAGTCCAAGGATAGTTAACATTGAGAATCAGAGTGGCAGAGTGACAGTCAGTACACCAAAAGTACTAGGAGTTATCTGGCAAAAAGCCCGGGTTTAAATACTCTTTGTTCTATGTCAGTCCTGGCACAGCTGATAAATAAAAAAACAAACTGAATATCTCCCAGCTTGTTACTTACTTCCAGGGAGTAAGCAAAGAGTCATAAATATAGTCCAACATAAACAAAGTCCAGCAAGGTTTCACAGCAAGGGAGCGTCCAAGGTCAATCCAAGCATTTGTCAAGGCATCCAGCAAGGTAGCAGATCAGATAAGCTCTGACAACTCCTGGAGGAGAAGGATGCCAGCTAAATAGGTCCCAAGACTAGTGCAGCTAAGAATTGATTGATTGTTGCCGGTTATAAATCCTGAGAGAGAGACACTGGCTCTCTCTTTGCCGCCTGTACACTGCAAAGCTGGGTTGTGGTAAGTGTTCCTCTATATCTGAACAGGCAGGACTCTCTGTTGGAGCTGGCACCGTCCTCTGTTCTGTTTCCAGCACTGTAACCTCCCTCTTTACAGCAGGCCCTGGCGTGCCTTCTGTTTCAGCCTCTGGCATGCCCTCTGTATCAGACTCTGAGTCAGAGTCCATGCTCTGGAAGCAGGGCATGACACTCTTTTTCTGCCCTGAGGGGAAAGGTGTAAATGGCTTTCTGGTAGCGTAAACAATGGGATCCAGAGAGTGGATAGTGTGGTCTGGAATGAGCTAATGGCTTTAGCACTTGGTGACAGGTGGGAATCATGATAGCTCCTTAATTGATGAACAGGTGAGGGGACAAAGGAGAGTTTTTGCTGGACAAAGGGAGAAGGTAAAAAACAACCCGTCCTTCTATGGAAGCAGTTTCAGTGTCATCATTTCTAAAAGTTGAATCATTGAGGGACATCTGCAAGTCCATTGTCTGGAAGTTTCCTTGGCTATGACCTAGCCACGCCCAGAGGTCTCGTCCTGACCCAATTGTGCAACACATGTGTGCAGCCAGTTTCTTCTTTGCCAGCCAGCTCCCAGTCATAGCAAGGTATAGTTTATATATAACATCAATTAAATATATGTTTTGCCAATCAAGCCATGTCATGCAGAAGGGGTATAAGGCCTGGTAACAATACATGCACACCAAACAGGAATGCTAGAGCAACAGACTCCCTACATGAGCAGGAGACAGGAAGAGATAACCTTTGAGGATCTTGTGAACTCAGTAATTCAACAACCATTATAGTATAGCATAAAGATTTCTCTCTGTGCAACTTTAGTTATCAACAGGAATTACGTGGCTGTATCCCAAAGGATTAAAGTATATGGATTTGAGAAGATTAGGAAAACCATCAACATAATTCAGTGTACTCATGCAAAATATATTTTTCTGTTGCTGTCATTATAGCTTCTTCTACAGTAGTTTTCCAAAGCAATTTTGGCCCAGAGTCATAAAACCACTTAATCACATGTATGAGAGTATTCTTGATCCAAGGCCATTAGTTATAGTGTTTGTCAGAGAAGCATCTAATCTACTACTTCAGCAGCTTAAAAGTGCACAGTTTCTGAAGGTCAAAAATCCAGTCCCTAATGGGTCAAGACCAATCCTTAATTTTTTTAAAAAAGACACATGTAAGAGTTACAAGTCTGCTCATAAGCCATGGCATATACTTGAGAATCTCCTATATATTTGAGGGCAAACTCTAGTTATTAACTAAAGAAAGCATATATATCTAAGTACTTTTCTTGCTATGTTTTAGTTTTCATGCTGATGTTACAGATTCTAGAACTGAGTGCTGGTGAACTTTGGCACAAATGAAGTCTAGTTTGGGCCAGATAAAGATGCTTCAAAAACCAGACGAAGCCTTAATGTGTGCAGTCGAAGCTGTGGGAGCTACTATTGTATTTTGGCTGTAATATTGCACTAAGATCAAAGAAACAGGGGGTGAAACCATATTTAATCATGCAGCTTACTGAGCTATCTTGTGGCAATCATTCTGTCTCTGTCTAACCTACCTCACAGGGTTAATAATCATGCCTGCCACCATAAGGTCCCTGGAGGAAAGATGGGATATAAATAACATATAGACTGAAAATGAATTCAGCTGTATTGTCTTGTCATTTTCACTGTAGCAGCAACTTCTTCTTCAGCTGAAAAACCTCTATTTTCAACCTCTCCAAGGATTGTTGCTTTGTAATATGTGTACTGCAGAGTTTGGAAACGTCCTTACAACCAACATAGTTATGCAACTCTGATGCCACTGGTGCAGTGAATTGATTCCAGGATTTGGGTTAAGCTAAAAAAGAGCTATCCAAGGTACTGAACCTTATCTTTCAAATAATCCTGGTAACTTGGACAAATCCAAAGCCTGGAATTACTGCTTCCAGTCTCTGTAATTCATTCCATTTTTGCTGGCCACGAGGATGTCACAAAATTACATTTGAAGAAGTAATTTAACAAGTAGGAACAACCTTTTTTTTTTTTAACAAGTCATGTGTTTTGGTTATTTTTTTAAGCTGCTTTTGAAGAGCTTTTTAAAGGCATGTGAGAGAGGGAGAGACCATGCCATCCTGTATAGACCTGGACAAGGGTGAGGATGGCAATGGAGTTCTAAGAAATGAAATGAAAGTGAGATTGAAAAGTTTTTCTCATTCTTAACTGGTGACATCTGATTAGCACTCAGACTCAAAACACACTCCTGGGTTTATGATTCTGCTTTCTAAGGGCATGTCATTTGCTCTAAGAGGCTCCAACTATTGGATCTCAGTGTTCCAACAGAGAAACAAAGTATGTTCTATAAACTTAAAGCCTGCTCAGATTTGCTGTAGTACACATTATAAAGAAATCAATGGGTCACAACAACTTTTGTCTCAGGAGAATAGTTTGTTCCCAGGTTTTTTTTTAAGCTCCAGAGAAAAACTCTTAGAGCTCTTAGCCAGAGTATAGTAAATGTTAATTTCTTAAAGTATGTGCATCCTTGCATGGCACATAGCACAACTAAATTCAATATTCTAAATTGCATCCAGGTGATACTTGTAGCCAGAAACTGTTGTGGTGAAGTGTTACAAAGGGTAGATAATCAGGTAGCCCAATAAATGTAATGTTCTTCAAATGCATTATTTCTGCAGTATGGTCTGCTTAATGTTTACTGTATTTTTACAAATAGAAGCCACATTTAAATTGGATACATGTAAGCAAAGGCCAAGAATATTCCTGAGGACAAGGCCTTTTGTTGATATGGTCTTGCGTGGCCACCATATGTCACCAAAAAGACAAGGCTAAAGGGGGCAGAAATATGAATAAAATGTGCATGTATAACATACGTACAGATGGAAATTTGGAAACAATTACTATACTTTAAATAGAAATATAATATATTTCATCATAGTAGGGAAGACTTTGACTGGGTGACCTGCATGCCTTCTCATTATTATCTGAATGCAAAGTGCTGATGGGAACTTCAGGATCCCTGCTGTCCCTTCTTATGGTTTCTTGTCTTTAAACTGGATTTGGTTTGGGACAACCCTTCAGATAGAAGGCTACTTCAAACAGATAGCTCTCTTCAGTTAAACTTTCAAAAAGAAGCCTGCTCTCTGTAAAATTGAATGCAGGACTAGTGTCTATTGCTCTGCTCAGGTGTAAGCTGAAAATTGCTGCAAAATTTGTCCTGTAATAAACAGTCTGCTCAGACATTACTACTCTCACCCCCACAAAAAAAAATGCAGTTTCAGAGCTGCAATGAGTGATAGTTTTGAATGGTGCCCTCTTCCTTTCATCCCTTCTAGCACAAAAGACTTAAGATACTTCCTGGTTTCTTAAATGACTTTACAGACTTTACAGGAAATATTGCTTTAAGCACTGTCTATAATCCTGGTTTGCAAACCAAACCAAGTTTGCCCTGTGTTCATACCAGAGTTTCTTGATTTGAACACCAGCAGAAACTGTGCTTTAATAAACCAGTAAGGGGAGATGCTAGAAAAGGAAGGAAGCCAGGACATAGGTGGGATATTTAAATGCACTGTTGTTCAGTTTCATGGAGATGTGAGGTTCCTCTAATAGGACATTCATGGAAATCAGAACACCCTCAAAGTCTTCATAAACAGCTGCACATAAGACAGTTTGGGCAAAAGGATGTATCTGATCAAGACAGATATGTCTGGCTTCTGATGCATGTACCCTTTCTTCCTAACAGGGAACCATTAGCACATTTCTTTTCTCTTAAACTTTAGCTGCTATCTACAAATTGTTATATCTTGGGGAGGATTCCTTCTGATTCTAAAACAGCACTATCCCCTACAGTTTGCAGATTTGATTAGTTGGCAATTCTATTTTAGTGGTGCCCCTGTGGATATTATTACTATAGATTTCTGGAACCAAAATGCCATCTGCCTCAATATTATGCAAGAGCAGGAATGATCATAATTAACTTGTATACTGAGTAAACAATTTCCCCTTTATTCCATGTTTAAATTAAAGTCTTCTAATCATGCTGAATTCACCAATGGTACCACTTGTCCACGGTAGGGGAACTGTGTGCTCCTGTGAGGCAAGAGGCTATGCTTACAGTAGTAATACAGCTGATACAGGCTCCTATGTCAGACAGTCTTTTGCTGTGCCAAGCAGCTACTGGGTAGCAGCAGCAATGAAGGGTGATACTGGTGGAGACAACAGCAGTGGCACCGTAGCTAACACTTGTTAGTACTACACAGAAGAAGGCACAGCTGTTTTTGAATGTTTTTTCACCATGATGAGACAATTCAAAATGAAACAAGAGATAGTGACAGAAGATGATACTCTCAAGTCAGATGGAACTCAACAAGCTACTAGGGTACAGTGGAGAGCAACTATGAGTAGCGCTGTGGCTAATGGGGCAACTGCACTTCAGCTGAAAGGACGTTCAGCTGTTGACATGCTAAGAAATGAAAGGAAAAGTATGAAACTGCACAACACATATTATAGGAACATGGAGAGTGAGAAGCATGAATCAGGGGAAGCCAGACATAGTAAAACACGAAATGGAATGTATAACTTTGCTAGACTTGTGGTGAGTGAATTGAAGCATAGGGGAATGGGACTTTGAGTCAGATAACTATGCAGTGTTTTACTGAGGAAATGAAGATCTAGGTAGAAATGGGGTGGCATTAATAGTGAGGAGAGATGTAACAAAAGCAATCAAAGGAAATGCAAGGTCTGACTGAGTCATATCAACAAGGCTTTAGGGGAAAATCCATCAATAAATATAAGCATAATCCCAAATTTGTGCTCCAACTACAGAGGCAGAAAGAAAAGAAATTGAAAGAGTCTGTGCTAGAGTCCAGGAGGAAATTGATCACATACTAAAACATAAGTCTTTGTTAATCACAGGCAACTGGAATGTCAAAGTAGGAAGCAGAGCAAAAATCAAAGATTGTAGGAAAAGTTGAATTAGGATCAGGAAATGAAGCAGAAAACAACTGACTGAATTTTGCAAGGCCAGCAGTTCACTGCAAGCACATTCTTCAAGCAACCAAAGAGGTGACAGTATACATGGACATCACCTGACTGCCAGTATAGAAATAATATAAACTACATTACCAGGAGCAGAAGATGGAGAATCTTCACTCTCAAAAACCAGACCAGGAGCAGATTGTGGCAAAGACCACGAACTGCTTATATCAAAAATTAGCATAAAGCTAAGCATAATATTGTGCCAAAATACAACCTGAAAAACCTATAGTAACACTAAACCTAATATTGTGCCAAAATATGACCTGAAGAACATCCATGTAGAATTTGAAGGTAATGTAAATATATACATATGCACTATTAAGTCTACTTGACCAGGAGCCAGAAGCACTTTTCTACATGTTTTCATTATCACCATTTAAAATATACGTCTGATCAGTTATTCATAGAATGGAATTGCCAATAGATTGACTTTGCTTCTTTCAAGTGCCCTGGAAAACCCAGGTTCTAAAAGAGGAATATGAATAAGAGCATAGTGTTAGTTAACAAATAAATAGAGGGTGGGCAACAGAATCAATGGAAGTTAGTGGAAATAGGCCGGAGGTAGAACTAGTAATAAAACTATTCTGTTTTCATTGGATGTACAGAGGATGAGTTTTAGCTCAGTATGAGAGCACATCCTTTGTACCAACATTTCCTAGGTCAAATCCTGGTGTTCAAAGTCCTGCAGAGTCACTGCCAGTTAAATTGCATCTTTATACTTTGTTGGTTTGTTTAAGTGATGTCTTGCCTTTCTCCTAGCATGGGACCCAAGGTGGCTTACAACATAGATTAAAACAACTATAACCCCAAACCTAATAATAAAAAAAGTTAAAACATTAAATAAGAAATCTTATTGAAATACTAATTTGATACTACTTTAGCAGCCCGTGCTATGGAATCCTGGAATTTATAGTTTGGTGAGGTACTTAGATAATGATTTGCTTGAGAGTTCTGATGAACTCTCTGAATTATAACACAAGATATCTCTGTCAGAGAATTCTAAGTAGTTCACCAAGCTGCAAATCTCAGGGTTCCAAAGATGAAGCCAAGACAGTTAAAGCAGATTCAAATTTTCATAACTGTGTATTGCAGACACACTCTCCCTCTAAATGAACCTTCCTCAGGGGTTCCACAGATGTGATAAAGTGCAACTCTGAACATCCCCCCCCCAAAGCTGATGCCCATGCTGTCTTGAAATGATGATAGTTGAAGTCCAACACTCTAGAAGACATTAGGTTGGGGAAAACTGGTAGAGACAATATTGAACTGCTCTTATTGTTATGAAGTTTTTCTTAATGTTTAAGTGGAATCTCTTCTTCTGCAGTTGAAGGACATTGCTCCATGTCATAGTGTCTGGAGCAGCAGAAAACAAGATTGCTCCATGATCCCTATGACATCCCTTCAAATATTTGAACATGGCTATCATGCCACCTCTTAACCTTCTATTCTTCAGACTAAACATACCCAGTTGCTTAAGCCATTCCTCATAGGGCATAGTTTCCAGGCCTTTTTCTATTTGGTTGCCCTCCTCTGGACAAGCTCCAGCTAGTCAATATTGTTCTTGAACTGTGATGTCCAGAACTGGACACAGTATTTCAGATGAGATCTGGTCAAAGCAGAATAGAGTGGCACTATTACTTCCCTTGACCTAGACACTTTACTCCTATTAATGCAGCCTAGAATCACATTGGCTTTTTTAGCTCCTGTTGGGGAATGTAAGTGAATGATGTTACCCTAAAAGGTGGGGGACATTGGAGTCCTCCTACAGTACCAGTCTCTTCTTAGAATTGTGGGGAATAATGGCTCAAAGGAGGCCTGCGACCGGAGGGTAACAGCAGGATCTTTTCACCTACGTATACCAGTACTAACTTTGAGAGAACTCCAGTTTAAAGTTAAGCCAAAAAATTTATTTCGATTGACAAATACACAAGAAATCAAACTCTCAAGAATCATACAAAGCTATTAAAAAATGAGGCCTGAAAAGTTGGATAGAGAGTGGAAAGGATGATAGTTACCAGTCCTGAAGAAAGGGTCATGGCAGAGTGGTTCAGCATCTGAGGAAAGCATAGAGGTACAGCAGTCTGGGGTACCTTGTGCAGTGTAATACTCCTAAGGTACTACCTACTACCTACTACAAAAAGGCTGGGATTGAAGCTACGGTTTTTATACCCTATTTCCTGCTCTGAAGGAGTGTGATGACAAAGCTACAATGGCTTTCTCACGGGGTTGACAAAAGGGGTCTGGAATGGGCTGATTGCTTAACTCTAGAGTGACAAAACATTGATGGAATGTGTAACAAGGTAGGGTGAATAGGAAAGGTCTCTGTCGGATAAGATTGAGGGATTATCTCTGATTGCTCACCAATCTGGGCAGTTTGTCTTTCATTGTTTTTGAAAGTGCACAGAGCCTGAAGTGTTGAAAGGATTAGCATAAAACCATCACCAGTGTTGGATTTTCCACCTAATCTCTCTGAATTTATGACCTGATCAGGTCTTAGGTCAGCTTGACCTGGCAACATGCTTTCCAGTCAGCATGCCCTCTATCATATTTTTCAACCATAAATATGGCCAGTTATGAAAACAGCACAACCTGTAGGATGGGGGGACATGTAGTATATGGTAACAGTGAACCACAGAAAGGCATGTTGCCTCCATATTTGAAGGCAGCTGGTTGGCCTCTGGATGGACACATCCCCAGAAGCGGAAGTCAATAAATTTTTGTATAGAGCACTCACTGTACATGCAGTATTTCACAGAATATTAGAGGCAGCAAGGCAGTAGCAATTTATTGCATGTATGTGTCTGGAAAGTGGAGAAGAGGATGAGACTGTGTAAATGAAATGAAAACTGAAGCAAGCTGCTTTGGTTCTGATACAAATGTTAGAAATATCTCACATTTAGCCATTTAGAACATTTGTACTGCACTCTTAAGTAAAAACACTCTCTTGGAAGAAATATCAACATTCATTATTTAGTGAGGCTTAGTAGAAGGCAGTGGGATTGGGAAGGAAGGCCCAGAGATTAGTAGTAAAGTAGCAAAGCATACATTTGTATTTTGTATGTTCTGAAATCTGGAAAGCTGTGCCTACTCACTGTAGATCAGAGTTTGGAGAACTGGTACTCCCAGCACAACTCCCAGAGCCCATCACCAGTGGCCAAGCTGGCTGGACCTTTTCAGAACTGAAATGCAAAACTTTCGGCGGGCGAACATTTTGCCATTAAATACCCAGTTAGATAGATGAATGTGGTCTTACTTGGTACAAGGCAGGTTTCTGTTTGTGTTTGCAATTTATAGCACAAAACTCAGATGTATTATGAGAGAAGCAATGTTTTATTAGGGACTAAGCTTTACAGAGGGGAAAAAGCACTGTGCTGGAAGCAATCTGGAGCTATAGTTGCTGTGAGACCCTGGATGACCTATACAGAAATCCAGCTAAACCTCATTTATCTAAATGGCCTAAGGAAGGATAGCCAAAGAAATTTCAGATAAATTGGAGTGCTAAATGGTATACACAGAATGAATTCAGATTAGGAGTGTTGGGAAATGTGACATTAATTAGGGCAAATGCACACAAGAGCTTCTTCACTCTGAATAGCCTATGGGAATGTGACAGGCCATGCTTGCCCTCTTTCAAGATAGAACTCCAGGAGGCTTTTGTCTGAGCTATAGAGAATAGATGGGACAGTTCTCTAGCCAAGCATATTTGGATAGGCTAAAACCACTATTCCAGAAAGCACAAACCTGGGTTTGTAGAAGCAAGACTTAGGCCATTTCCTCACTAGACTGTTATAGCGCTATTATTCCACTTGCAACATCCTATGGAATCCTGGGGTTTGCAGTTTCGGGAGAGGCCGGATGGCAGAGGACGGAGAGCATGGGATGATGGAACTGCAGTTACCAGTATGGCAATGTTAATTGGTAACATTATCGTTTCTCTTGGTCTTTTAAACTTAGTCACTATGTGTACTTCCTTAATCTGGACAAGTAACTTCTTGTGTAGGGCTGGCCCTCCCGTTGGACACAGTAGTGTGCCTGCCTTAGTTGGTAAAGCACAAGGAGAGGCACATTAACCATTCCAAATGGGAGGGACTTCAATGTAACACTGAAGAACCTTGCTGATCTCTTTCTACTTTCAGCAAATGGTGCAGCTGGAATATGGCTGGTGTGCTTTTTCAAAGCAGGGAAGCTGTAACACTTGCCTTCTGATAGACAAGTCATGGCTGTGCATGGTGGCCCAGGAAATCTCCAGGGTGTCCTGTTCTCAGAACTAGATATTCAAGCCTGACTGACTCTGTGGATAGTGATAGATGCCTCTTTGTGTGGCCAGAGCTGCTCTCCACAGGGAGTGCAACTTAATAAGTCAACACTTATGTAAGTTCAATTGAGACTAGCTGCAGGATCCAGAGTAAGACAGAGGTTGGGTCATAGGTGGTTGAAATGCAAAGATAAATATAGACCATTTCCACACGGCACTGTTATAGTGAAGTGCTAAGGAGAATAGAGCAACTCTGTTTCTGCTTCATTTTCTTGGGATAGTTCATTGGGCTTTTGCTGTTCTAGAACAGGTCTTGTCAATTTCCAATATTGCTTGCAGACCTGTGACTCCAACTGCTGCCACGTCATCATGACTCCAGCCAATTCTTCACAGCAGCTTTGATTAGAATGTTGCAGAGTTCTTGGTACCAATGGAAACTGGAGGCAACCACACGTCTATGAGGTGGGAAAAGTCACTGTACATTTTACTCTGAAGTTTGAAAAAACTCTCCAAAGTTCTGGACCTATTTTGGCCATAGGGTTCAGCACCTTGGATAGCTCCTTAAAAGTTCAAACTAACATCTAGAGTGACCCAATGCTTCTGCTAGTTGATAGCAGCATGGGGACACTGTGGGCCTTCCTGTACTATACTGCGATAGTGCTATTATTGCACTTTCAACATCTTGTAGAATTCTGGGGTTTGTAATTTACTGAGGCCACAGAGCTCTCTGGCTGTGAATTCTAAATGCCCCTCTCTAAACTGCAAACTCCAGGATTCCATAGTTGAAAGTGGAATAATAGCACTGTAACAGTGTAGTGCGGAAAATAGTCTATATGTATCCTTTGTGAGACAGCTACAAAAGAAAGGGGCGTATGAGAAGGAAATAGAAGAAGCTATGTGAAGCCACGTAGCACAGACTGTATATATTATTTTGTTCCTGGTACATGAGCTAAGGTAGTTACTTCTTTGGCAAAAAGACCTAGCTCAGATCTAAGTATGCAGTAGGTGGGAATTAGGCATTAGAATGGATTTTTCCATTGCAGACTGGAGGTCTGTGTGTGTGTGAAAATATAAAAACCATAATATAAAAAAAAAACAACTATGAAAGCAACATGGCAGTGACAGGTCTGGGGAATCAAATTTATCCCTGTTCTACTAGTTTTTTTATATACAGAGAGCTCCTATAAAACCGTAGAAGAAAGTAGAGACACAATGAATACTTGCATTTTTTTTAGTCCCTGTAAGGGCTGGGGGTGGGGGAGGCAATCACTGGGAGAATTTTTTTTTCTTTTTTTGCTTTCTGTATGAGAATGAAGACATTAGTTTTTTAAAAAAAAAAATCATCAGGAGTTATAACATAAAAACCAAGCAAACAAGCTGAATATTATAGAAAAAAAGGATGTTTTTTTGCACAAATGTTGGGTTTGGTGCATAAAAATGTATTTTGTGCACAAAAATTTGTGATGGTTTTGGAAAACAAATACAAGAAACAAAAGCTAACATTTTATTCTTATTTTAAAGATTCTTTTTTTAAAAAAAAAAAAGAGAAAAAGAAAAGCCACTAAAATAATGTGCATTTTTACTCAATGGAGATACATAAGAGAACTAAAAAAAAGATTTGCATTCCTAGAAGAAGAAAAGGAAGGTAGCTTTATAAACGGATAGATGAAGCTGCCATAGAATGAACTTAGCCCCCAGTTTATGTAGTCAATTTTTTTTTGTGCTTTTGAGTATCTGCAAAAGGTCTCATTGTGATGACTTATGGTTATAAGTTGTAAGTGTTAAATTTAATACACAGTTTGTTCTATTGTTACTAAAATAAACTGAAACTTTAATTATGATTGTATTTGCAAAATTCAATCATAATCAGTCCCACAGAAGCCAGGAAGTGATATGCTACATACTCTACATTATGCCAACATTAAGGCTTTTTTTTTTTTTTCAACAGTGCACTATGGCATGGGAAAGGAAAACCACAAGACCAAGTTCCCTTCCTGGCTCCTGAGCAGTTCTGCCCAACACCATGGCCCTAGTTTCATTGGCCAACCGTTACATAGCTAGATTTGATCTAGATTCTAGATTTTGTCATGATCACCCAATTGGATGAATTGGCCATGATTCACTTGATTTCAGCTGGGCTACTTGTGTCTAAGCAGGACTAAATTTGGATCCAGCCCAAGAGAAATGGCCTGTGTGTGCATGTGTGATTTTGCCTATGTCTAATGTAGGCAAATTAATTTATCTTTCTTTGAAATCACTTTTTGTATAGATTATGTTTCCAAATCTTGTTAACCTCTGAAGGTAATCATTTATCATCCGAAGCATAAGATGTGATTGTTATTTTAGCTTCTCTAGATGTGAAATGCTACTATTGGTTAGCCAAGGTTTCTTTGTTCATCTACATTCTGAGTTTCTGGATAACAGTCTTTGGTTGAAAATTCCATGCCTGATAAAAACATGGTAACTTATTTGTCTCTTCTAAATATATATCCTTTAAAGCTCCACCACTCACAATCTCCCTAGGGTTTATAAAGGACTGAAAAAAGATGTTGGAGAATTAATTACTGTTACAGACTCAATTTTGTCTGACATTTTTCTAGACATGGAAATATTATTTATAACTGACATAGCGATATGACTCAGTAAATATATTTGTAAGCTTCACATACCACTTATTAATTAGCACTTGAAGCATCCTTCTACAATTTGTGACAAACTGTAAAGGAGGACTTGATTAATTTTTATTCTCTTTATTATGCATACCTCAATCAAATTTCTTTTCATTCTTCCTTTCAAACACAATGCACAGCAGTGCTGCAAAAATGGGCAAAATGGATTTAAGATTACCTTGATGTGCACTGTTTCCTGCTCTTTAGAAGTACTACATGAATCATCTACATCGCATACTTTTTAAACTACAAAGATGCATTTGATTTCTACCTGAAGCCTAAAAGGCTAATATCAATATCCTGGGAATTGATTCTCTATGGTTACTTGACTTTAATGGCATGTGATTAATGACCAGTACTATCAGAATGAGAATGATCCCACAGGTCCACCCAGCCCAGTCTTTAGTAGTGGTCAGAAATGGATCCCCAAGAATATATATAAAATTAGTCTACCCTAATATATTATACATGGGGCTGCCTTTGAAGGTCTTTCCAAAATGGCAATTAGTTCAAAATACAGCTGTGAAGCAGGTAACTGGGACTGGGCATTATGATCATGTGATACTTGCACTTTGCCAACTGCACTAGCTCCCAGAAAATTTTCTGGCTCAGTTCAGAGTTCTGTTTGTAAAGCCCTTCACAACTTGGGATCAGAGTATCAAAAGACTATTTTTCTCTACATGTGCTTGTCTGTACTTTCTAATCTTCAACAGAGGCTTTTCTTTGGCTACCCTCACCATTGTAAGAATGAAAGTAGAATGCGTTCTTTATAAAGGATTATTTGATGCCTGTGTCATTTTAGCATCAGGCAAAGACCTATTTTATTTATTTATTTTTGTAGGCTTTTTCAGCTAACATATTGGCTACATAGTACTTTTTCCAGGGTCATGCAGCAGTGGCAAAGGAAGACAGACAAAAGTTTCCCTCCTTCCTTCCTTCCTTCCTTCCTTCCTTCCTGCCTGCCTGCCTGCCTTTCCTTCCACTTGTATCCTAACTTTTCCCCAGACTGGAACTTTAAAAGGACAGAAAATTACAATAAAAACACGTATAGTTAAAAGCATACAAAAGGTTAGATTAAAAAAAGCAAACAACAGATTTAAAATAACTTAAAGTATGACTTTAAAACAAAAAACTCACAGTCCAGCACTATTTAAAAAAAAAACCCAAAACCTTCTCTTGTTAACAATCATTTCCCAAAGGCTTGCTGGAACAGGAAAATTTCTACCTGCTGCCAAAAAATCAGCAAAGAGGGAGCTATCTTATGCTCCCTAGAGTTCAAAAGTGTGGGAGAAGGGGGACATGATAGCCATGTTCAAATATTTGAAAGGCTGTCATATCAAAGGGGGAACGGGCTTGTTTCCTACAGCTCCAGAAACTATGACAAGAAGCAATAGATTCAAGCTATAGGAAAAGAGATTCCATCTGAACCTCAGAAAGAACTTCCTGGCAGCCAGAGCTGTCTGGCAGTGGAATATACTGCCTCAGAGTGTGGTGGAGTCTCCTTCTTTGGAGGTTTTTAAACAGAGGCTGGATGGCCATCTGTTGAGAGTGCTTTGATGGTGTATTCCTGCATAGCAAGGGGTTGGACTAGATGGCCCCTGTAGATGTGCCTCCTCTGATGATCTTAAAGCTCAGGCAGGTTCATATGGAAAGATACAGACCTTCAAATAGCATGGACCTGAGCCATATAGTGCTGTATGGGCCATAACCAGCAATTTAAACCGTGCCTGGAAACAGACCAGCAGCCAGAGAAACTTTTGCAAGAAGGGAGTTCTGTGGTCCTTGTAACCAGCCTCCCTTACAATTTGTGAGTTCTTTAGCCACTCACCTGCCAGAAAGCAGCACCAGACTTGTAAGGGATAGTAGAAAAAGCAGTGGCTCGTGTGCCCCCCAAAAAATCATCATCATCATCATCATCATCATCATCATCTGTATTTCTTACCTACCTCTCTTCATGGAACAAGATGGGGAATGGAAACAAAGAGAGTGTGCATTGTGATTCTCTGTATGTATACTGGCAGGAGACTGAATTCTTCCTCTTGGGGCCGGCAAGCTTCTGCCTACCCTCTTCAAGTGTTTCCTCCATCCCAGCTTTGCTGTTCTTTAAATATGAATATTTCCACTCCCTGGAACCCATTTGTCCTCCACAGATCATGGAGTGATCTTTTGCTTGCTTTTACTGCCACCGCCACCGCCACTGCCTGTGATATTCTGTACCATGGTGAGCAAATTTGAGTGCATTAAAGTACTTTGTGAATTTAATTTAATTTATGAGGAACTTTGTCTACTCATTATTCACATGCACTTACAATTAAAAAAAACCTCAAAACAAGTGATCCCCTTTCTAACACTTAGCTAACCTAAAAAGTGGCCTGTAGCATCCCCACAGTTGTCCACTTACTCACTGTGATAGGGGAAAAAAATCAGAACTAACCAGCAAGAAAGTGAAGAAAAAAATATAACTATAAAATAATAGAAATATAAGTTCAGGGCACTGTGAAACTCTTTGGATTCCAGGGTAAAAACTTCTGAACCAGAATGATTCACTGATTACTATATCAACCAGAGTTATGCGTTAGTAGAGAAAACTTACCTGAAGGGTTGAGTAAACACAAGTAATGAGTAAATATGAGTATTGATGTTATGGTATAGAGAATGGCTTGATTTCTCTTTTTTTTCAGCCATTCTAACTATGAGAATCTCAAACAACACAGTCTTTCCCCCTTTGTATTAATTTTATGGTGTATACTTCAGATCTCCTCTTGAAGAGAGAGGATGCGATGGTACCACACCATGGGTCTAAATAGCTTTCTCATCTTCATGCAGGTCTAAGATCTATTTGCTTTCAGACAACCAGAGACCAGGAGCTGGCAGCTGCATCTCTCAGCTTTTTCTCCCTCCATCCTTGCAAACTCATCCTTTGGCTCTTCTGCTTTTTCAAAATCCCCCTGAAGCAAGTTTTGCAGGTAATTTGAGGTGGACAACTTAAGCTAGAACTTGTCTTTTGTGTTGCTGACATAACTGTTCTACAGCGGGAAGATGCTGTCCTGGCAGAAGCTGCCATCCTTCTGGTGAGACATCATCCATCAGAGAGAACATCAAGTCATTTGCGATGGAGGCTAAGCCGATTAAAATTGAATCCATTTGGGAAATATAGCACACACATACAAATATATATATGAGAGAATGACCACACTTTAATGCTAAGAGCAAGAGCAGACTTCCTGCACTCAGCATTTCCATTTGAAAACAAGCTCACTAAATGACTCTCTGTGCTCGCGCTTTCATTTGCATTCCCTAGAGAAGACCTGCCACCCATGCCAATGCATTTACTGTATGTGTTGACTGCAGCCTCATCAATTTTTCTTCTTGTCAGGGAAGAAAAAAAAAAGTTAACCAAACACATTAATAATTCTGATTAACTGCAAATGGCTTAAGCCCAGAGGTGTCCCTGTGGTGCAATTACCAGCTTCCCCCTTCATTGTAACAGCAGAAGTATTGCTTTATGTTCATGTCAGACTTCTGCAATGACTCAGTTCTTGGCATCCAAAGCCCCAGGCCTTGAGAATTTCCCTTGCTTCCTGGAGTCCACCTTGCTTCTTGGAGCACCCCAAGGAGGAAAAGTTCCTAAAGAATTTTTTCCCCTCCGACTTTACACCAAATTTCTCATGAGATGAATTTGTACTGCACTCCTTTCTGTTTTCTTTCTTCTTAGAACTATGTTCTACTGGATGTTGACCCTCTGTGTTTAAATGTTGTCTCAGCACTATTTTACAATGGACATAGTAGATATAGGATACCAGAAATAGCAGAGCTTGGAAAAACAGCCTTTTCCCATTACATTTCCTACATATCTTGTCTTATTGTCCTCAAGATGAAAGTTTTACAAGTTCTGAAGCTGAATTCTTATAACATGCCAAGGAGGGCTTTTTTGGGAGGAAGGAAAGAAATGGGAATTTAGCCTAAATATCTCAAAGTCACTAAATCCAGTCTGATCTTAGAGACTAAGCTGGGTCAGGCTTGGTTAGTACTTGAATGGGTGACCACCAAGGAACACCAGGTGCTGTAGGCTATATTTCTGGGCAGGAAGTGGCAAATCACATCTTGGTAATCTTTGCCTAAGAAAACCCTATGATATCTGTGGGGTTGCCATAAGCTGACAGGTGACTTGAAGGCACACCCACGCATACTAGGAATAGTAATCTTCTCACTTTACTAACAGCAGGGGTAGGGACAATCTTTTGTCTTCCAGATGTTTTTGTCTGCAACCTTCACTACATAAAATAAGGAACAGGGCTCCTTTACACAACTTTTAATGGTTGTCTAGATATAGGAATTCCAACAGGTGTTGCTTTTCATTGCTGAAATTCCTATTAAAAGGTCAGGAGTTCTGTCCTTTATGTTACTTGGCAACTCTAAGCTCCACAGTCTATTATGATCACTAGCAATTTTGGCTGGAGCTCATGGAGGTGTAGTACCAAAGAAATCCCATGTTATCTGTCCTATGATTTACATGATGGAGAATGGGCATAAATTTTATCATTTGAACCCAGGACATCTGCACAGCTAGCCTACATGTGGGTGAGCCTGCTATCTGATGATTACCTCTGCTTCTTACTGTATAAACAAAAAGTGACAGTGAATGATGCGGCTGTCATTCCATGGAATTATTTCGGTGATGTCTTCAATCACAGATGTCAGCACAGAGTGGTTTGCACAGTTACGAGAGCAATAATGTAGGACACAGAGTTGCATAGCTATTATTCAAAATCTACTGTCTATTTATTTATTTATTTATTTATTTATGTGAGACTCGCTACACACCTGTCCCACAGTAGGTTAGCTCTCACTGGAACACAATTATACAGAATGCACTCATGTCAAAGCACCAGGGCCCTAATGTCTGAAAAATATATATAACCATAATCATTTACCAAATAAATAAATAAATAAATAAATAAATAAATAAATAAATAAATAACTTCTCTCATTCCTCACAGCAGCTAATGAAACCATGACTGCACAGAAACTATGCCATATAATCAAAAACTGGTACATGAGAAAGGCAAAAAGCATTCTAAAATCAGACCCCCCGCATCATACTAGGATCTATCAAGACCCAGTCACATATAACGGCTTTCCTAGGTATGCTAGACTGACCCCTTCTTTGTTCATTCTCGAGTAGGCAAAATCCTTTTTATTCCAACTGTCTTTTAAGAACTGCTTTACAAAAAATGTGTGCTTTGTTATTGTGCTATGCCATATTTACTCTTTGCTTTTTAAACTGGTGTTTTAAAATAATTTTCATTCTTTTAAAAATTATTATTCATTTGTATTAAATATCCATAAGACAAAAACTCCTCCGTACATTGTTCCACAAATCAGCCTTATAATGGCTTACTAATAACAAATCAACCTATTTCTCCTAAACATTCCATCCCTCCCCTTCAAAGCCTTCCAATTACATATCTGTAATATTGGGTTTAATCATTAAAATTATTTTAATTCTGTAGGTAGTGTAACACTATCTGAAACATTTGTTTTTGTCTGTTTTCATTTCATGTTCCTTTCGAATAATCTTGTAAGGTGCCTTGTGTCCCAGCATTGAGGTGAAGGTGGGGCCTTCCTAATAGATGTATTCCACTTTAGGGTGTCAGCCAGCTAATGGGCCATTCCTCATCTCTGCCTCTGTTGCTTAATCCCAACTAGAGTAGACTCTCCGATCATACTTCAATGACTTTGCTCTAGGTGGGGTTAGCAATAGGATTAATGTCCATATCTTTTTTAAAAAACAACAACCTTTCCTTTTGGAGATCTCAATTCCAGCCTCTCTGTATGAATCAGCCTAGGCCCTGAGGTCATCTGGAGAGGCCCTTCTTTCAGAGTTCTCCTTGCTGGGATTGGTTGGCTGGCCACTGGTATTCACTCTACCCCCTTCTATCCAGGTAATGTTCTGTCAAGTTATCTTTCTCTTTAAATTGATTTACAGCCCTTTTCCACTTGACACACCCAACCTGCTATGGGGAGGGGAGAAGGATGGGACTGGGATGATGCTTATGCACTATATCATCCTGGTTCCATCCTTCTTCTGTCCCCAGGTGGTGCGATTGCACTGCTAATCATTGACAGGTTTTCCCTGTCAATGACTGGCAATCACACCACCCTCCTGTTCATCCCCACACCTCCCTTCCTTGCAGAGATCCTGGAAGTGCAATGGCTGTGCTTCATGTACCAGCACAGCCTGAGAGAGTACTTGGCACTGCGCTGTGGCAAGAGGAGGTGTGGCTATCATGTTTCCTGGATCCTGGAGGCAGTCAATGTGGAGGGGAGCGCTCCACTGTGTTCCCCTCCCAGGAGAGCCGCTGCCACCATCATCACCAGATGCTGCCAGGACAAAGATAGGGTGCGGAAAGGGCCACAGTATGACACAAGGTATAAAAACTCAGCTCAGGGCCAACTGCTGAAGGGGGTATGTGGCCAAGGAGATGGAATCCTTTAAAGGCCATAGTTACTGCCCAAGCCATGACTGGTACTCCATACTATACTCTAATTTGAAAGAGATATATACCCCCTCCTTCATTCAGCCAGGTCTTTGCTATGCACATCAGGTCAGCTTTCTCTTTCTGCACCAGATTGCAGTTGATCATGCCCTTCCCTTTGATTAATCTCATTTATCAGCAGCACTGTTTTAAGCTTGAAGAATATTCATTACAGTAGTTCTTTGGTATGGTGCACCTGCCATACATGTGCCTGCTGTAAAAACAAAAAAGTGCAGACATCCTGTCACACTGTAGTCAATGGATGCAACATGTATGCATCCATGGCAGTGTGGGCATGCACCCATCACATTCATTGACTGTAATGGAATGCGACACTTAGGACAACCTCATATTTGTACATGTGGAGACTGTGCCAGAAGAGGGTGCAGTGTACTATCTAATAGAATGGCTGCTTGAGGATGATGCTATTAGGCTGAAATTATCTGCTCAGTTTCATTGGCTCATACTTTTTGTTATGTATTCATACTTTCAGTTGTTCATCCACATTTGTGGAGGTTAGGGGTGCAGGATTCCTGAAAAAGTGGAAAAATGTGAACATCTCTAGGCTACCCAAACCATATTTAACATACACAAAAAAATATGACCCACTAATTTAACCCAGATGACACAATATACAGTACATGATATATTTGAATCCACAGTAGGGATCATACCAGACTTCTTGTTCTGCTTTTGGGGCAATGGAGTTCCTTCACAAGACCAGTGATGTACTTAAGTCTTTTACTCCAAGGCCCCTTTCATATGACATTTTCCATGCGAAAAGGCCCCTCGAGCATCGTGCAAATGTGAGAAGTGGTTCACACAACGTACTCAAATTTGTGCAACGCTCCAGGGCCTGGCAGGCACCACTCGTGCACTTTTTCATTTTCAGCTTTAAGCCAAAAATAGTGCAAGGTCGCACATTGCTCCTAGGCCCTGCACACACTTACCTTGCATGTGGACCCTTGAGAGCTGGGCTGGTCATGCTTCCTGCCTCAGTGCAGCCTGAGAAGTTCCCAGGCTGCACTGAAAAGGAAGAGGTGCGGCTCTCACGTGAGCAGGGAGATCGTGTGGAGCTGAAGAAACCTGGACGTGAGGGCCTCTCACAAGAGGCTGCTCATGCAAGCACCACACCCCAGCTCCGAGAAAAGGTAGGATGCGGAAAGGGCCCAAATCACAAGTTAATTCTCAAGTCCTTGCAAGATACTTTCAAGTCAAGTCTGAACTCTGGGAGCCAATTTTATACCTCAACCTATATTCCAGAATTTCTGGACAGAGTCAAATAAAGTCAGTTTTAACAATTTAAGTAGAATCAGCCCTCCACATCTGTGATTTTGCCATAAGCAGTTTCAGAAGTGGGGAATAGGATCATTCTTACTTCCCATTACTGAAGCTTCAAAAGCTTTAAAAGAAAAGATTTTTCGTTGGGCTCTGGAGGTGAATCTTGCCTTCTGTTGTTAGGAAAAGCTATAGAAGGCTTGCAGTGGGGACAGGCTGCCAAGCAGACCTTGATCTTGCCTCAAGTCTGTTGCCTAACATGTTTGCTATTCCCCTCTGAGAAGTGGCATACACTTTGAGTTTGAGACAGATTGTCACATGACCAGTAGGCAAAAAGAGATGGAAGTATTGTTCAATGTTGTAAGGTTTCTGGATGAATGTGTTCTGTTACTGAACCTAGGACAGCAAATCAGTCACAAAAAATATACAAGTCTCGAGCTAAGTCAAGTCAGTGCATCATTTATTGCCAAGTTGAGTCCGAGTTGAGTCACTAAAGCAATTTAAGTCTGACTTGAGTCTGAGTCAGTTGACTTGAGTCTACATCATTTCACAAGACAGAAGCAGATGGTCAATGGGTCCCGCCTTTGCTGCTGCCCTCTGCCATTTTTAATAAGGGCTTATAAGCCTTGCCTTGCATTCACAGTCTCTCATAGTTTCTCTCAGTCCCAGAAGGCTTGCAAAGAAGACTGCAAATGTGAAGCGAAATCTCTAAGCCTGCATTAAAAATGGTATAGGGTAGCAGCGGTGCGGCACCAAATAATCTGCAATTAATCAAGTCCAAAATTAAACCTGCAAATGTGGAAGGCCAACTGTACTTCATTTGAAATCAAGATTGGCTGATTTCCCTTATAGTCAGGAAAGGCTGGTTGAGGGGAAATAACTAGTTTCATCACCTTGATGAAGCCAAAAGCAAATTTACTTTCAATAATTCTTAACATGCTCTAATCATGCTTCAGAGACTACAAATGACTGATAGGAATCTTAGCACCTGCGCTTAAAACCAGTGCTGATTTTAAGTATTAAAATCAAATATAGACTTTTTAAGTATTAAAATCAAATATAGACTTTTAAACAATTATTAGATTCCTAAACAATTATTATATTAAATAATAACTATATTAATAGCAAATTATTCTTTGTATCTAATGTTTATAACTTTATACCTGCTAGTTATAAAACATTCCAAAGGTCACATATTAAATACCATTGGCTGCCAAATATCAGAAAGAAAATATCAAATACCAGAGGATGTCAAAAAAGAAGGGCTTAATATTTTACATGAAATATAGACAAACATTCATGAGGGATAATAGTTAAGTGGCAGAGCCCATGCTTTGCATGGAAAAGTTCCCAGGTTCAATACAAGACATTTCCAATAGGGCTGAGAAAGATTCCCGTCTGAAACCTTGGAAGGCTACCAATCAGAGATGCCAATATTGGGCGGAACAGACAAATGATTTGATCCAGTAGAAGGCAGCTTCATGTGCCCCTGTATTCAGAGATGGTCTAAGATATTTTCCTGGCTAATGCAGAAATTCTGGGGCAATAGTCAGTAGAAGAGTCAGTATAATAATCATGTAACATTTAATGCCAGTAAGAGCACCCTGTGCCTTTCCAGAAGTTATTGAACCTTGGTTCTATCAGCCTCAGCCAGCCTGGGAAGTTATGATGAGATGGTGGAAGCAGTACTTCACTAATATCTGGAGGACCAAGTGCTCCCTAGCCCTGCTTTAAAGACACTCAAGATATGGTGCTTTTGGCAAAGGGCCTCATGCCTAATGGCAGAGCCAACCATATAAAAGTTCTGGGCAAAATCTGGGTGCTGGACTGCAGTTCCCAGAATTTCTCACCGTTGTGTTGACTAGGACTGGTTTTGCAGGCCGATAATATCTGGAAAAACACATTTTGCCCACCAGTGAACTTTGTGGCACCATTCCACAGTAGTAGTAGAACAACTGCTGGATTTGAAAAAGAGAGTTACTGTTGTTGTGTGTCTTAAAATCGTTTCCAACTTACGGCAAACCTAAGGTGAACCAATCAGGGCTTTTCTGGGTGCTGAGAGTGTGTGATGCATCCAAGGTCACCCAATGGGTTTCCATAGCTGAGTGGAGAATTGAATCCTGGGTCCTTTTCGCACGGGCTTTCTTTCGCGAAATAGCCCCGTGAGCCTCGCAGGAGTGGGAGCGTCGCTCTGCACGACGCACTCCCACTTCCGCCGCTCTCATGGGGGCTGAAGCAGTGCGATCGTGGTTTTTTTGATTTTCGCTTTGAAGCAAAAATCACCCGCGCTCGCGCAACGCTCCCAGCGCCCACGCGCACTTACCTCCTGTGTGGAGCGTTGGGGAGGCGGTTGGGTCATGCTTCCTTCCGTCCGCCCCTGCGGAAGGAAGGGGTGGGGTGGGGCGCTAGCGCGACGGACGTGCCAGCCTGCTGCCTCGTGCGAGGGGGGGACGGACGCGCCAGCCTCCTGCTTCGCGAGGGGGGCGGCTCATGCGCGAAGCCTCCTCCGGGAGGCTGCCGCTTCCCCCTCATTCCTTCGCCTGCGGAAGGAACGAGGGGGAAACGGCAGCCTCCCGGAGGAGGCTCTCACGCGAGCCGCCCTCACCCCTCACGCGAGAAGCCTCAATGTGAAAAGGGCCCTGGTCTACAGGGCCATAGGCCAACACTCGGACTGTTACATCACACTATAGCTATAGCTGTATGTAAACTCCAAGCCATGTCCTTAAAAAAATGAGAAAAATCTGATCATAAATTTATTAATAATTTAAATTCTTACTTTGAATCTGAGCTTCTTCATCTGGAGGGCCATAATGTTCTTCAGTAAAATCTTGTGGAAGAGTTAGTAAAATCTGCTTCATCTCTGCGTTTAAGCTGTATGAAATGCACTCATGCATATTCATACCATGACCTCCTTTACCCCGCTCCATCTAATATAAAGAGACCTTAAAAGGGCAGCTATGATTTACACATGTTTTCACATTTGCACTTTCAGTGCTTCAGAGGTCTGCAAATGAAAGTTAGCATAAATGAGTTTCTTTCTCTGCCACCCTCCTCACCAGTGTTTAGCAATGCTACAGGCCAAGTCATGTAGCTTGTTTTTTCACATCGGCTGTCTTGGCTCCTAGGCTCATCATACTTTCGGCAAGTTTTGAAGCAATGAAAAGATTTGTTTTGCACATCAAAACACCAGCTCTTGCTGACTTCAACTTGTAAATGTGTGTGAGATGGCTATTCAGTTTTGTTTGCTTATTTTTACTTCAATACATCTGCTTTTTATTTTTAGTTAGACTAATCACAATCTCTTTATATGCCTGAATATAAGCTAGTCTGTTTGTTTTCCAGTTCATAGGATGCTCATTGCTTTATGATTTCCAGTGAATTCTATATCATATTGTAACCTAACTGCACAATACTTTAAATTAGAACTAGAAATTATTTTTCAGACTACAAGTCCTAGAATGCCCAGCCAGCCAGCATGACTAGTGGCTTGCCTGCCTGGGGAGCCTGGAAGTTGTAGTCCCAAGGATAACTTTCTGGAGATCTTCAGTTAATGCGCTGCATGAACAGTACCAGTTCTGCTTCTTCTTCCTTTTTGTTTTAAAAATGTAAATACATTTATCCTTTAATATTACAAGAAAACTCAGCTTTTAGTGGAATCATAGCACTTGGAGAAGGAAGATTTAAGCCTTCCCTGCCTTGTCATGGTCTGGACAAGGAAGCCCTTTGTTGTCCAAAATATTTATAGAAAAATGTTGCACAGGTGCCATTTAGTGTTTATTTATTTTTTCACAAAAGTATGGGAAGGGGTGTTTTTCTTTCCCCCCAACAGAATCATAGTAGGAGAGGGAGGTCTCAAGCCTTCACTGTTTCCAGAGGTCTCAATAAAAATACATTTCTTTCCATACACCTGGCCAGAATCCTTTGTCAGCTATACTTAACTTAGTAGCTTAGTAGCTTATACTTAGCTTAGTAGCTATACTTAACTAAGTAGCTTCTCCTGGTCTGTTCCTCCCCACCCCAAACCTGATGGAAATGCAATTCTACTGTTCTCCAATCATCAACACAATGGACTTCCTTCTTCCTATGCAGCTGATGCCTGGTAATGAAGGTGGGGAGGGTTATGATTGCGTCAATAATATCATAATCATGACTAATTAGCAAGTGTGAATAAGGAACAATTACCTAATTTTACTCATCTGTAACTATTCTGTATTCATGGGCAGTACTTAGGCCATTTCCGCACTAGCCTGTTATAGCATGGTGATTCCACTTTCAACATCCTCTGGAATCCTGGGGTTTGCAGTTTCGGGAGGGGCCGGCTGGAGGATGTTGAAAGTGGAATCATCGTGCTATAACAGGCTAGTACGGAAATGGCCTTAGTTACAATTTTGACACTATTGCCACATTTGTTACTACTCCCCTCCCTATCTACTGTAGTGGGCACCAGTTGCATGTGTAGAAAAAAGTCCATTCTGTCATAATTGCAGCATGATTGTATGACATTTCCTTCAGGGTTTGGAAGGGTCAGGCCAAAAGAAGTTACCTGGTTAATTATACTTAACTAAATAGCTCATACAGGATTCATATAATATTTTTTTCAAAGTAACATTGAGTAATATTAAAGTTACAGAGAGTTAATATAGTAACAGAGAGTTAAATCCTTATATAAAATGTTGCCTTGTTTTCTTTGTTTCTTTTCCAAGTCAGGCGGAGAATTCCTTCTCCAGATGTCTTTTTAAGAAGATTTGTTCCATATTTTTATCAACTTCGTAGTGACCCCAAAACATAACTAGTTTCTCTCACTTGTTTCTTGATGACAGTGTGTGGGTTTTAATTCTGTCAGTGTTTATGAATTAATCTCACGGTTACATGGAGTAGTGGCAGCAGATTCCATAACAGCTATTAGCACAGGTAGGACAAGGAGAGATACGGAAATTTCAAGCCACCTAATGTATTATGGCATGAGATTCTACAAGCAATAACCTGCTTTATCTGATACAGTAGGTATAGAAAGCAACATTTATTCATGGATAGAAATCCAAGCGCAGGAAAAATGAGATGAGGTGAATGGATACTTCCTGACAGCAGTGAAACAGAGTATCATCCATTCCATTGAAGTGAAATAGTCTAGTGAAATGTTAAGTCCCTCTTGATAGAGTATCAAGATCAAAGGTCTTTGCTGCTATAAGATGACTCATAAAGAGACAGTTTCTCCAGATTTGTGTCTTATGGTTTGTGTATCCATTATATTAGATCTCAGCTGCTACACTGAAACTGTTTGATCTCTTTAGCATTCTAAATTCTAAAATAATAGTAATGGAAGGGGAAGGAACCCCAGGGCTTATTCCTAATCTGGGACAAGAAATGGTATGCCTAAACCTCTGGTGCATTTTGGAGCTCCTTCTTGACACTTTTTAATAAGATATATATATATATATATATATATATATATATATATATGTGCGAGCTTCTTTTAAGTGAACGCAGTGGTAAAAGGCAAGGACACCAAACTTTTGGAATAACAACAAGCATTCCTCAAGCTCCGGTACCCACCATATGAAACAATTTTTTTAAAAAAAAATCAACAAGGCAAGACTAATCTATTACAGAACAGACTTATGACAAGAAATGACAGGATCCCCCTAGTGGTCACATACAGTTCTCAGCAGGGACCACTCAGACGCATCATCGATGAACTGCAACTCATTCTAGACAACAATCCTGCCCCCTCAAAGGCTTTTGGTGGAAGGTCTTTACTGGCCTACAGACAGCCTCTCATTTCAAACAGTAATTTAACCTCCAGCAGGACACACAATACGGATGGTGAGACAGGTACAAGACCTTGCTATAAATCCAGGTGCCAACTCTGCCCACACATCTGCTTGGGAAATGTCATCACAGAACCTAATCACATCACCCACAATATAAGAGGTACTTTCACTTACTTATCCTCTGATGTGATATATGTCATCCTCTGTCAACAATGACATCGGAACTCTACACTGGGCAAACAGGCCAGTCTCTATACCAGAGGATAAATGGACATAAATGGACATTAGGAATGCAAATAGAGAAAAGCCAGTTGCAGAACACTTCAGTCTTCTTGAGTATTTCATCTCAGACCTCAGAACAGTAGCCCTTGAACAAAACAAAACAAAACAAAAACAGCCACAAAGGAAAAGTGGAAAGAGAAACAGTAGAATTGGAATATATCCACAAACTTCAGTCTAACAACAGTGGACTGAACAGACACAACCAGACCATCATTAAAACTGAACTTTTCATCTCATCACCATACCCACAGATTTTGCATTTCTTTTGCTATTAACACATACAGCCTGCTCATAAAGGTCTTTTCCTAGGCATTTCATGCCATGCAGTTGATGAAGTAGACTTAGGTCTACAAAAGCTAATACTACCAACTTCTTTCTCTTGGTTTGAAAGGAGCTACAACATCCCTTTGCATACCGATCCAGATTAGCATGGCTATCTCATTGAATTCCACCACAGAGGTAATAGTTACCTATAATGGCCTACTTGGCATTTTCTTTTACTCATTCCCCCAGTGACAAGGATATAATAAAACTACGCTACAGAGGTAACTTAACAAGAGATAGCTTCACTCCTTTTGAACTTTTACAAAAACTTATTAGTTACTTTCATAGCCACAGTGATATGACTTCATTAAATGGAAGTGGAGGAACGTTACCTGGCCTTATGCTGCTGCATTCAGATGTTCTTAAAAAGTAGCCAATGTAACTATTCTAGGTACTTATAAAAAAATAAGAAGGCAAAGTAACTTAAAACTAGTTAACAGTAATTAATTCCTTTATTGGGCTTTGGAACAATAACTCCAACTCATTAATTTTTAAATGTAAATTTCCAAGCTCTGCCTAAAAATGAAAAATGTAAACATATGCCATGTTTCATGCAGTACAACAAGCAAAAAGATAGAATTGACTGTTGTTCTCTCCATCAGACTCAGAACTGCTGTCCCATAAGGCACAAAATGGTTCTGAATGTTTTCTCTTGAGAGTGATTTCATGCTTTCCTGTTGCAACTGGATCCTGTAGGTTCTTCCTGATAGTTCACTATTCTAACTTTTCAGCTAGCCTCATCAGCCAGTAGTCTATCAACCAGTTGGTAGTTTATTTGTTGTAGCAGTAAGCCTTCAGAACACTGACAATCAATTCTATCAGTAACTAAATATGGTACTGTTTTGAAGGCTAACTGTCATCCACATGAACTGTATCAAAGGTGTGTTTTCCTTTCAACATTACAAAATAATCTGTTGTCAGGGAGATTTTTCCTTCCATAGCAAAGCATTTGGGTGCTCTGAAATATCATGGAACTGAGCCAGGGAAAGGTAAAAAGTTTACTATAGCTCTTTCTTTCTATGGTCTTCATACCATCCTAAGCAGCTTCCTATCTTTATATTAATACCCCCTCTTGTTTCTTGTTAGCTAAATGCACTTATCTGATCATTGCAGCTGGCAACTATAGAATAGAAAGCCCATCAAATTGCCACAAAAAGATTATGGGTATTTGGTGCAACTTACCCTGGCTCATCTGTGAAATTTAACAGCAAGGCAGGAGGAGATGACATGCCCTTCCATCTGTAACCCTCATGTTATCCCATTGCTGCTGCTTCCTTTTCTTCTAACCACAAAGGCCCATCAAGAAGGGAAATAAAGGATGACTTTGGTAGTGCTGGGAGCTGTCCATCTGAAAGTAGCCTATACGTAAATGCATCTACCTTTGTTATTCCAGCTTGTATCTCTTAATAGAGCATGTTTCCAAAGAAGCCTTTCATTGTGCAATTGCACTGCTTCACTCACAGAATTTTATAAGGGGAGAGGGGTTCCAAATGTAAGCATCAATCATTTGTAATCTCCTTCTGCTTTCCTGTTGCTTAAGGAAGAAACAATAGCAGGACACGTTGTTGTTTGCTAGTTTTCAGTGTTTGGAGTTAGACAAGATTAGGCTGCAGAGGCTCTCAGTCTGGGTTTGAATGGATGAAGGAGGCTTCCAGAAGTAGGCCTATTATTTGTCTCAACTAGAGTAGTCCTATTGAATCAATTGGATGGAGCTATGTGTTGACTCACCATTCAATAATAGCTTCAGTGAGTCTATTCTAGTTGGGCCTAACCCCATAGGATCCAAGCCAATATCTGGAGAGTCCTCTGCCACCCACTCAACCTCAGTTGACCTTAAACTCCAGTTGCTCCAGCCAACAAAGCCGATGGTCTTGATGTCTTCAGAGCTAAAATTCAATGAACTGTAGCCTCTGCTTTGTTGAGGACAAGAAGATTCCTATTGCATTATTGTATTGTAGAATGTCCACATACATTCACTGGGGTGACAAGAAATGATACAGGTTTTATAGGTTGTTGTGGGTTTTCGGGGCTTTGATGCCATGTTCTATTAGTATTTTCTCCTGACGTTTTGCCTGCATCTGTGACTGGCATCTTCAGAAGATCTGGTGGCATGGAAGTGAGACAGAGTATATATGCTTGTGTAGTCCCTGGGTGGGAGGAAGTAATCTGCATATGTTACAGTTGGGTTGTGTGATGGCCTAATGTTAAATGGGATATCCCATTTAAATGGGATTTACCAGAGATGGGGTCCCCATGGGAAGCCCGCCAAACCTCGTGATATCAAATTTTTACATGGAACATTTTGAAAAGCAAGCCTTGGAAACCGCACCAAAAAAAGCCCACTATATGGTTCTGTTATGTGGATGACAGTTTGACCATTTGGAGCCACAGAAAAGAAGAACTGACTGTGTTTCTGGACCACTTGAACAACATCCACTCGAACATCCAATTTACCATGGAAAAAGAAAATGAAAGAAGACTACCTGGATGTCCTAGTCATCTGCTAACCTAACCAACAATTGGGCCACACAGTTTACAGAAAACCTGCACACACTCACAGATACTTACACAAAAACTCCAACCATCACCCAGGACAAAAAAGGAGCACAATAAAAACTCTGGTAAACTGTGCACAGAGACTCTATGAACCCCACCTCCTGAAAGACGAACTGAATCATCTAAACTGGGCTCTATAAGCCAATGGTTACTCTGGTTCAGACATCAGAAGAGCCTCAAGACCTGGAAAAAACTGCAGAAGTGAAGATAAGCAGCCAACCAAAGGGAATGTGTTTTTACTATATATCAAAGAGGTCACTGACTGCATAGGGAAATTGATGAAGAAACATAACCTCCACACAAACTACAGACTGACCAAGAAAATTCAACAAATGCTACATTCAGCAAAGAACAAGAGGGATCCTCTAACTTCTGCGGAGTATACCACATACCTTGCAGCTGTGGGCAGGTCTATATAGGGACTACAAAACGCAATATCCAAACACGAATGAAAGAACATGAAAGACACTACAGACTGATCTAGACAGAAAAATCAGAAGCAGCAGAACATGTTATAAACCAACCTGGACACAGAATGCTTTTTGAAAGCACAGAAATTCTGGACCATTCTGACAACTACTATGTCAGACTACACAGAGAGGCCACTGAAATCCATAAACACAAGGACAATTTCACAGGAAAGAAGAAACTCAGAAAGTAAACAAAATTTGGCTACCAGTACTGAAGAACACTAAAATCAAGACTCAAAAATATGCCAATGAACACCACCCAGACTCTGGAGGTCCCTCTACAAGAAACAATACAACGGATGCTAATGTACTTAATGTACTGTTATGCATATCCCCTAACAATGCAACCCTGGGGGATATCTCATTTAACAATAGGCCATCACACAGGCCAACTGTAACATATGCATATTGCTTCCTCCCACTGGGGGACTATATATATTCTGTCTCACTTCCATGTCACTAGATCCTCTGAAGATGCCAGCCACAGATGCAGAGAAAAGGTCCAGAGAAAATAGTAATAGAACATGGCATCAAAGCCCGGAAAACCCACAACAACCTATGGATTCCAGCCATGAAAGCCTTCGACTTTACATCAATGTAGGTTTTACTTTCTAGAGACTTGGCAAAGAAGTCATATCTGGCAGTACAGTACCACCAAAGTGGATTATGCCCATCCTTTTCAACAAAGAGTATCCAAATAATAGTGTCATAGAACACAAAGTGATTTGAAATGTGATGTTTGTGGAGAGGTCTGTGGATACCATGGACTACCAAAAAGATAAATAAATGAGTTCAGGAGCACATCAAACCTAAACTCTCCCTAGAAACTAAGATGACTAAACTGAAACTGTAATACCTTGGACATAACATGAGGAGACAGAACTCATTAGAAAATGCGTGGTAAGGTACAAGGTGGTAAGAAAGAGGAAGACCACATTAGAGGTGGATAGTTTAACGAAAGAAGCCATGGCCCTGAGTTTGCAAGACCTGAGCAGGTTGTTGATAACAGGATGATTTGTAGGTTTCTGATTCATAGAGTTCTCAGAAATCATCTTGATGGCAATTGATAATAATAATAATGTTAGTGGTGAAGATGATGATGATGATGAAGAAGAAGAAGAAGAAGAAGAAGAAGAAGAAGAAGAAGAAGAAGAAGAAGAAGAAGAAGAACACAAAGGCTCCTACTAAAAGATTTACTCTCCTATGAAGTTATAGTATGTGAGGGTTCAAGTAAGGTAGGAGTGTTGGTGTTGGGAGAACTGAATACAGCATTTATTCATTACTTAAATGTACTGCTTTTATGTTTGGTATAGTTAGTCTTTTTATGAAGTAAATACGATTTTTCCCCATGCCATCAGTGTTGGCAATCCAGAGTTAGAGGCAGTGGAGAGGTTTTGCTCCTACTCTTTTGTTTTCTTTGGTTTTCTTGGTTTCCTACACTTAAGCAGAAAAAATGAAATGCACAAATATAGGATGGGGGATGCGTGGCTGGATAGCAGTACATGTGAAAGGGATCTAGGAGTCTTGGTAGATCATAAGCTGAACATGAGTCAGCAGTGTGATGAGGCAGCCAAGAAAGCCAATGCGATTCTTGGTTGCATCAATAGGAGTATGGTGTCCATATTGAGGGAGGTAATGGTACCACTCTATTCTGCTTTGGTTAGGCCTCATTTGGAATACTGTGTCCAGTTCTGGGCACCTCAATTCAAGAAAGATATTGACAAGCAGGGGTGTGTCCAGAGGAGGGCAACCAAAATGGTGAAGGGTCTGGAAGCCATGCCCTATGACAAACGGCTTAGGGAGCTGGGTATGTTTAGTCTGAAGAAGAGAAGGTTTAGAGGGGACATGATAGCCATGTTTGAATATTTGAAGGGATGTCATGTCGAGGAGGGATCAGGCTTGTTTTCTGCCGCTCCAGAGACTAGGACAAGGAGCAATAGATTCAAGCTGCAGGAAAGGAGATTCCACTTGAACCTCAGGAAGAGTTTCCTGATGGTCAGAGCTGTCCGGCAGTGAAATATGCTGCCTCTGAGTGTGGTAGAGTCTCTTTCTTTGGAGGTTTTTAAGCAGAGTCTGGATGTCCATCTGTTGGGAATGCTTTGATGGGTGTTCCTGTATAGCAGGGGGTTGGACTCGATGGCCCTGGGGTCTCTTCCAACTCTTTTATGATTCTATGAACTGTGTACATAATTTTGTACAACAGTGAATACTAACCTGGATGTGAAAGCAAAGCTGCAATGTGAATGGTGTGTATGTGTGTGAGAGAGAGAGAATGTGGGGAAAGCACCAGAACTATTAGGAGCAAATCAAAGAATACAGAGGACTGGCTTTGGTGTGTATGATCATCTCTGATTTAAAATATCTTGAAATCATTTTAAATCCCCAGGTCTGCTAATGCCAATGTCAGTTCTTGTGAAAAATCCTGAGAGGGGGAGAAAGCTAGAAGCAAGGCCAATTTTTTTTTAATACATTACAGCTTGGAAAAGTGACTTTTTGGACCACAGCTCCCAGGCTCCCAGTCATGCTTGCTTGGGGATTATGAGCTAGGTAACATTTCCAGTTTCTGTGAGTTCCCTGCACAATGATTGCCTCCCCCACGTTGTTTCATATCCATTCAGTCTCACTTATCTGTTTTTTCTCCAGCTTGAGGAGATATCTGTGAGGCCAGTACAGTAAATTACACTGTCAGACTGGATAGTACAGAGGGAAGTCTCAGGGAGATGAGTGCCAGAGCCTCTTGAGATAGCACTGAGATGAAAATGGGGTATAAATTAGGAAACTGGGAGCTGGAGGTGGAGAGATGACACATTTAAAATTCTGCCCTTGACATTTATGCAGAGGCACCACTGCCTTGGCATCCAGTAGATAACGTCTCCTGTTGATTTATTTTTCCAAACAGCTAAGCATGTTATTACTTCCGAGAATGGGATGCATGACCTACTGAGCTGAACAAGACCCATTAGCTATGGAGTCTGTCTACCAAGTGCTTAGCAACCTCACTGTTTTCAAAGTGTTAGGCAGGCAACAAACAGAAGAAGTTTAGAGTCCCTTGTGAGCCCCCATGCATGATGCATGGGTTACACTTGATGGGGGAGGCTACATGTCATGCAAACTTGTTTCAAAACACGCACACTGCCAGTGCTCAGCACATAAAAATAAGAGGTGTCAGAGCTCAGATCTACTCCAGAAGACACAAATGTGACCTAGAAATTCTTCTCCTTGATCAAGTACTACATACCTAGATAGCCAGCAATAGTAATAGCATGTGTGTTTCTATACTGCTTATCAGCTAAGTGCTCTCTAAGCGGTTTACAATGTGTTAGCTGATTGCTTGCCCCCAGCAAGCTGGGTACTCATTTTACCGACCTGCTGAACGATGGAAGGCTGAGTCAATCTGGAGCCCCGCAGGATCGAACTCACAACCTTGTGGCTGCAGTACCAGCACCTAACCAATGCACCACCAGGACTCCTGGTGACCCATGCTGATGACCCACGCTGATAAAGTTTTATCAGTGGTATGGACCCAAGAAAATGGATCAACTCACTTAACCTGTACAAAACATGGACCAAGATCCTGCATTGTCAGATGGAACTACAAAGATGTAGCTCCACCATTGTAGCTACTTCTGCTGATGCCACCTCCCCAAAACCTACCCTTTAAGACAAGCAGCTCCCCAATGAAAGAGCTTCCAAAGCACTGCACATAGGAGTGCTTAGCAAATGAGGAATGCTGTGATCTCTCAGTCATGGGGTGCATTGAAAAGGACAGTTGGTGGGATATTTGTCTCTATGGGCCCCACAACTGGGACAGTGTTGCTATAGTCATGTCCCAGACCTCTGATCTGCAGTACCTCAAAAGCCCATTGGTTGGGGAATTGCTGGGCTTAACAGGTAGCTTTTTGGGTGATGTTTGGTCATTAACAATAGTAAACATGAATCCTAAAAATTATGAGATTGTAAATCTGTTTTACGATCTCATAAATATTGAACAGGATGCCAGCACCATGTCAAGTTTATCACAACATTATTACAGATACACTCCTATTCAAAAAACATATTCAGAGGTATCTGTGCTGGCCATGCAGCAAAGAACAACAAAATCCAAAGTCCACAAAGGAGCAATACCTTTATTGGCTAACCAAAATGAAGAAAATATATCACACAGATATATGGCTTCTTCATCAGGAAAAAATGTTAAAAATTATATACTCTTTGGGTTCTTTTATATTGCCCCCCTCCCCAGTAAACCCTTCAGCTCTGTAAGAGCATTTTGGACAGTGAGAAAACACATCAGTGTAATTTATTTTCATGTTGGGCATCTCTGTGTCAAGTTAGGTAGGTAGTAACTGGGCTTATAGTGCCAGTTGCTACCTACCTTCCAGCTACCTATATTTACAGCGGGTTCCTGGTAAAGAAAAGATAAAGAACCACTGGCGAGTTTAGAAGAGTGCAGCAAGAAAAGTGCTTGAGAAGGATTTGAGTTAGACTAGGCTTGGAATGAGAGAAACGAGTCTGAGTTGAGTGATTGGTAAGGGTCCAATTTATCTCGAGAGGAAATGGTATGGTTTTTTTAAAATATCTAAATAATCTGCTATTTTGAAGTAAAGTTTTGTTTTGTTTTTAATACACTTTTGGTCTCGGGAATCCCTATCATTCTGAGACCATGGTATTAGACAAGATGTCTACGATGGCAGCATTGAAGATGAAAGGGTGGTGTTCTGTTAGGAATAAAAATAGTATAAATTGTAATGTCCTTGAGGACATTTAGACAGCTTACAGTTGGAGTCACACAAGGAGGACGAGAGAAGTGCTTATATGTGGAAAAGGTGGGGATTAGGGTAAGCCTTCATATTGTTTGTAGTGAACACCATGGAAAGCTTCACATTTGGTGGGTTGAGTGTAAAGACACCCATAATTGGCCACAGTACAGGATTGCCTGAGAGCTGGTTGTACGGTTGTGATTGCCTGAGTGGAAAACCGCACACTTGTTGTATACAGTAGTGGGATAAAGAGTGAAAACCTCACAATTGGTGTAAACAGTGGTGGGATTTTAGCCCCAGAAATGGGATATAAACTGGAAACCATACACTGTATCCTTTAATCCACTTCATGGCAACATACTAGCTGAATCTCTGTTCTGATATCAGACTATGGGGGCAGATCCTGTTCAGCCAAGTCACTACCTGCATGGCTTCTTCACAACACATCTATAGCCGTTTCCGCACTACAGTGTTAAACTGCTACTATTCCACTTTCAACGCCCTGTGGAATTCTGGGGTTTGTAGTTTACTGAGACCAAAGAGCTCTTTGGCTGAGAATTCGAAGTGCCCTTCCCTAAACTACAAACCCCAGAATTCCATAGGAGGTTGAAAGTGGAATAGCAACACTTTAACGCTGTAGTGCAGAAATGGTTTATCTTCTTTCAAATTGAATTTGGCTTGTGGACATCCCGTTTTCCTTTCTTTTTAGAAATATGGCATGCATGTGTGTGCACATACAAAAATAAATAATTATCAATCAAGACAAGTATCTTGTTCTTGTACCATGACACCCCAGGGCTCCTGGCATTGTGTGGGGCTTTCTCCATTGCAAAGGAACAGCACACAGCTGTAGTGTTGCGGAGGTGGTGAGAAGAAAGGAAAAAAAGAAAGGAAAAAATGGTGGATGATTGGGGGTGGCTGCAGAGGAGAATGCAGTCATGGAATCAGAAGGAAATGGCAAACTTGGGAAAATGATGGACTGTGGAAGAGTGAAGGGATGGGGCTAGAGGCAATTAGTGAATGAGAAGCACAGGGAAACTTGCAAAAAAAAAAGGGGGGGGCTATTTGCAAAAAGTGTAACCCTGCAAAAAAAGTGTTGAGTCTGGTGAAAGGAAAAACACCAATGAAGTAAACAGAATAAGTGGAATCACATAGAAAAATATGGAGCAAAACAAGAGCTAGTAACACCAATTTAAAATGGTATTTACTGCTGCCTTGAGCTGGAAAGGGGTTTGTGTTCTATGTGCTAAGAAAAGTGGAGCAGATCTAAAACTGATTTTTTTTCCTACTAGTGTTTATTTGGCTCTAAGAACAGTTAATGTCACTCAAGGACATGTATTGCTGAGGTCATAGCTAGACAAACTGGTGACTTTTGGATCTTTGGGCTACTAACTCCCATAAGCCCCAGCCAGCATGACCAATGGTCAAGGATTATGGAAGATATGGTACAAATATTCTGTAGGGAACAGACTGCCTATCCTTGACTTACACATTTCTTAGCATCTGCAGTGCAAAGAATAGATGAGATGGCCTACTAGTGGATTATGAGCCAAAACAGGGATACTTATAGATGTGTGTTGATGCAGAATTGTTGGTTCTCCACCCCTTCCTTGCCTCCTTACATATGCACATTTGTCAGAAGAACTACTGTATCAAGGCACTGATGATGTGAGCCTAGTGGTCTGGATGGATAGATATTGTTTCCTTAGTACAGATGCATCGATGAAATCAACAGTGGTTGGAATGGAAATTTTAAAATTTCAGAGAAAAGCATTTAGTTTGAGAGAATGTAAAAGATGAATTGCTTCCCTTCCCACGTTAGCACAAACTGGGTGCTTTAAACCCCTATTCTTTCCCATTTCATTCTCTTCAGCACTGAATTTCAGAAATTGTACCACTAAGCTGTTCCCTATTAATCTACTGTCTGTCTCCTTAATTGTTTTTCCTACACATCTCTATAAATAGATTCCAGCAACACTCATTCACTGTGTTTTTTAAGCTGAAGATTTCTGTTGCCTTGGAGATTTTTCCCTGGCTTAACTGTCCAAGGTTAAGCTTGTATTACACTGCATGTTCTTTGGGGCAGAGAATACATTTGTGTTTGAAAAAAGGTACATGGTCATATCATAAATAAGTAGATGGCACTTATTTATTAAAACTATACTTCTGTACACATGGAGGCTGCTTAAATCCTATTGAGATACAGGAAGCTGTCTAAACAAAGAGTTGACTCTTTGGTCTATGTACCACTGTACTATTCACATAGGCATCAACCTTCCAAGGTTTAAGACATTAGTCCGCAAGGCCAATCTGAAGATGCTAAAGAATGAACCTGGCATCGCTTTTTGCATGCAAAGCATCTGCTCTGCTTCTGAGCTATGACTCTTCCCTTGGCTTGAACTGAAATCAATGGAAACTAAACAGCTTAATTTGGTGTGGGACTACAGCCCAGGATGTGGTTAACTAAGAACAATTTGGCCTACATTTTCTCTAGCCCCAGAACAACCATTGTAGATTGTTTTCTCCATGATTTCTATTTGCTTCTGTTCATTTACCTATTGGTTACATTTATATCCCACCTTTCCTCTAAGAAGGCAATGTATTCTCTTCTCTTCTTTAGTCCTTACAACAAACCTGTGTGGGAGTGATTGGCTCAAGGTTACCTGGTGAGTTCATGGCTCAGTGGGCACTTGCACTTGGATTTCCTAAGTCTTGGTCTAACTCTCCAGCCAGGGAGTGAGAATCATGAAGCCCTCTACACGTTGTTGGATGTCAGTTCCCAGCCTTAAATAGCATATTACCAGATTGAAGATACCATGCATCTTCAGTTGGGACTGGATCAGAAAGACATGGCATGGAATTATAGAACTGCAGAGGTGGAAGAGACCACAAAGGCTATCCAGCCCAACCCCCTGTCATGCAGGAGTACACAGTCAAACCACACCAGACAGATGGACATCCAGCCTCTGTTTAAAAGCCTCCAAAGAAGGAGACTCCAATACATTCTGAGGCAGAGTATTTCACTGTCAGCTCTTACCATCAGGAAGCTCTTCCTGATCTTAGATGGAATCTGTTTTTTTCCTGTAGTTTGAAGCCATTGCTCCACATCCTAGTCTTTGGAACAGCAGAAAACAAACTTGCTTCGTCTTCCACATGACATCCTTTCAAATATTTGGCTGTCATGGCTATCATCATGTCTTAACCTTTTCTTCTCCAAGCTAAACATACCCAGATCCCTATGCCACTCCTCATAGGGCATGGTTTCCCTATGAGGAGTGGCATAGGGATCTGGGTATGTTTAGCCTGCAGAAGAAAAGGTTAAGAGTGCCCAGCTATGTTCCAATAGCTGGACATACAACATTTACATCATTTTTTGATGCTGGAACTTTATGCTATATCTTCCTGCTGTAAACTGTTAAAGTTACAGGAATCCTGTCCTATATTCAGTCTGGCAACACTAGAGCTATATGTAGTGGTAAGATCTGCAACTGATCAACTTAAAGAAGTCCACACGATTCCAACTCCTTCTCTAACCACTATATCACACCAACTCTACTGTTTTTTACTGTTTCAAACAGCAAGAAACCTACTTCACTTTAGATTCAACAGTAAAGTATTTCTCTTCTGTATAATCTATGTTATCACTTCACTGGGGATATCAGTACTGTGCTTGCTCTTTGCTGTACTTTTAAGCCTGAGAAGAAAGTAAAAACTCTACCAAGTCTCCTTGTGCTGAATAAGGGAGGAAATACGGTTTTGAGAAGGCTACTTTATGCAAGGACTTCACTCTAGAAGTTCAGTAAAATGACTTTCTGTTGCAGACAACTCTGAGCTGCCTTCTTACTGCTGTCATACCTGGGGCCTGCCCTCCATTAATAATGTGATTATTATTAATTAAATGCAAATTAAGCAGAGCAGGAACAGTGAAATACATGCAGAAAACTCCCAGTGTGAATGCATTTCCTACCCATTTTTCTTAGTCCAAGTTATATCAGAACCTAGAATAATGCCTCCTGATTAGGGCTGCTCACTTTGAACCAGCTATGTCTTTAGGAACAACTTGATCTGCAGTAATTAGCTGCTGAAAATAGCTCTGTACAGCTGATGGGACTGCATAAAATGGTTGTGCCTGATGACAAGGAATAAGCTGTCTGTGGACAATCAAGGATCCTGCAAAAAGAAGAGTTTTTGATCACACACGTAAGCCTATGCATATATATTGTATGTGCCTCGGTATGCCTTAGGCAGGATAGTGACTGTTGCAGGTTGATAGGAAGCCTGATGCTACACTGGGACAGGAACTGTGCAGCACTCAGATACTGGTAAACTCAAAATTCCTTGCCATTGGCTATGCTGGCTAAGACTGTTTGGGGCTGCATCTAGAGAGCTGCACAATTCCCACAACTGTTCTATGACCATATTGTCCTATCTCAGTCCTGGCACAGCTGATAAATCAACAAACAAACTAAATATATCCCAGCTTGTTACTTACTTGCAGGCAGTAAGCAATGTTACTGCAGTCCAGGCCTACCCGGAGATAGCACTTGATATCGTTTTGATATCAAACCATTCAGCTTTCCTCTGCCACCCCGCTCCACGTGTTTGTGAGGCCTCCAGATAAGCATGTAAACAGGCGCGGCTGATAATTGCTGGACATTCCATTCTCCACCTAGGCAGGCCAGACAGAGCCGGTGAGTCACTTCAGGGACCTCTCCGGCAAACACCTCCTTGCTTATATGCGATACTAACAAATGCTCCCTGCCCCGAGCAGGTAGCCTCACAAAGCTGTACTAAGCACTCTGTATTTGCATACTGCCTACACTATTGTTGATTCAGCACTAAGCCAATCATGCTAAACTCTGACCTTTCCAAAGCTTTGTCCTGCTCCTAAATCGCATTGTTCTCACCGAGTAAGGTATGACCTGCAGTCACAATTCATCCTATAAACCCCCCCGATTCTGAGACCTTCCTCGGATCGCTCCCGAGTTCCAGACCACCTTGCTGCCACTTTGTTCGGCAAGCTTCCCTCAGTGAACCACGCTGAGCTTCCTCCCTGCACCCCAACGAACTCTATCTTCCTACCTCTCCAGGACTATGAGACAGGTATCGTATCACCGATTTCCCTCCAAAAATCCCTATTTCCAATTCTTTAGTTAGCTGTGTGACTGTGTTGTCTTTAATATTTATCTGTACTTAATAAAACATCATTTTTGCTATTTTAAACTGTCTGACTGCTTGACTGACCTGACCCCGTAGACTCTGGGTTGCAAGATCTTGCTAAGTTACTCTGCCTCTCGCTAGCTTTAGTGAGTGCTCCAGCTAATTTTCCCCAAGTTGTTGTGTTTGTTGTTTGGTTATTTGGGCCCCCCTCCCAGGACCCCCAGAGATCAGGGTAACAGCAAAGTGTTATAAATAAAGCCCAACATAAACAAGGTCCAGCAGAGTTTCACTGCAAGGGAGTGTCCAAGGTCAATATGAACATTTGTTATGGCATCCAGCAAGGTAGCAGGTCAGATAAGCTCTGACAACTCCTGGAGGGGAAGGACACCAGCTAAATAGACCCAAAGCCTAGCGCAGCTGTACCTTGATTTATTGTTGCCAGTTACAAATTCTGAGAGAGCAAGGTTGGCTCTCTTTTTGCTGCCTGTGCTGTGTGAAGCTGGGTCTAGGTAAGTGTTCTTCCGTATCTAAAGAGGCACGAGTATCTGTTGGAGCTGGTACCATGATCTTTTCTGTTTCTGGCCCTTTAATCTCTCTCTGTACAGCAGGTCCTGACATGCCCCCTGTTTCAGTCTCTGCTCTGGAAGCAGGGCATGACACACTGTTTATTTTTTGAGCATCTCAGCAGGATGACTAGCCCTATGTGAACGCTTCCTGCTTCTGGTTAGACAAACATGCAGTGAAGGAGTGGAATCATTCTGTACAGCCCTGATTCTCAGCTTGGTAGAGCTTTTACTTTCTCTGCTTCCAGTATTGCATCTAGCATATCAACTGAACATCAGGCACTTTACTTACAGCTGGAACATCTTGCAATTAAATTAAGGGCATGGAATAATTTTATATCCTTTGATACTCTGAATGATTTTAAATTTAGCAGAGGTCTAAATGACCTAAAGGTACCAAATCCCACCTGATCTTGGAAACTAAGTACCTGGTTAGTACTTGGATGGGAGACTGCCAACAAATACCAAAAGCTGTAGCCTATATTTCAGAGGAGGGAACTGGCAAAACCACTCTTGAGTATTCCTTGCCTATGTACATCCTATGAAATTCATTGGGTCACCATAAGCTGAAAAGTGACTTGGAGGCTCAGATACACTGAGAACTTTTTTACTCCAACAGGAAATGACATTTCCTACTAGAAAAAAAAAGTCAAACTGTGCCAAAATAGCCTTCCAGACTCTCTCAGGCTCATTTGTAAGTATTCTGGAGCTAAAAATTGGAGTTTTTAAAATTAGCTCTGGAACAGTGGTTCTCAAACTTTGGTCCTTATGGTTTGTACTTCAGCTTCCAGAATTCTTGACTATTGGCCAAGCCGTCTGGGTCTTCTGGATCCTGAAGTCCAAAATACCCCTGAAGAACAAAGTTTGGGAACCACTGATCTAGAGGAACCACAGAAACAGCTGTGGGAAGGGACAGTATTTTCCTACCTCTACACAAGGATTTTGAGTTGTGTAGAGTTCAGGAAGCATTCCACTATAGCAGTGTAGAGTCCCCCTTTGAAGACATCCAAGCTCTATATGGTAATGCTGGGGTGTATATGAAATATTGGGTGCAAAGACAGACATCTCCAAATATCCAACACAATTCACCTAACATGAATGCCTGAATAATCCCATTCTTTAGTTTAATGCCATTCCAGGCTTGGATGGCTGATCTACATATCAATGAAAGGCACAAAGTAGGAAGAGTGATCGTATATCTTACTTAAAGGAAATCAGTCCTCTTCTGGAAGGGCTAATAGCGGACAACTATTTAAAGTCAGATTTATCAATAAAGTCCTGTAAGAAGAAATCACCAGTAGGACTACTGAGTACCTGGCCAGCAGACTTAGCAGGTCCCCATGTCATCTAGTTGATCTTCCTCCATTATAATGAGATATATTAGCTGTAGTCCTGTTGGTGATTTAAGCATATATAACTCAGAGTTAGGCATATATATGCATATTTTTTTGAAGGGGGGTACGACACAAAGAGCTATTCACTAGCTTCTTATGTAACTTCTGCCCGTTAAGGTTTGAGGGTTGTTGCCATGGCCATTGAATAACTGGAGGGAAAGGGACATAAGAGGTGACGAGGCAGTGTTTCTCATCCTGCAGTTTTACAACTGGGGAAAATCCTGAAGATCCTCCAGCTGCAAATCTGCAGAGGGGATACATCCTGCCTGGTTGCTCCCCACAACCATCAAACAGGTTTTGCAGCACCCAGGGGTTAACAGTTGCCTTGGAGTGAATGAACAGTACATATACTTCATTACATTCTGCATGCTCCAAGACAGGAACTCTGTTACTATATTAAATCAGAGCAATTATTTTAAAAATGACACATATACATAGAAATCAGCACATTTTGTACACATTAGTATCCTTTTCTGTCCTCTTTTTTTGGCGAGGGGGTGATCTTGAAATTTGTATGCATGGGGAGGGTGAGCTATTAATAACTTAAGCCCTGACTGTGCTTCAGTTCCCAGAGAAATTTGAAGTGTGGTGGGGGGTGGGGGGTGAAATCTATAAAAGTATGCACAAAATTACCTCATATCCTAGCTTTAGGGCAATGTAGCTTTGAGAAATGCTTAATGAGGCATGTGTGTTCCAGGGATAGCAAGTGGAACTTGCAATAAGATGTCATATTCCACAGTGTGGAGTAATTTTTTTCAGTGCTCCTGACAGCCAGACAGCCAGACAGACTCTTTTTCAGGGTATTCTATTCTATTCCTTTTTCCCCTGCTTGGTTTTCCAGACTTTCTCAACTATCAGTCAACATCTCATGCCTACTGACCATGCTGTTTAAAGGCCCTCTGAAAAGAACTCATGTTACTTGACCACTATAGGGTAGACGATTTGAGACAACGAGCTTAAATTTCATGAAGATGGTCTTGTATTCCATGAAATTTTATATTTTAAACTTTTTTATAGTTCCTTTCAGGTGGATGTCAGAAAGTAATTGGTATAAGAGCATGCACAAATATCACATGATTAGTAGGGAGGTGCAGCTTCTGTCAAAAATTATTGATTTATGACCTGTCAAAAATGATTGATGCCTGCCAAGAATGATTGACACCTGTCAATCTGTTTGATGCTCCCCTTTACCCAGAAATACCAGGGCAGGACATCAAGCAGATTGATAGGTGTCAATCATTCTTGACTGGCATCAATCATTTTTGACAGGTCATAAATCAATCATTTCTGAGCTATAACCCCTGCTACTAGTAATTCAGCAGGGATCCTTTCCTTCCTTTCCTTTCCTTCCTTCCTTTCCTTTCCTTTCCTTTCCTTTCCTTTCCTTTCCTTTCCTTTCCTTTCCTTTCAACATTTAATTACAGTCAATAATCTCCCAATTGTGGGTTAGGTGAAATAACTCTGACTTCATTTCAGACTTGGGCCCTTTTCTCACTTTACCGTCTTCTGGTGCTGGGGTGCACGGATCATGTGAGCAGCCTCTGGCCTTTCCAGGCTGCGCTGGGGCAGAAAGCACGACTGGTGTGGCTCTGGAGGCTCTGCACACCAGGTAAGTGCACGTGGGGCCTGGCAGCAATGTGTGATTGTGCACCATTTTTGGCTTCTAGCTGAAAATGAAAAGGTGCACGATTTGCGCCTCCCCTACCCTGGAGTGTCATGCGATTGTGTGTGCATCGTGCGGATCACTCCTCACAATTGTGTGACACACCATGGGCCTTTTCGAATGGAAAATGCCATGCAAAAAGGGCCTTGGAAAAGAACAATTGTAGTATTAATGGCTGGGACAGTGTGCTCTTAAGTTAGGAAGTCCCCAGTTAAAACTTTAGCACTGCTCATGCTATGAGTTCATTTGGTGATCTCTGCAAGCAACACTCTTTTAAAGCCAGCCAAGTTGACAGCTTTCACTGCATTTTGTGGCAGTGAGTTCCAAAGTTTAACAAAGTTGTGTGTGAAGAAGTACTTCTTTTCATCTGAACCTCCTATCATTTGGCTTCAGTGGATGGTTCTTAGGCTCTAGCATTACAAGATAAGACAAAAAGCTTCTTCCTATCAATTTCTCTTTTCTGCGCATGAATAATTTTATGCACCACTATCATGTCTCTCTTTAATCAACTTTTTTTTTCCTAAGCTGAACAGCTCCAGTATTGTAACCTCTCCATATAATGCCCTTGTTCTGGTGCCTTGACAATTTTGGTTTCTCTTTTCTCACTCAAACTCCACATGCTGAGATTTCAGTCAAGATACGTTTCCCAGGAATGTCCAACGACACAAGAGATCTTGGTGCTAGCACAAGACTGAAATAGTTAGCAGCCCACCCTGACCCTTCTGGCTTTTGCCATTTATGAAAAATAGTTCTACATAAAACTAGTGACTTTTCCCATTTCAAAGTTAAGTATATACACACAGGAAGCTCAAAACCACAGGCTGATTGGTCATAAAGGCACAGACAACCCATCCAGTAGTACTAATTTTCCTATTTCATACAACAATGCAACAGTCATCATATATTTCAATGCTGCACATTTTACAAAAAGGTGCAAAAATGAATGAAACATCTCTAAAATCCCCATCTTCTTGATGGAGATATTAAGCTGATTTTACATTCCCCCAATGCAAAATGGAAAAAAAAAAAAAGGATACATGTTGCTTACAGCAAGCAATGGATAACTATGTGTGGCATGGTGATTTGGATACAAGTCTTCTTCAGTTCTCAGAAAACTTATTGGAACATGGCAGAATTCTCTTGAGAGCTGTGGAGTGACTCTTTTATTAAGTCTGATCTGAACATTGTCTTCAATTACTGGGAATTAATACACTCTCCACTAAATGGTAGGGGAATTTGGATCAAGTCTGAGTACCTCTTCAGGTTTTTTGAAACAGAATAAGATCAATGCATCATTTATTACAAACTATTTAAAAGTCAGGTCCTTTTGTGGTGGTAAATCTGAAAACCATCTCAGACTCAAGAAGGGGAAATAAATTAGTTAGCAAGGTTGTGTGCAAGCTAGGGCCTTTCTGCTCTACACTGTTACAGTGTTATTATTCCACCTTAAACATCCTATGGACTCCTGGAGTTTTCAATTTAGGGAGAAGCATTTAGAATTCTCAGCCACAGAGCTCTTTAGCCTCAGTAAACTACAAACCCCAGAATTCCACAGGATGTAGAAAGTGGAAAAATAGCAGTGTAACGGTGTAATGCAGAAAGGCCCATAGTCTTGTAATCCAGTGTTTATTTTCAATGTACTCATGTTTTGTGCCTTTACAAATTAATGCAGTTGGAGGACACAGAAGGCACAAGTTAAGAGATAAGATGTTGACTAGTAAGATGGTTAACTTTGATGGACTGATTTGTTGGACACTTGCAAGGATAGTGGTGTAGTGGTTTGAGCATTGCACTATGATCCTGGAGAGCAGGGGTCAGTTCCCCACTCAGCTATGGAAACCCACTGGATGACTTAGGCCACATCACACACTCTCAGTCCCAGAAGACCCCATGTTAGGTTTTCCTTAGGGTTGGCAGAAGTCGGAAATGATTTGAAGACACACAACAACAAAGCATGTAATACACTCATAATAACTTACCCTAGGAGCAGATTTTTTGTTGTTAATTGCTGTCCAGTCAGCTTCAACTTATAGTGACCCTAGGAATGAGAAAGCTCCAAGATATTTGGTCATCAACAGCCCTGTTCAGGTCTCACAAACTCATGATTGTGGTTTCCTTGGTTGAGTCCAGCCATCTGTAATATAGTCTGCCTCTTTTCCTGCTGCCCTCCCCCCTTATCAAGCTTTATTATTTTTTCTAATGAGCCATATTGTCTCATGATATGTCTAAAGCACAATGGCCTCAATTTAGTCAGTGTGGCTTTCAGGCAATTCAGGCTTCATTTGCTCTTTCGCTCATTCATTTGTCTTTTTAGCAGTCCACAGTATCTTCAAAACTCTCCTCCAGAACCACATTTCAAAGGGGTTGATTCTTCTCCCAGCAGCTTTTGTCACTATCCGGCTTTCACAAACATATATGTAAATTTGAAACACTATAGCATGGATGATGCCAACATTTGTATTCATTATATATTTTTAAAGTGGAGGGTTTTATCTGATTCCCTATCTAATCCTAATCTATGATCCTATGGCCTTTTCTGCATGAGGCAGTTAAAACGAGGCAGTTAAAACGGGCCAAGGTGTCCTGGCACGGAGGTTGTCCGCACCTTGGAATGGACTAGCTGTGGACTATTTAACTTAGTTCCACACCTCAATCCGATCCAGCTCGCCCCCAAGTGGCCCTCCCCCGCGCTAAGTAAAGACCAGAAAAATCAGGTCTTTACATTTTCTGGAACGCACCATTGCGTTCCTACTTACCTGTGCAGATGCGCAGGCTCGCACCAATGCGAGCCTGCAATCAGTGGAGGGCGGGCTGTGGGCATGGCCAGCGTCAGCGGTTGGTCCACTCCCATGAAGACATCAGAAGCTGCCATTTTGAGCTGGAAACCACAGGAAGCCGCCATTTTGAACTGGAGCAGTGCGGATCTACAGACCTCACACTGTTCCGGTTCACCCTGCACTAATGGAGGAGCCCTGCAGAAGGGCTCAAGGGAAAGTCTGTGTTACTTTGGACCCAAGAAGAGCCGGTAAGTAACAGCAAGGAGCGATTCACTCGCCTAGTGTGGAAAGGGCCTATGATCTTTCACAGCTGCCTTTCTGAGTCTTACTCTTTTTCTGATTTCTTCACTACAGACTTCATTTAGAAGTAGATTAATAGAACAGAATCCTGTTAGGATGATTGCCAGGGATAAGAATTATGCAGCCTCTTGCCCATATGCACCCCAAGGGCCTCCCCAGAGCCTGCTGTACCCAGAATAATATTCAGCTCCAAAATAGATAAACATACCCACAGGGGATTTGTGCTTTTTAAGCTAAGGACAATTTACCTTTCATACATATTTTGGGAACTTGAAGTCTTCTTCAGTTATTTCTAGTCACAGTCTAGAGACCAAGGTCTGAGGGTGAGATGGAAAATAAGACAGATGAAGAAGCCCATGCACCTTCTATAAGTTGCCTAGCCTTGATGAATATGCTCACATGCTGGCAGAGGAGGGAACAGAATCATACCAACAAACCAGGGCCCTCTGGTGTTGACTTGTCCACTAGCCATGTTCCCTGGTGGCCATGTATTTGTTGTCAGTGTGAAAAGCAGTTGCTGTGTGCAGAGATGTGCTGGCACCAGGCTTTACTACTTGAGTGTGAACTCTGATTGTCTGGGTTTCCATTTCTGTAGAAAAGCCCTAAATACATTTGTACCTATATGGATTATTTTGTCATGAATGTGGGTATGAACAGCCCCTGGGAGAGGCTTATCCAGCAGGTGTATCAGGATGGGTGAAATATGGACAGTGACTGTATCTCCACTGGCATTACTTTGTTTGAACATCCCTAATGTCAGAAAGAGAATGAATTGTGTACTGCCATTATAATCACTATTATAGCTTCATTCCTTCTTTCATAATTTGGTCCTGCTGATATAATCTCCAGAATATGGCCCTGGAAGACTACATATGATCCTAGGCTGTGCTTTCTCTGTGCTGATCTTTAGCTGGTACAGCATCTGTCCATACTCTTCTGTGTGCAAAAAGAGGCTACCACATGAACTGGAGACATAACAGTTGAAGGATCCAGCTCTTGGGGAAATGTGTACAGCTGTTTGCATAAAGACTTTCTATTCTTTGCTGTCCCACTTTCTCAACTACTATTAAAATGTCCCAGTTTCTCTTTCCCCCTCCCACTTTCCTCTTTCTTACTCAACCTATTTCAATTGCTGCAAACTGAATTAAAAGTTCAAAAGTTGTTTGCGCTCAAGTTAATTCAGGAATGGGGCGAGTAGAGGTATGGGTGTAATTTTGCCCTTCCAGGTAGACTCGTTTGATTTTTTTTCTTTTTTCAGGCATTCCAAAA
>CAOLHI010000172.1:600000-823007 GCA_948474755.1 Ctenosaura bakeri
TATATTGAAATGAGGAATAAATCCCACAAAATGCAGCTATGTCTGCTACAAATGAGTTAAATCTGTGCCGTATATTATCCTGCCAAGTTGTACAAGATGGATACAATATGATGTTGGAATAAGGACATCCACAGTAAGTGATAGCACACTTGATGTGAGTGAACAAAAAAGATATTAAGAATTTGATTTTAGACAAGCAGGACCTAATGTGTGTTATTGTAGCCATCTCGGAAAAGTGAAATGGCAAGTAAGAGTCTGGAGATCTGTTTAAACATAAGAAATGATAAAACTCTATTCTGAGTGTCTTATACCACTTCAGACTACAGATGCAGGATTAGATGAATGAATAACTTCTGTAAGTCACTTCACAAAGAATATTAATATCAACAAAAAAGATTTGAACTTAGCCTTGTCCCTAATATGCTGGTTTTGTAAATGAAACAGTGTTGAATCTATGAACAACAAGCAATTTTACCACCTCACTTGCTATCCATGTGGCTAGGCCTGAAAGAAAATGAGATGAAAGAAATAGAGAAAAGGAGAAGATATGGGTATGTGTCTGGAGAACCTGACAAAAATACAGAAGAACCTGATCAAGAGCAAAAGGTTCATGGGACAACTAGATAATAACTTCTCCTTCTACATCTGCTGTAGGTGTAGTTTCCTGTATTCTTTTCATGTATTCACAGATGAAAGTTGGTACCGTTTCACAGTAGTTTTAAAGACACTTTCATTTCAGTCCTCTATTTTCAGGTGCTTATAGGTTTTGAAATAAATTACCCTCTAGGCTTGAACTTTCTTCTTCTTATTCTAAGCCCCAAAGGTGGTAACAGTTTCAAGAGAGCTGACAAAATTCCATTTGGCAATTTTTTCAGAGGCTTTGACATGAGGGAGAAAAAGAAATAATAGTGTTTTCTCAGCGTGTAAGATTTTTCGAAGTCTTTTTTTCCCTCTTCTTGTTCAAGGAATAAAAAAAGTGAACAAACACAGATCTCTCCTTTTTTAAACTGCAATACTTGACACATATTCAGTCTCATCATGTGGCAACACATACCTGGGAAACATCTTGGTTTGTCATAAATAGCTTCATACTCAAACTAGTAGATAAGGAGTATACATCCAAAGCCAGTTGTGAGATGTGATGTCCTATAATTTTGAAAAAAACAACAACCCTATTTCTTCATGAGGAAAATTGGCCTCCAGATATTTTGAACCACAGCTTCCAAAACACTTAATCATTGGGTATGCTGGCACTAGCTTCAGAAAATTGAAGTTCAAAATGTTTGAAGAGCTAAAGGTTTGTCATCCTTGTTCTAATCTATGATTATTTCAAGACACATCCCCTTTCCGCACACGACATGACTGATGTCTACTTCCCTTAGTCTATGGAGGTCCTACCTCCCCCTCCTCCCCAATACTGCATAAGCATAGTTATCTTAATAAGAAAAAACATTTGTGATCGGCTCTGTCCATATGGCTAGAATATCCACACATATTTTACAGATACAGGATATCTGCCCGGGGATCTGGCTCTCATGCTGCTGAAAATGAATATATATGTGTGTGTGAAAATGGATGTTGCTGCTGCTGAGGTGAGTAGCTGCCAATACATGATTGAGCAGGAGCAATCATGCCAGCTGCTAAGATGCTTAGATTAAGCATAGCCAAGTTGACACCTTGTTATCTGAGGATTATGAATCTTTTTTAATAGACTATTTCATAGAAATGAGACTCACTACAGTGTATGCATTTACTTGTGAAGAAATAAGAGCTATCAGTTTAAACAACATTGGCATTCATCTTTGGTTCATGTTTGAAACAATTCCCAGGCTATTTTTCAGATATATAGTTTCTTCGTGCTTCTATCCACAATTCTCTAATTCTGATGAACACAACTTCTTGCTCACTCCCAACTCTTTACCCCCATATTCCAAAACACTACTGTCCTTGATCTTTCCTCCTCAAATTTTACTGCTCAACACAGAAAAAGTCTCCCGTTCTTCAACTACCCTGCCAATTTTCCTCTGTTGTTGCCAAGCTAAATCACGATTAAGGGTTGATGAAACTGTACTAGGTCAGTCTACAAACTCCAACATCCTCACGGTTTATCCATCTCTAAAAGCATCATCCTTGAGAAAAAAATAATAACTCACATAAATGAACCCTGTTTTTCTGCCCATCTGCTACATATATCTCCATCATCTTTTTGGTTCTTCTTATGCATCTTATGCATCTAATGAGGTAAGTTTTTCTTTGCATATAAAAGTCGTGCCACAATAAATGTATTCATTTTTCAATGTGACTCAGTATTATTTTAACACAGCAAAGTGATATGGCCACATTTCTGGAATTCATAGAAACACAGAACGTTAAGAGTTGGAAAGGACCAAAAAGGCCATCTAGTTCAACCCCCTGGAACAGATACACAACTACAGCGCTCCTGAAAGACACCCATTTTGAAGGTCTTTTCACCACAGGCCCAGACCTTTTATTAGGCATTCCTTTTTGCCCTCCCATTCTGGCCACATCCACAGCTGACTTGGAGCTTGCAAAATTCTTACAGCACTGCTCTTGGTTTGCAGAATTCAGGGCTACATTGGTGTTGGTGGTTGATCCTCCTTTAACCACATGCTACCAGCCTGGTAGGCAGCCAGCCTAAGCACTAAGGTTCCCTTGCTGCTGCAATCCAAGAGCCATTCAACCAAATAAAGACAAAACCCACCTAAGGGAGGGAAACAGTTTTCATTTTTGATTTCAGTTTTGGGGAGAAGTTGCATATACTCTTGAGGGGGTAGGTGAGTACATCCCCCCCCCCAGAACAAACAGTTCATTTCTGTATTACATCTTAAGACTTTGACTACTCTTACCTTAACAAATCATATCTGATGTTTGTACTTGAATGGCAGTCTGTTTGATAAAAGGCATGGTGGTTGGTGAAGAAGGTGACATTGGTCCTTAAAAAACAAAGAAAGAAATATAGAGATTTAAAATTATCAAACAAAAAAAGGCCCAAAACATGTATCTAGGGTTGTTGTTGTTGTTGTTGTTGTTGTTGTTGTGTGTCTTCAAGTAGTTTCTGACTTATTTGACCTTAAGGCAAACCTATCATGAGGTTTTCTGGGGATGAGAGTGTGTGACACACCCAAGACTGTGCACTGGATTCCTATGGCTGAGCGAGGAATCAAATCTTGGCCTCCACTGTCAAAGTGCAATGTGCAAACCACTACAACATGCTGACTCTCATATAGAATCATAGAATTATAGAATCATAGAAATGTAGAGTTGGAAGAGACCACATGGGCCATTCAGTTCAACCCCCTGCCATGCAGGAACACCCTCAAAGCACTCCCGACAAATGGCCATCCAGCCTCTGCTTAAAAACCTCCAAAGAAAGAGACTCCACTACACTCCGATGCAGCATATATTCCACTGCCGGACAGCCCATATCTAGCATAGATATGTAAAAGTCAAAAAAAACTTCCCATCTATGACATCAAAGTTTGTTCCTGACAAAAATTTTCTTTGTATCTTAAAAAAAAAATGTGCCTGAGGAAGTCATCTCAACCTGAATATTGAAAGATAGGAAATTAGGGAAACCTTTTTCAATGTAAGTTAATAATTTTTAAATCTTCATAAAATGTTCTTTAGATTTTTGTTCTAAGTTATTGAACATCTTATTTTAATTTCATGTAAGAATGATTATGATAATATCAAGACACACTACAAAGGAAAAACATTTGCTTTTCAAAGAACTATAGTTAGCCCATGTTTTCCAAAGTGGTAGTTGAATGATGAGTTTCTCAAGTTTAAGTACCAAGGAAGAGGATTGTTTGAGACTGGGAAAGACATTTTTACACTACAACATCAAAAATTGTCCATGCACATGTAGAGCCTTATCACACTATACTGTTATAGTGCTATTATTCCACTTTAACTGCCATGGCAATATCACATGAAATCATGGAATGTGTAGTTTAGGCAGAGGCATTTAAAATTCTCAGCCAGAGAGCTCCAGTGCCTCAGCAAACTATAAATCCCAGAATTCCACTGGATGCAGCCAGGGCAATTAAAGTGAAATAACAGCACTATAATAGTATAGTGTGATAGGGACCATAGTCTAGTACTTAAAGCCAATCAGTACTGATGTATCGACACGTATGTAAGTTCCACTGAACTGATAGGGGAACTCAAGTTGGGACTATCAATTTGATTTAGATCCCATATTGCAACATTTCCAATCTCTGTTATTAGGTCTTAGTAAGAAGAGTAAGATTTGAAATGAATCTCATCAGATGTCAGTTACTTTTATATGAAGTTCTGAAACCACATTTCAACAAATTATTAAAAAATACACGATGGTTTCCAGACTATCTCCATTTATTAGCTTATGTGATCCTGGATCGTCCTCTTCTGAAAAAAATTAAAAGATATAGAGTCATTGCTTAAAGAACTGTTGAGAGGGCTGTGTGATCCATGAAATCAAATTGAGTTATTTCACCATGTCAGAATGGGCAGACATAAGAAGGGAGAATGAAGTTGACAATTTTCCCAGCGAAACCAAGTGTCCTAGCATCTGGCAGTGGTGAGGGTGGAAGTTAGAGAAGCCACACTTACTTGAGATAGTTGTTGAAGGGTATAAGAGAAGAAAGATAGTTTTTTCCAATAAAACAATTAGATGGTGTTAGTACCATTTGTAAAACCTAAATACAAGTTAACAATAATCACTATCATTGTTGTCATTGCTGCCTTGCAAGACATGAAGTACTTTAACTCCGAACACTCTACTGTTGATGTATGAAAGATTACCAGTTAGGAATGGAAAAAACAATCAATATCCAGTCCACAGCATTTTCACATGTATTTGTTCATTCAATCCAGTTTTTACATCAGTCCTTTAATATGGAGGATGAGTCTACATTTCACAAATAGCATTTATTTTCATAAACAGTTTTCGTCAACTTGCATTTCATATGCAAAATTGCCTAATGTACTCATTGGACTATGTAACAGTCCCGTATATGTTTTTGTATGCAACATTTGAGCTCAGAACAGTAGACCAACGTTCAAAGATATGTGCACAGTCTAGAGAGTAACTGTTTTACAGTATTCAAAGAAACAGCTGTGTTAGTCTGTTTCAATATACAGAGAAAGCAAGAGGTGAGGGGCAAGAAATGGAGAAAAAGAGCGTTGTTCCACCTTTAAAACTAAGAGATTTATTTTAGCATGGGTTTGCATAAATTACAGTCCAATTCCTTGCATCCATGTACCAATTTATATTCCAGTCTCAATATTAGTCTGCGAAATATAAATTTGGTAAGCTTACTTAAAATGTGGACTAAAAAAAAGAATGTGTGCACATCCTGACTCCTAGCCCAAGCACAGAAAAAAAAAAGTTATGCCTTCATGGTTTCAAGACCTTCCTTGGATAGTTTTGCAAAGTCTCAGGGAAGAAATCTCATTCAATAGAATTTGCCTCAATTACTTGAGGGTTTCTAAGTCATACATACTACAAAGTATGAAAGAGTTTTGATTGGCTTCTCAGAAACAAACTCTGGTATCAACTGAAGTTTGTGCAAAGTGGGGTTCGAAAAAAAGTTATTGGATGTGAGGAGGGATAACTGTGTTCTTCTGTCTTTCTGCCAATCTCACTGCTTAACCATGGTAGCTGCTGGTTCTGATGTCATTGGAGAGATGTACCTGGTATAGGATTTAGTCGAAACTTTCAAGGAACTACTTAGAGTGAAGGCTCCAATAGGCCCAACACTCGAGATAGCTCTTTTAAAGTTTAGATTATAACACAGAATTGACTCAATGTCCCACTGACATGGAAGCCATGTTACGTGCTATGTTTGATGTTTCTGAAACATAAATTCTTTTTTTTCCAAATACAAATCTAATCTGCTACCCAATCAGATTTGTATTAGATTATACTACTAAAAACAGTAAAACATTGGAGACGTAATTTTATTCATTAATATTTTGGTATTTTATTAATATGCTCTACACCATTCTGCTCTTCCCCCAAAGCATCATGATTGGGTTATTTTTTTTATTTAATTTTTGGATTTCTAGCTTGCCTTTCTCCCAGGATAAGATTATTTTTCTATGCAATAGGGTTTTTTATGGTATAGTTTTTTACGTTTTTAATGATTTTTTTTTAAAAAAATAAAGCTTTAAATAGAACGAGTGAATATTGTCACTTATGCTCCTCCCTTCTTCTCATGCAAGGATTTCATGATTCAAAATACAATAAAACAGTGGAAATCAAAAACAGATGGCAGCAAGAGTCAATAATAAATATGCATAATTATACACTGTGAAACCTTCCAGATCATCATTGATGGCAATCTGAGAGTGAATTATGATAGTTGAATTTACATCCCTTTTGGTCACTGCAGAGGTAGGTTTACTATTCCAACTGTGCTATGACCAAAATCTCCCCAAACCTCACTTATTCCATGTGACATCCCCCCCAACAACCATTTCTGTGGCACTACTGAACAGGGGGAGTAGCAGAGATTCATCCATATATTCTCCTTTAGCTGGGTGCACATCAAAAACCTCATCCTCATGAACCTCCCAGAATCTTTCAACCTAATCAATCTCATACAGGTGTTCTGAGGATAAAAATGTGTATCACACTGAGATCCTTACAGAAAATATGGGGTGAAAATACAACAGACAACAAAAAATGAATGGATGACATTTTGATGGTGAGGATTAAAAGGAATAGACAACTGATGGACAGTTAGTGCAGCTTGTGTTCTGGGTCACAATGCTATAACGGTTTCCAGATTGTACTTCTTCTTTTTTTTTTAATTGCATATTTATTAAACATATATAAATAAAATACAAACAAGATGGTTCAAATAATGTTCCTCAAAATCAACAACAAATCGTTCATCTAAGCAAAATTTTAAAAACACTCTTCATTTTTTGATAATAAATTGAAAGTTCATATCAATACACCTGGTACCCTTAAATAGTATCTATTTACAAAATTAAAAAATTTTTAATTTCTTCATTCATCTGTCAATAGAATTATAACTTATTTATAATCATATATGTTTTAAGTTTAACATAGTCATTACTCATGATTTAAGTCCTTTATCTATTTTAACTTCCATATCTGAGAACAAGGGAGATAATATATTTGTTACAGACTCTTCAATGTCATTAAAAATATATTTGTATATATATATAGAGAGAGAGAGAGAAGAGAGAGAGAGAGAGAGAGAGAGAGAGAGACAGACATACCATACATACCTATAATTATGTAACTAGAATCCTACTATCCAAAACAAAATATATGTTGATTCTGTTTAAAAGAATTGTAGACTACATATAATAGATATTTATCTTTCTCTAATTAGAGTTTGTTAGTTTAGATCTATTCTTCCGGATTATTTTACCTATCTCACATAAAGTTAGCCAAAATTCAAACACATTAAAAGTTTAACCAGATACGCCTATTATTGCTAATTAACCCCAAGTGGCCTCTCAGAGGGATGAAATCAAATTCCAGGTATTGCAACTTTGGTTAATTGAGTTGTGGGATAGCATTTCTGTCAATCTATCCAATTCCGTGATTTCATAGTTTCATCAACCAGTCCTCAATTGATGGTACTATTGGATCCTTCCATCTCTGTGCCAGTGTAATTCTAGCTGTAGTTATCATGTATAATAGTGCTTATTTTTTTGGCTTTCTTTAATAGTTTTATTTGAGAAGAGCTATCTATCATATTCAACAAATAAATCTTTGGGCATAATAGAAATTGAACTTTTAGAACTTCTGTTATCTTACTATGAATGTGTTTCCAGAATCTTTTTATCAAGGTGCATCTCCATAATGAGTGGTAAAACATTCCTCTTTCATTGCATTTCCAACAAATAGGATTTTTGTTGTCATTTTTGCAATCTGCAACAGAGATAAGTGCCATCTACATGATAGTTTATAATAGTTTTCTCTTAACTTAGCCAGCTTCACAATATTCAAGGTATTGTTCTAGGAGTTTTCCCATTGGTCTAGATCTATTGGAGACCCCAGGTCTTTCACCCATCTGATCATATTGTCCTTTATTAAGTCTTTTTGAGTCTTGACAACAGTTTGTAAATTTTCCCTGTTTTATTATTAGCACTATCGGGTATGATTTTATCAAATTCCGAGGTTTTATATTCAATGCCATAGAGTTTCTTTTTATCTATCTTGAATTTTTTTAATAATTGTCTATGAAGAAGCCAGTGTGTGTTATATCCTTCTTCAGATATTTCTTCTTTAGATTTAGGTTCAACTGACTCTTCTTTTATTTTTAGATGATCATGATAGGTTATCCATCTATTCCAACTCGGCATTTCTTGTTGATAAAAAGCTTCATGGACTGATGTCCATAATGGAATTTTTTGATAGAGTAGTGGTTTGTATTTCATCTAAACTCTTAATAAAGATTTTCTTAAAAAATGATTTGAGAAATCTTTATTGATCTTGGCTTTATCATATATAATATAGGCATGACAATCAAAGGGAAGATTTGATTCTTCGACCTGTAATAATCTTTTCTTTTCCAGAAGGATCTATTCTTTAAGCCAGTTTAGGCAATTTGCATGGTAATATAGCTTTAAATCTGGAAGAGCCATCTCTCCTTTCTCTTTGGCATCTTTCAGTGATTGAAGATTTATTCTCAACCTTTTCCCTTTCCAAATCAATTTTCTCAATTCTTTATTCAGTTCTTGAAATGGTTTGTCATTTGTGATGGTTGGTAAATTCTGAAGTAAAAAATTTTATTTTAGGCCAAATATTCATCTTTATAGCCGGTATTCTACCCAGTAATGAAAGATCAAGTTTATCCCACCTTTGTAGTTCCTTTGATATTTCATTCCACTCTATTTTATAGTTGTTTTCAAAAAGGTCTGTGTTGTTCTTCGTGATTTGAATGCCTAGATACTTAACTTTTTTTTGTTAAGGTGAAATTAGTAATTGTTCCAATCTCTCTCTTCTCTGGTCCTGTAAGATTTTTTGTTAACAGTTGTGTTTTTTTCTTTGTTAATTTTAAAACTTGAAGCATCTCCAAACTCTTTCAATGTTTTGAGTAATCTATTGGCACTAGGTCTCGGGTTTTCTGATATAATGACAATGTCATTGGCAAAGGCAAGAGTTTTGTAGGTTTCTCTCTTTATCTTGACTCCATTAATATATTTATCTTCTCAGATTTTTATTAGTAAAATTTCTATTACTATTAAAAACAGTAACAGCGAGAGAGGGCAATCTTGTCTGGTTCCTTTATTTACACTTATAGTCTTTGTTTTCTCTCTGTTAACAAATATTTGTGCCTCTCGTCTTGATTAGATGGCTTGGATCCATCTTATGAAATTTTCACCCAATGCTACCTTCCTGAAAACATTCAACATATATGATGAGTTTACGTTATCCTTTACAAGGGGTAAGAAAATTTTCAAAATCCCTGTGTTCTCTGATTCCACCATGCTGATGTCCCTTTGGTTGTGCTTTGTTCCAGTTAGAAATAGTTTATTTTGGAAAGCTGATAAAGAGCAATGCATAATTTTAAAAAGAATAATACAATGTGGGGGAAGAAACCCAATCCATTAGAGCAAAGAAAATGAATCTTTTACTGGGTGTTTAAGCTTCCTTCTTGAGCCAGATTCTAATGATATTGTGATAACTGAAGCTCCTGTCAGAGCTGATGGTGATGAGCAGCAGCTGTTGGTCCCCGTGGCTCTGGCTGGAGATGAGTCCTGCAGCTCAAGAGCTCCCCCTGCTGCCATGGACCAAGCAGGCTTGGGCATCCCTCTGCCTGCTCCTTTAGAGCAACGGGGATCCAATTCTGAAGATGCCTTGGAGTCTGTGTCAATCAGCCCACAAACAAAAGACGCAAGAGAGCTGAGCAAAGGGAGGTTTCCTTGATTAAGTTCAAGAAGCAGTGACTGGCCACACCTGTGTCTGAGCTATATAACTGCCTGCCTGGAAGCTTTCCTTTGCTTGTGGCAAACTTTCTATAAGTCCTCTCCTTGCCTGTTCCTTGATTCCTGTACCTGGCTCCTGATGCCTTGGATTGATCTTGCGGCTCCAGACCCCTGGATTTTGGACTCTGACTATGGCTTTTGCTTGTTGCTCTGGCTTAGGTAAATGGACTGCCTATGAGCAATTGCTTGCTTTGACTCCCACTGGTGGGACTTTGCTATCTCTCCCATCCCTTCTCCAGGCTGGCTTGCCGCCTGGGTCTCTGACCTTGACAGGTGGAAGAAGAAAAAAATACTTAAAAAAAATTCATGAGTCAGTGTTAACTAGGGATGACTTCTCTTACATTCTGGTTAAAATGTATGTTTTTCTTTAACTGTTTGTTTATTTAAATTAAATTTTCTTTACCAGATGCTTTTTCCCAGTGAAATCCCAAGTATTAATTAAAGTCTTGCATGCCAGAAAGTAAAAATAAATAAATGAACAGACACTACAATGGTAACAAAAAGGACAATCATGCTGGAACTTGCAGCAGAATCGAGCAAAACTAAAGGAAACTCAGTTTCCCAACACCTGGAGCACACCATAACCATAACAACCATAACATTTTTCTTTTGATTTTAACCAGGCAAATGCACATGAATAACTTGCATATATTTGTAAAATGTGTGCAAAAACCTTTAATCAATGGAGAAAATATATTAAAAACACATACATTAGAATCCAGGCATACTGGAATATGTATTATTTTCCATGTGGGAAAATGGAATGGAAGTCCCAAACTCTGATATGAAACTGGAATGGGACAAGAATGCTGATAGGGCCTCAAAAATGCAAAAAAGAATGAAACAGGTGTATTTGCACATCCCTGATTCCATGAGGCTCAGTTCTCAATACCTCCTGTGGAAAATTCCCAGCATTTCTGAATTATTGCCAGCAACACTGAATCAACCTATCTTTATCATGATTTTGATGACTGCTTTTGCTTTCACCTCTTCTTTCTTTCCTATCAAGTTAAGTGCTTGTCTTTTGAACATATGCAAATCAGTGAGCTGTCCCCAAGCTAGGATGTGTGGGATCTAAGCACAAAGACATTGTATTCCCACAGTTTTTGTGATGGATGGTATGCAAAAGGGCTTGGTATGTCAACTGTATGGAGGAACTTTGCCTCTGATAGTGCCCTGGCAGATGCAATTTTAATTCAAAGAGCCTATGGCTATTTCAGGATGGAAAGAAAGTCATATCCCAAATGCCCCCTGTCCTCCCCGGATGTTATTTCTATGCCATCTGACTGTGATAAGTAACAGCCAGACTGTGTGTTCTGTCCTGTGTGATTAGCAAGGATTCATTTATGGCTTCAAAGAAGGGAACTGATGTTCAAATCTCACACTACATTAAAAAGCCTCAAATTCTATATATCATGACAAGAATTGATGACCATCAGCAATGCATGTTGTAGGGCTCACATACTTGCCTACATCCTGTTGCTTAGTCCCAAGTAGAACTATTCAAGCAATTGTTGAATGGTGAGCCAACACTTAAGTAAATTCCATTGATTAATGGGTCTACTGTAGTCAAAAATAAGAATAATATTTAGACCATTGTATGATGCTCTGGGTATGTGGACTAGGCTACTTGGACAAACAATATGACATAAGGTAAGAAACAGCAGACACCAGGAGTTGAACAACTGTAAATAAACCAATGAAGGGCAAATGGAGAGAGACACTAGAAACAGGTTAATGATTGACAGATTTGTCAAGTCCATTTCCTCCTTTTGCCACTTCCAACTCCATTCTGTGCTGGTTCCACATAGATTTTTTTAAAGGGGGAATCTTTATTTTTTGTGCACATTTTTCACAGGGACACGAGTCACTAATGAATAAAGAAGTGCTAGTCAAAGTGGTGGTCCATGGACTGATGCCAGTCCACAAGCCATCAGCTGCCAGTCCCTAGAGAATTTCCCGGAAAGAAATAATTCTAGCCAAAGAGCACAAATATTGTACCAATCTCTGGTACATAGAGGAAAATAAAAATGCTGTTCCATCACATCAGATGGCTTAAAAGGCATTGGACTAAAATATGTTCATGTACATTTTGGACACGTACACAATGGTTTCTTCACCTTTTCCCAATGTCCACATGGATTCATTTTTCCCCTGAATGCATTACCAGCTTGAAATCTATGCATTTAAACTGAGATTTGCATCCAGTTCAGTATGTGTTCCATTTGATGTAGACTCAGTGGCCAGAATTCTATTGCTAGTCCTATCTAAAGTAGGCCCATTGAATCAATGGGACTTATCTATGCGTTGATTTATTACTAAACAATTCATTGAATGGGTCTACTCTAGTTGGGACTAACCAAAAGGATTCCAACCAATATTTTTTAAAAGTGCAAAAACAGTGGAGCTGTTTATTCTCAGAGCCATAATTAGGACAAAAGATTTGTTGGATATAATCTGCAGGATCACCCAAGGTGAACACTTTCCTTCTATAATTCCTAGAGTCAAGCTGAAGCCTTCTATAATGTTGTAGGCTATTTGAATTAGAAATTTTACTTTTATAAGACCTACAGCTCCCACAATCTGAGGCTTGAGGATTTGGAGATTGTAGCCTAAGGCCTAAATCCAATTTATGGGTCCAGCTAGAGAAGATCCATTGACTCAAATGCTGAATTGTAACATTTATATCAATCTCATATGACTCGGTGAGCCTATATTAGCTGGGATAAGCTTAGGGATGTAATTTTTCACTAAGTTTCTCTTGAAAGCATCAACAAGTAATTTCAGCAATTTTCTTCCTGCTCTGAGAAATTCTTTGAAAACAATGCAGTTTTCAAAAGCTATTTCAGTTTGGGACTTATTCAGTGAAAAGTTCATATATGGTTGTTTTGTGTAGGAAGGAGCATTTTATGCATAGGAAACAGCATTTTATGCATGGAAAAATAATATTTCAAAGTGAAAATATTAATTTCTTTACAGAAGAAAATGTTTTTCTTCTGTAAAGAAAATGCTGTCATCTATGCAAATCAACCATGTGTAAATTTTACATAGAATAAATACCAAATTACAGCTTTTTCTTCACAGGAATTAATGTGTCTGCATTGAAATATTACGTTCTCCATAGAAAATGCTGTTTTCTGTGCAAAACAATAATGTGTGAATTTTGTGCAGAATAAGTCCTGAAATGTGACAATTCTTGTCTTTCCAGGATTCTTCTCATCAGAGTTTCTCAACACTTGAAAAACATGTGTTTTTTTTACTAGTTTTCAAATATTTTCAAATATTCAATCCATCTCTACATACGCTATTAGATTTAGGCCTCAAAAAGTAAAAATTGACATTTGCTCTGAACTTACTGCTATCTTCTCACAACTGTAAAATGCAATGTAAACTAATATTTTTTGTTTATACATAAGGATTCAATGTCTGGCTGAAGCAAACTGGAAGATAAACAAAAAACAAAAAAAGGAAGGAAGAAAAATAAACAAACAACCCCCTCCTTTTTTGTTTTTTGCCAGTTTTGTGCACTGTAATTATTTGGATGCATGTAAATATTTTGGAGAAATAAGATCTTGGGAACTGAAGAAAACTGAGATAAAGTAACCAGTATGGATGATAGGATTAGCAAGTGACAAGAAGCAGGTAAACAGGGTTAAGTGGTCACAAAGACATGAACACATTCTGATCTTTTTCTTCAGAACACATGTGGGAGTATAAGTTATTGCAATTTAGGAGAAGAGAGTGAGAGGGAGAAAATACCACCTGCATTTCATTGCGTGATCTGACATTCATTAGTAACTCTCAAAACAAACACAGTACAGCAACATGGAATAAGGGAAGAAAGTAGATAACATGGATATTGTAGCATTTGGCAAACACCAGTCTGACTTAGCAAGAAGATCTTAGCAAAACCTCACTCTTTGTTTTGCCTGTTGGCTGTTCCTAAGGGCCCCCAAAACACAAAGAACACTCTTGAAGTAGGCTGGAGGAGATCTTGTCCCCATCTCAGTTGAACCACTTGCACCACTATCCAGAGCAGGCATGGGCAGGAATTTCCATTCAGATTATTTCTGATACAAATTTCCCACAATTTGAAAGTACAGGGAAGTACTTGGCTGAGAAACTAAAATGGACAGGCTCAGTCACCCAGATCCAAGACTATCACCATTTCCGCACTACAGTGTTAAAGTGCTGCTATTCCACTATCAACCTCCTATGGAATTCTGGGATTTGTAGTTTAGGGAAGGGCACTTTGGATTCTCAGCCAAAGAGCTCTTTGGTCTCAGTAAACTACAAATTCCAGAATTCCACAGGGTGTTGAAAGTGGAATAGCAGCAGTTTAACACTGTAGTGTGGAAATGGTCTTTGAATGCTCAGCTCTTAAAATTCTGCCTATGAATTTCTGTGTGTTTCGATAGATTGGTGCTGAATCAGATGTGCCAGAACTTTTTTTTTAATTTTTCCCTGAGATTCCCCTCATCTTTAATAAGTATATGACAGGCAGGTACAACATGATCATAATCAAAAATCCACAAACTTCATGTTTCAGGTAGAAAGAACTTGAGGTTTAACAAATTTGCGTGAGAGAGAAAGCAAAGTTGATGGACCTCTCTTCCCAATTCTTGGCATAGCTTTGCTGTAGGATAAAGAGTGGTCAAGACACCTCAGATCTAGCAAAGGGAACCCAGGACTATCTTTTATGGTGGGAACACAATTGGCAGATAGATTGTTATTAATAGTACTTACTATTAATGCATTTTCACAATGCAATGAAACAACAGAATACACTACATTAAAAATAACAATAAAAAACTGCGCTAGGTAATAATCTGACTGTCATGAAAGCAATGACAAAATAATAGATGAAACACACAAACTTGAGTAAATTAAAAAAATGTCAAATAAAGAGAAAAATATGTAAGATCCAATTATGTGAATGCAAAGATGACTATAACATATCTTAAAACATCCAGTACTCCACAATGTTCATTTAAAATAAAAAATCTGTGGAAATATGTCAGAAGAAGCAGGACTGCACACTTAATGCTATCAAAAGAAAATCCAAAATATGCGTCTCAACTGAGTTTGAGGTATATTGGTTCTCCTGATGCAAAACCTGGAGCTAGGGGTGTACAATAAAATAGTCACAATTGCTGTTGACAATAAATTGTTTAGTGTGGTGAGAACAAAAAGGAATTGTAAAAACTTGCAAAAGTATCTCTCTAAATTGGGAGAATGGCCTTTAAAAATGTAAATGAAATTTCAAAAAAAAGATGTGTCAAATGATGGAAACTGGGAGAAAAAAGTCCCCTAAGAATCTGAGCTGAAAGCAACTGACCGAAGGATCTAATGATTGTGACTGATATATTTTTGGAAATGTCACTTAGTGTGTGATTGCTGTAAAACAAAACTGTACCTTCCAGTCAAGTCTCAAGTCCTGCAACAAGGAAGGCACTTAAACACACAAACAAACAGCCTCTAGTCCAATCTCAGTTCTGCACCCTGCAGTCTAAAGAGCCAAGTCTCAAATCCTGCAACAAAGAAAGCACTTAAACACACATACACACACACAAGCCTCTAGTCCAGTCAATTCTCTACCCTCAAGTCCTGCAAGGGACACTCAGGCCAAATCGCTAGGCCTGTCTCAACAATTCCCAATCCCTACCATTCAGTCTCAAATCAAAAATAATACAGATTAATGCATGCTCAATAAAGATTCTGGAGGCAGCTACTGTTTACCTTGTTTGTTGTAGGCAACACACACTCCTTCTATAGAATCAGCTAGAGCAGAATCCCATTCTTTCCCAGCTCAGGTTTTTTGGCATTCATTGTTTACTACAGACATGCTGCTGCAGCACAAGACCAGAAGTCTGTGTTTCTCCAGCTCTCCTTTGCAACCCTTCCAATGGCAATGCTGCTTATAAACTTGCAGCTAGACAGAGGAAAAAGAGGAAAAGGGGTTGAGAAGCATAAAAAGTCCTGGTCTCCCAAGTTTTCAGGCATCCTGATCTCCCAGGTTTTCAGGTATCCTGGTCTCCAACAAACTGTTTGAGTGGTGGATTTGAAATATTCTGTTTGCCTATTTTGGCACAGGGATTCAGATTCCAAAATCTCGAATTCCTGCCAAAGATTCGAGGGTTTGGTTGGCCTACTACAGACCCCAGAATTCTACAGGAAATTGAAAGTGGAATAATAGCACTATAACAGCATAAAACCAAAATACCCAGAATGTTGGACTAGATAGTTCCTCACTTTAATCCAGCATGGTTCTTTTTAGGTTCCTATATCAGATTAAATATTGAAGAATTAGAAAGATTCTGTGCAGTTATAAAATGACTTCTAAAACTAAATTGAAAAATCAAGAATATAGACAAATGTTGCTTATGAAGAAGCGAAGCTCTGGGATAAGTCTGGATTGCTTGTGGGTATAGGCAATGGGCAGCAAAAGATGAAACTTCATTTTCTTTATGGGAGGCATCCAACTAACTGGAAAAAAAAAAGAATATTCATCAGCTGGCCAAAAAGGAAGGAAAAAAAATCTGTATTTGGGTTTCTTGTTAATATAAATCCTCTCTGCAATTTGGACATTTTCTGCAAGATATGCTAATAAGCACCATTTCATCCTTCACCACTCACTATGTTTACTTTTGAAAACCAAAAATTAAATACTGAAGCACCACAAATATCCTTGCACATGTCTTGGACCTTTGAATGCTCCACCTTTACCCAATCTGTGACACAATTGCTATGCTGGCCTTCTAATTCTGAACAGGCTAAATGTGTATTGACTGGGGCCTCTATGATAACTGTTCAGAGATGGATAACCCTCAAAGTGTTGTTTGCTTTCACCCTTAATTAGCCCCAGAAAACATGAGCAATGGTAACGGATTGTGGGTGCTGAGATCTAACACCACTCAGAGTTCCTAAATGCTTTAATTGACTTCAGGTTCTGTCCTTTTAGTGTCTCCTGTTAAGCATGTTAGTGAGAAATTGTTAACTGGCTCTTGAATAATTGTCACAGAGAACAGAAATAGAAGAAATTAGTTGAATCTGGAGCAAAATGTACCGTGTGAAGTGCTCCTGCACAGGTCCTGTTGAACCACTGTAGTCTTCAATCACTCTGTTCGATTTCCCTGGGTTGCCACTAGCTTTCTGAAGGGACTTCTGACCTTTAGCTATATTAGCACTTTGGGAATGAACTGAGTCATTGAAATCACTTCTGCAGAAACTGACATTAAGAACAAGCAAGTCTGCTCATCGACAGTCTGCAAATAAATGTACTGACTGACAAATTGATACATTTATTGCCTAGTTATTTATCCATTAACTACTTTGATATTATATGTATTCTCTGCAGAGCTCAATTACTTTTCCATTTTCTTTACCCTCACAACAACCTTGTGGGGTTAAAATCTGGAACCATCATGTACCACATCAACATTCAAAACATTATACTATTTCTGTCAAAGATTTCTACATTTGAAGGTAGAGAAATGCTATGCACGTGAATTTATGTTCCTCACCATTCCTATCTAACATTTTCAGGTCTTCAGAAAGAACTGCATGCACAGGAGGCTGAGAAGTCATAGATCAACCACATTAAGAGAATATAATTCTCAAATATAATCAGCAGGTCAAGAAGGGCATTTGGGGGGATGAAATCTTTTAGCCTACGTGACACCTTTTTGCCTGCAACAGCAAATGTCAAACCTTCCTATTAATATCTACAGTTCACACGCTAATTTAGTGTTATGGTCATAGTTTGCATAATGGAAATTGGTAAGCATGGACCTATTATTCTTCCTTCTCTATCAGAATACTTTTTCTAACATAAAATGGCTCAGTCTTCATCTCTTTATCAGCCAAAATGAACCGGTGTTTGTTAATTGCTATATCGTATATAAACAAACATAATTTGTTTGCTTGTTAATTTGTTTCTTAATTGCTATATTGTAAATAAACAAACTTCCTTACACTTCTTCCCAGTGATGGGAAATAGCCATGGCAGTGTATTTTGGGACTTAAAAGCACCCCTCTGTGAAGAGAGGGACATTGTACATGGGGGCATTGAATTCCTGCTTTTATAATGTTTGCAAAAAGACCTGTGCTCACATAACTTGATGTTGTGAGCACTTGTTACTGATTGGATCCTATACAATTATCCACAGAAATTACATGCAACTCTTTGGTGAAAGGATATCTTGTGTGACAACCAAAAATGAAAATCAAATGGAACCTTAATTCTGGTAGGATACAGAAAAATTAAAATGAGACTAACAGATGTTCACATTCATTAAAAATATCTTCTGAGAGTAACATTCATATTTATAGGAACTGCAGTGGTTTCTTCCCTTGCGACCATGTGTTTATTCATATATACCCAATAAAGTGATTTGACTTTACTTAATGAATCATAAGACACCTGGACCCAATAGAAAGGAGCGTGAAGACTATTTCCAAAACAGTGGCTCAGACAGTAAGTTCCAATGAGTCATACTTCCTCTTTTTCTGCTGCTTTTATGTCCTGTAATGTCCTTTAATGCTTACATATTTCCATGCACTTCATCTTATGTAACCAAGTGAGCAACTGAAATCAAGGAGACCTGGGTTCAAAAACATACTTTCAGCCATGGTTTTGCACAGTCATTGTCTTTTAATTTAAACCAAAAGATTGTCCTGAGAATGAAATGGAAAATCGTAACTGTGGCCATGTTATCCTAGGGATGGGTAAAGATGTCCAGGATATTCTGGGGCCATGCAGACTGTTACAGATATCAACAAAGAAAGAGAGAGAGGGGGGAAAGAAGGAAGTGAGAGGGAATCCTGGAAGTAACAGGATGTCCTTTCTGGGCCCTTTTCATGCTATACAGTCATACCACTATGACTCTACTTGAACTGCATTGCAATATCCTCTGGAATCTTGGGCTTAGTGGTACAGTGAGGCAATCAAGCTCTCTGCCTAGGAATTCTAAACTGCTATTTCCAGGGTTCTAGAGAATGTTACCTTGGCAGTTAATAAAGAATCATAGCACTATAATTGTGCAGTGTAAAAGGGCCCTGGGTTTTGAAAACAAAAAGATTTTCTTTGTTAAAGAGCTAGTGTGCCATAGTGGTTTGAGCACTGGATTACAACCATGGAAAACACATTTCAGTTCTCTGTTCTGCCATTGAAACCTACCAGGTAACCTTGGACATGTCACACACTCTCAGCTGCCAGAAAATGCCATGATAGGTTTGTCTTATGGTCACAATACCTTAGAAACAACTTGAAGGCACACAATAATATTCTTTTTTAAACAGAGCAGGAGCATCTCTGCAACTTATTTAAAAGGTCAACTAGAGGCTTCCAGCTGAGGCAATACACAATCATTTTGTCCAGAAAAAGGTGCTTTGGGAAATCTGGAGGGGTTAAGGATCCCAAAACATCCTGGGTAGGCGATGAATTGCACTTTCCCCTTTCCTCCTTTGTAGGAAGGATAGGGCATGAACACAGGACTAAATCCTATTCTAAGTCACTAGAGGGTAACCACTGAATCGACAGAACTTACATAAATGTTGAATTATCCAGTTCTCCTTAATTTAACCCAACCATGCCAGTTGAACTGGACAGTACTCATTAATTAAGGAAACTGTTACATGTTATATAACTATGAAAAAATGGTATGCAGCTGTGCTGTTGTCAAACAGCTTAAAACCAAGCAACCTGGGGAGGAATTATGTTGTTCCAGTATGTAACACTTTGGTGGTGGCAGCCTGATTATTCATTGTTGTTCATCTCCACGAGGAGCTGAACTTACTGTGGAAATGGTTGTGTTGCAGAAAATTCAGCATTGTGGCAGATGTTATTTTTTGTCCTTGGTAATGAATTTTCAATTGCAAAGTTTGGGGATGAGGATGTATATGGGAAATATAATGCAAGTTTTGAAAAGCAGCAATGACATTTGCTCTAATCCACATACCAAGGATGTTTATGAGCAAGATGCTTTACTATTCTTTTATCTACTTGAGGGGGGGGGAAAGTCACACAGTAGCTCTGAATACAGAAGAGGAAGGAACATGTATTCTTTATTCTAATAGGGGAAAATAACATCTGTTAACACAAGAGTCATGGGCAGAAATGAAGATATTTCTAAAATTATCAGCCAGGTGTGAGGACAATTCTAAAATTCTGCAGGTGCAGACTATGTACTGGTATCCTAGCCACATTCTAGCTTCATACTTTCAGAAACTACGTTTTTTTGAAGTGTAAATTTCCTTGTCAATTTGTGCTAGTTAAATTATGCAGTGTAGCACAGCTGGTATATTATCTTCTCTGCTTTGCCATCTCAGATATGAAGAAAGTTACACTGCAGAACTGGACTTCAGATCTCAGTGATATTTCAACACCCATCTGTCAGTTTTGTTGTCAGGAATTTGTTGTTCGTCACCTTGAATTCCTATGAGGAAGGGTAGGATATTATTATTATTATCTCCTCCCCCTCCCCCTCCCCCTCCCCCTCCCCCTCCTCCTCCTCCTCAGCCATTTCTGAATAGCACATGTAATGTTTATTATAGGAGGATCTGTAAGCTTGTGGTGTAGTGATTTGAGCATTGGACTATGACTCTGGAGATCAGGGCCATTTCTGCACTACACTGCCCCTCCCTAAACTGCAAACCCCAGGATTCCATAGGATGTTGTAAGTGGAATAATTGCACTATAAGAGTGTAGTGCTGAAATGGCCCAGGGTTCGTAACCCTGTTCAGCCATGGAAGCCCTCTGGGTGATCTTGGGCAAGTCACATCCTCTCAGTCTCAAAGGAAGGCAAAGGTAAACTCTCTCTGAACAAATCTTGCCAAGAAACCCCAGTGATAGGTTCCTTAGCATCACCAGAAGACATAAAGTGACTTGAAAGTACACAACAACTATAGGATTTACTCTTAATCTGATGTGCAAATTGAGATTCAGCACCACTGTGAAAAAAACAACAGTGATTCCAGTGATAGATGCTCTGAGGGCAATTTCAAGCAAACTGACAAAACATCTGAATGCAACCATCGCACATAGGGTCACAACAGCACAGTTACAACAAATAAGTCTACTTGAAACATATCATGTTATCAAAATCTCGCTGATTTCTAAATTCTTGGACAGAATACATCGCACTGATGGTCCAAACCTCCAGTCAGTAATGCCTGGTAGACTCTGAAGACCAAAATACCCCAAAGTCACCAGATCCTATCTGATCTTGCAACCCAAGCAGGATCCTCCTGACTAGTACTTGGATGGAACACCACAAATGAATACCAGCTGCTGTAGGTTATATTTCAGAAGAAGGAACTGGCAAAACCACCTCTGAATAGTTCTTGCCTAGGAAAACCCTGTGAAATTCATATGGGTGCCATGACAAGTGGCTTGAAATACAAAGGCACACAAACAAGACTCTGAGACCAAGATAATAGATGATGGATCAAAACCTCTTCCGAGGAATGTGAATTGGAGATATACTAAATGTTGTCCTGTTTTGAGGAATATATATACAAACGTCCAACTTTAAGATTTATCCTTCTTTATGTATAATGAAGCTGCCTTGTAGGGGACGTGTTAATTCATCTAGGCTTTAACTCATCAGAATATATCTGAACAATGAATGAGTGTGCATGTGGGAGATGCCCAGCTAATTTAACAACCTATTGGAAAAACATAAGTTTATATAACATGAAGATTGTAAAATGTGGTCATATTACCTATCTTTTCCTACTAGTACCAATTTTGTCTTGAAATCATAGTCAAGCTGATCAGTGACAGGAAAAATGTCCTCCTCCATACTCCCCCTCCACCACCACTATCACTACATTGCATACATAAATAGTTTGCTGGAGTCCAACTCATCAGGCAGGAAATGGTTACAGCCCCACTTCCTTCAATTGATTCTAAAGGGCAGGAATTCAATGTTCTTATCCAGTACATGTTTCTACTTTTTTGTTTTTTAAAATGAACAAATCAAGTTCCAGCCAAAATTTTTGTATTTCTTCTGATCTACTGGAGAGTTCTAGAGGTAGATGTGGCTGAAGCAAATATAATTTCATATATCCAGTTTTGTAAAACATCTGTATTTGCATCAGAATTTGAAACTGGAGCATTTTTTTTACATCATTCCCTCTTTTATATGCACAAGACTTTGGATCCTTCTGTATTAAAATGAGCATATAAATATGCATTATTAGACAGAAGAAATTTTCTTGACTGACATTTAAGGTCATATCAAAAACAAAGATGGAAATAGCATTTATGAAAAAATCAACTTCAAAAAGAAGCACAGTAGTAATTTCTTTCATTTGGTGCAGCTATCTTAAAGGTCTCTTGTATATAGGTTGGCAATGCTGAAAGTGAATCTCTCTTTATTAAAGGGAAAAAAATCCACACACAATCCAAATGAAATGTCAGAAATAACAAGATGCTTTGGGCTGTAAGAAAAAGGCACACCAGCAGTTTAGATAGATAGACTGAGATATACATTGCCAATAGTGGAACATTAATCCTATTCTCCAGTGTTAAAATTAGAAAATATATATAAAGGACTGTCAGGGTTACTAAGAATCTCATCAGAAAATTAGGAGTAAAGGGATGGTTAAATTGATTTAAAATTATCTTAGAAATAAAAAGAAATAAAATTTAAAAAATAAAGAAAAAGAAATAAAAAATTAGAAATAAAAATAAAAAGATTTAGCAATAAAAAGATAATGAAATTGAGAATAATTACATCATGCAACCATTTCTTCTAGTAGTTGTGTACAAAGGCAATCTTATCATACTGATTGACATGGTGTTCACAAACCCTTCCTTGGCAATCAAAGCTGCAATACTGTGCCCACAGGGAAGCCCACTCCAACAGAAGGGAAAAGAGAAAGCTCAGGAGAAATACTGCTCAGTGAACAACAGTACTCATCAAGGGATACAACTTGAGACCAAAACTGACTGACAAGGAGGCAACCATGCACCAACTCTGTACAGTAAACACTATGTAGTCATTTCTGAAGCATGTTCGTAAACAGAGGTTGTGCATGCCCGTGATACTTATTACAGCAGGATCTGTCAGCTTTACTCTTAATCTGACTTTGACCTAAATCTAATTGTTCTTCTTGGCTAGAGTAGGCCAACTGAATTAACGGAATGTACACAGTTTGATTTACTTATTTGTTAAAATACTTATATCTCTCCCTGTATCTAAACATCTAATGACAACATACAGTAAAACGTATTTTAACAAAATAGAATGGTTTAAAATAACATAAAGTCATTTAAACAGACTAAAAACATACCATCTGACAAGGGCCCTTTTTGCATGTGGGAAAATAACTGGGCGAAAATGGGACTCACTGGACTTCCTGAGCGTCCGGGCGAGTCCCTTGGGACGAGGAGCAGTGCGAGCTCGTCGCTCCGCACTGCTCCGGCGTCCAAAATGGCGGCTTCCAATTGGGGCTCTCCACCAACCGGAGAAGCTCGCCAGACTAAAGACCGCCCCCGGCAGATCTGCAGGCACGCACTTGTGCGCGCCTGCAAATCTGCACCGGAGCGCAGCGACAGAGCGACACGGAGTCACGCGCTCCGTGCTTTTTAAAAAACCTCTAAAAAGAGGTTTTTAAAAAACACACTGCGCGACCAGTTCCAGTCGCTCCGAACCGGACTGAGGTGTGGAACTACAAAAAGTAGTCTGCCCCAGTCCACTCTACGGTGCAGAAGACCTCCGTTGGAGGCTGCTCTACACCGTTTTAATAGCCCAGTGCAGAAAGGGCCAAGGTAACACAACAAAGTTTAAAACCAATTAAAACAGAGTAGTACTTGCACAGGCATCTATGCATTTGCTTGCAGTTGCAATGCATCAATTCATTCCTAGCTCTGCTACTGAGTTTGGCTAAAAGTTATCCACTGTTGTTTACCTCTCAGATCCATTTTTCTTTTCTCAATCCCAGTCTTGGCAACTCTGGATCTCTTTGAAATACCCGCTTCATTCAAGTTCAATGGGTCTGATTTGGACATACCATATACTGCTTGCTGTGTTGGTATATTCTCCAGGGACTGAAAACAGATGTTGTTTAATCTCAGTGACTTCACAGGCCCCACTGGTTCTATCTCACAGAGGTTCTACACATTCTTCAAGTAGCACACAGTATTGTCAGTATCTCCAGTGGAGTAGATAGAGATTTTGCCACCTGGGGGGGTCCCTGAGTTTGCCGACCTCTCAATACACACCAAAAATACTACATAAAGTCAATGACATATAGAGAAATAAATTAAAACATTATGTTTATTTTTAAAGTAAAACTTTAATTTCAACACTTTAAAATGTTATTTTTCTTGATTTTTCTGTTAGCAAAATTATCAATGACATTGTTGAAGTTTATTTAATCACTCAGTTGCTGGGTGTGGAAGTTCCATACTACTATTACAATTTCTGAATGGTTTGCAGTCATTCCCATAAAATTCTGGCCTGTGTTCAAAGTGCTGGTGATGATATTCAGTGCCCTATGGAAGGAGTCTCTCTCTCTCTCTTTTCTTTCTGCCTGACCAGGGATCAAGATGTGATGGAGGGGCCTTTCTCTTTATGTCACCATTAGGAACAACACACAATGAAAGCCCATGGGAGTGGGGGCTTCTCTACTTGGGCACCCTGGTTGTGTAATGCACTCCTCAATATCAAATTGGTGCTGATACTGGCTTCATTTCCATGCCAAATTAAAATGTGGTTATTTTTATTAAAGCCTTTGGCGATCAATTGGTTTTATTCAGTTGACTTTAACTGTTTTAGCTTGTTTTAAATTGTTAAAGATTGTCATGTCCAGGGTAGACCCAGCAATTAATCAGCAAGAGCAGGGGTTGCCCAAAACAAAGTCCAGGTTCCAGAGTAAACACATCCAAAGGTAAACAAATCCCCAGACCAAGCTGGTCAAACAGGAAGAGGATCAAGGTAATCAGGATGGAAAAGAACATAGTGCACAGCTTTAATAACAAGTTGCTGACCCTGGAACAGAAGGGCCAGCTGCCTGCCTTTTATCTTACTAATGCTGTTGCCACAGGTGTTCCCTCATTAGGGCTTGTTTGTTACTTAAACGTGATGAGCGGCAAAGTCCCTGTTTCTAAAGTTGTCTCTCTTGCATGGTAAGAGTCTGGTTGTCTCATCTCCAGCTATTTTTCCCCCTGCTCAGTCCCCTACTGTCGTTTGTTATCTTCTCCTGAGCAAGGATCTGGGGAAACATCTGCATCTGGGGAAACTTCTGCCTTGGACTCAGAATCCTCTTCCTCACTGTCAGGGTCTCCAAGTCAGGGTATGACAAATATTGTGTGTTTGTGTCTTCAATTCACCTCTAACTTATGGCAAACCCATGAATTTCATAGAGTTTTCTTAGGCAAAGAATCCTCAGGGGTGGTTTAGATAGTTCCTTTCTCTGAAATACAGCCTACAGCACCTGGTAGTCCTAGACGGTCTCCCATCCAGTGCTAACCTACGCTGACCCAGTTTAGCTTCCAAAATCAGATGAGATCTGATGCCTTTAAGACTTACCCTTCTTTAAGACTGTAACTTATTTGCTTATTCTTTTTGTAAAAAAATAACTGCTTTACTTAAAGCTGAATTTACTATAGACCTCTCTCAGATCTCTGGATATAGGACAGCATGAAAATATTTAAATAAAAAAGGATATTTCTTGATGTGAAACAGAATAGGGAGCTAGAACCTGTTTTGAAAGATGAATTACCATTCCTGGAGGGGAGGTATACTGTCAGTGGATGCTGGGAGCAGTAGTCCAACACATCTGGAGGGAGGCAGGTTTTATTTAAGATTGGGGGTTTCCTCCCCTGTACAGTGAGATTCAGTCATATGCAAACTTCTTCAGGAGCAAACTCCAGTGAGCTAGGAATTCCAGTGAGATACTCAAAGCAATTTTGTCATCTGGACTCTTGTACTATGTACAAGAGCAGCAACTGATGCCACTCTGAATTTAATTTTGATAAAGGGCAGTTAAGTTTTTAATCCTAAATATGAAGAAATACTGACTCCCGAATAAGCGCGTGTAGGGTTCGTTCACCTGGTTCAATGTGCTGTCTTCACAAGCCCTCTCCACACACACACACACACATTCACACACTTGCATGCCCACATGTGCCTCCACACACACACACGCAGCCACACATGTGCGCACACACATACGCCCTTGAAAATCAATTCATTAAGCAGGCAGAAGCTAGCTGGCAGGGTCCGTTTGTCTATCTTTGCTGATAGGAGGAAGGGAGGGGGACAGAGAGAGAGAGAGGCAGAGAAAAGAGGACTCAAACCTACATACCAGGTGCAGATTCTCTTCCTTTTGTCCTCCCCACTCTTCCTCCTCCTCCTCTTCTTTTCTCTCTCTTTCTCTCTCCCTCCCACAACCCCAAACAAATAAGTCTCTCTTGCCCAGCTGGAGAAAGTTTAATTTCTGCAAAAAAGGAGGCAGAAGAGAGAGAGAGAGAGAGAGAGAGAGAGACCAGCTAGGGAGTATTGTTGCAAAAGAGATGGCAAGGCTCTCTCTTCCCCCTGTCCCACATTGCACCTCTAGTCTCAACTAGGTTGAAAAATTACTCCATTGTCCTACCTTAATTATGTATGTCATATGCAGAATAAATCCAGTAGCACCCTAAAAAATTGCTGCCTGGGGTGAACCGCCTCCCCCATTCCTTCACAACTGAGGTCCTTCCGCACCTTACCTTTTTTGGTGCTGGGGTGCAGGGATCACATAAGCAGCCTCCAGCGAGAGGCTCTCGTGTCCCCGCTGCTTCAGCTCCACACGAGCTGCCTGCTCCCAAGCAAGCAGCGCAAGAGCCCCACCTCTTCCTTCTGCAGCACAGTGTGGGAGTTTCCCAGGCTGCACTGGGACAGGAAGTGCCACCGCTGTGGCTCTGGAGGCTCCGCCCGTATGGCAAGTGTGCGCGGGGCCCTGGAGCAATGCGCAATCACGCACCATTTTTCGCTGAAAGCCAAAAATGAAAAACTGTGTGAGCCGCGCCTGCCCTACCCTGGAGTGTCGCATGATTGTGAGTGAATCATGCAGATTGCTCCTCACAATCATGCGATGTTTTAGGAGCCCTTTCACATGGCAAATACCATGCAAAAAGGGCCTGAGTATCTCCCTCACATGTGTTTGGGTTTCTGTAGCATAAGAAAGTAGCCATGACATCTGGAAATATCTTGCATGCATCTTAAGCTTTTTGCCCATTACAGCAAATAATAAAAAAATAAAATAACATAAACACCCTTCCAAGTGGGCATGTCTTCCATAGTCTCCTGAATCCAGGTGAAGAACTTGCTACGCAATCAGAACAATTCTATGATGGTTTGAGTAACATTTGGTCCATGGCCATGGGGTGACAAAAGAACCTCTATGGTAATGTAAAGCATTAGTTTATTCCTCTTACAGGATCATGCAGAGCTCAGAAAAGATGTTTTCCTTATAATATATGGATGCTTTCCCTTACATTCAAAGGTGTGATATAATCTTTTGTTGAACTGCACTTAGCTGAACTCTTAAGAAAGTTAGAACTGATTCTCATGTCATACAGGGAAAATAATATACTCAATTATTCCCTAAAGGAAACCTTAAATAATAGAAATCATTTTTAATAAGGTTCTTCTGGTTGTTAAAGAACTCCAGTTGCTTTCTGACGTACATTTCTATTGCTAGTAATTTCAAGCAGTTACGCCTTTCTTTTTATTATTGAAAATATGCACATACCAGCTTTTGATTACTATCAGAACATTATATAGCAAATGGAGTAAAAAAAAAGTATCTTATACTAGAGTCTAAAACTATAATTGTCACTCTAAAAACATTTGTTGCCATCTGAAGATGTCATTACTACCAAAAAAAGTATGTAAGTATAAAACGTTTGTTTTTAAATTTTTGTGTATCAGTTTTTGCAAGTTTATAAAAAGACAAAGCTCAACAGAAAAATCTGCATGAATGTTAATATAATAGCAACAGGGTTTTTTTTCCTATAAAGGCAACATTCTTTATCCCTAAAATGTAGAAAAATACAATTTTTTACTACATTTCCTGGAAGCTTGCAGAAGCATCACCAGTGACTGTGACTGGTGTGGAATTTTGTATGTTGCAGTCCAAATAATTACACTTTTCCAAGTCGTAGTTACCTCCACTACTTACCATGTACTTCCAAAATTAAATAAACCAAAATGGATAAGGCCATAAAACTTGCCATGTTTGCTTTCTTGATAACCTCAAAATACAAGTTTCACATCATTATAGCTTTTCTGGTATGGTTATTAATATCATTAAAATGTAATAGGAAACACAACAATTACCTTATTTTTTCAGGAACCTACATTCCTGCGCAGACAGGACTTGCAGATGGCCATTTCCAGCAAGGCTGTGTCTGCTTGCATTGTCTTCTGAGGCAGGAGTTCCAAAGGAATGTTCCCTGAAATTTGGAGCGCCTGTCTGCATGCACATGATCCATGCACACTGGCAGACACACTCAACAGAAGAGTCAGAAGGAGACAAATAATTGCTATCTGCTGCCTACTTACTCCAATGAGTCTTTCAGAGGTACCTAAGACCAACATGACAGTTTTGTGTAGCCTCCCACCACCTTCCTATGGAAAGGAAATATGTCTTGGGGTGACAAGGTCACCATTAGCAAAGGAACCCCAAAAGAATGATAAAGTTCTGCTGAACTTTTTAAAATTAGTTTGCCCCATCCATACACCCAAACGCGCAGAACAAGCACAAGACACAGTTTTGGGTTGAGTAAATTTATATTTCCGGGTTTGTAATGCAATCTTCAAAAAGGATGTGGCCATTTCAAAATGGAATTAACACTGCATTTGTGCATATAAAATGCACACAAATACTTTTTAAGCAATGTGATGGGAACATGCCTCAATTAAGCGTACATTAAAGTGCCCCTTTGCAAAATGGACACAAACATACACAAAGACTTTTTCTCCTGTTTAATGAGAATTCAAAGCTAAACAATATGAAACAGATTTGGAGATGGGAAATAGACTTAATAGATCCATGATCCCTAGTGATAAGAAAGGGAATATCCTCTTTGAAAGCAGTGAGGTTGGATATTACTTTGTCTCTTTGGACTGCTGTTTTCATTATGGGCTCAGCACTTCATCTTTAGAATTCCTCATTCATCTTGAACCCTTTCTCTTATCCAACTTTTCTATGGTCTGATTTAAACTGACATATATATATATACTCGAGTGAAGGGCAAAACGGAGGGGGACCAAATTTACTATTCATATTCATTCAAATAAGGAAGTCAGAACATTAAGTTTTTTGGGTCAATCTCACACTTCATCAAAGGTGCTAATATTTTTCTCTTGCTTCATCAAGTGAATGTAGATTAGGATGAAATGTAAAACTGGAAAAATTGCTTCCTAAAGGTTGGGGGGAAAAGGTTTAGGAGTTTGGAAGGGTGCAAAACTGAAAGAAGCTGTTTAATTTTATACATGTGTGGAAGAACGATATTAGTCCTTCCAGATTCTGAACTGGAAGTCAAATATAGTATGTGTAAAGGTATGTGTAACTTCTAGTTTTATTTTATAAGATATAACCCACCTTTCTCCCAAAATGGGACTCAAAGGGGCTTACCAAATAACATATATATACACACACACACACACACACACACACACACACACACACTTGCATTTTATATATGATGGGACAGGTAGAATCAAAAAGCTGGAAGAGACCACAAGAGCCATTAAGTCCAATCTTTTGCCATGCAGGATACACAGTTAAAGCATTCCTGACAGATAGCCATCCAGCTTCTTTTATCAAACCTCCAAAGAAGGAGACTCCCCCATGTTCTAAAGCTCTAAAGCAGTGTATTCTGTTGTCAAATTGCTCTTATCATCAGGAAGTTCTTCCTAATGTTTAGATAAAATCTCTTTTCTGGAAGTTTGAAGCCATTGCTTTGTGATGTAGGGCTTTCTGCACCATCCCAGTACTGCCATTCGTAGGCTTGTAGCAGGTTAGAAAGACCGTCTTCTGCACCATTCTGTCTTAAGTGGATGAGTAGTGGTATTGTCACCAGTGTTCCTTCCACACTACAGTGTCCTTGGCCACTCCCTTTCCCCATCTCATCAACTCTAACTGGTCATTTTTCTTTTTGGAAGCTGTACCAGTGTAACAATGTTGTAATGGCAAGACACACTAGTACACTATTGCAGTTTTGCGCTATAATGTTTAAAAATGTATTTTAAAAAATGAAAAATTTTAACTCAAAGGATAAATTTAAAATAAACATGAAGAGATGATAGATTTTGAAGTTACCACATCATGAGGGTAGCTGAGGGAAGGACAACCTGGGCACACCCACACCCCACTCACTCCTTGATCCGGGAGGACAGGAAGCACTAGCAAGCACTACTATGGTACTGCACTGAGCCAACAGGGATTAAACTGCTAAAGGAGGCTTTTAACAGATTTTTTTCTGGAAATGGTACAAGGAAATTTTGCAGTGCTTGGGGATGGGATAGCAGCTGGATAGCAACAACTCCTGGACCAGAAACAACTAGCTGCTGTTGTGGAATACTGAAGCTGTGTGGAAAGAGCCATAGTCTCTGAAGCAGCAGAAAAGAGGTTTGCTTTATCCTCTATAGAATCATAGAGTCATAGAATCATAGAAATCTAGAGTTGGAAGAGACCACAGGGGCCATCCAGTCCAACCCCCTGCCATGCAGGAACACCCTCAAAGCACTCCCGACAGATGGCCATCCAGCCTCTGCTTAAAAACCTTCAAAGAAGGAGACTCCACTACACTCCGAGGCAGCAGATTCCACTGCCGGACAGCCCTGACTGTCAGGAAGTTCTTCCTGAGGTTCAGGTGGAATCTCCTTTCCTGCAGCTTGAATCCATTGCTCCTTGTCCTGGTCTCTGCAGCAGCAGAAAACAACTCCACTCCCTCCTCTACATGGCATCCCTACAAATATTTAAACATGGCTATCATGTCCCTTTTTAATCTTCTCTTCTGCAAACTAAACATACCCAGCTCTCTAAGTCTATTGTCATAGGGCATGGCTTCCAGGCCCCTCACCATTTTGGTTGCCCTCCTCTGGACTTGCTCCACTTGACCATGTCCTTCTTGACTTGGGGTGCCCAGAACTGGACACAGTATTCAAGATGAGGTCTAACCACAGGAGAGTAGAGTGGTACCAGTACCTCCCTCTATCTAGACACCATACTCCTAATGATGCAGCCAAGAATTGCATTGGCTTTCTTGGCTGCCACATCACACTACTGACTCATGTTCAGCTTGTGGTCTATGAAGACTCCTAGATCCCTTTCACACATACTGCTATCCAGCCACGTGTCCCCCATCCTATATTTCTGTATTCCATTTTTTCTATCTAAGTGTAGGACCTTACATTTCTCTCTGTTGAATTTCATTTTGTTAGCCTTGGCCCAACTCTCCAATCTGTCCAGGTCATTTTGAATTTTGATCCTGTCCTCCGGCGTATTAGCAACCCCTCCCAATTTGGTGTCATCTGCAAATTTGATGAGCATGCGCTCTATTCCTTCATCCAAGTCGTTGATGAAAATATTGAACAGCACTGGGCCCAGGACAGAACCCTGTGGCACCCAGTTAGTCACTTCTCTCCAGGATGAAAAGCATCCATTGGTGATCACCCTTTGGGAACAATCAGTCAACCAGTTACATATCCACCTGACAGTAGCCCTATCCAGCACACATTTTACTAGCTTCTTTGCAAGAATGTCATGGGGAACTTTGTCAAAGGCCTTACTGAAATCGAGATATGCTACATCCACAGCATTCCCTTCATCTGTCAAGCTAGTAACTCTATCATAAAAAGAGATAAGATTAGTCTGGCATGACTTATTTTTGAGAAATCCATGTTGACTTCTCGTGATTACAGCATTGCTTTCTAAGTGATTAGAAACTGACTGCTTAATGATCTGCTCCAGGATCTTTCTGGGTACTGATGTCAGGCTGACTGCGTGATAATTATTTGGTTCCTCTTTTTCCCCATCTTGAAGATGGGGACAATAGTTGCCCTCCTCCAGTCTGCTGGAACTTCTCCTGTCCTCCAAGATTTCTCAAAGATTATAGCAAGCGGTTCCATATGACATGTCTTCAAATATTTCAACATGGCTATCCTGTCAGCTCTTAACCTTCTCTTCTCCAGGCTAAACATACTCAGTAATCTTAGCTGCTCATCATAGGACATCATTTCCAGGCCTTCTACCATTTTGGTTGCCCTCCTCTGGACACATTTAGCTTTTCAATATCCTTCCTGAACTGTGGTTCCCAGAATTCGACACGTATTGTTTTTTTTTTCCAGCTGACACATCACACTGCTGACTTATGTTCAGTTTATTGTATACTAAGACTCCTAGATCCCTTTCACATGTACTATGATCAACCAAGATGTGACAGAGTATAGGGTTCGTGGTATCTTGAGTGGTAGAAAAGTTGCCCAGATATAGGTTGCTAGGCAATGAGAATGGCCACTACAGAGAGAAATTTGTCCCCTTTAGTGTGAAGGAGGGGCTGGAGGTCTGAGTAAAAATGAATTTATAGCAGAAACAATGATTTGGTTGGAGCAGACTTCCAGGAGCTAGAACTAAGAGTCCTTCAGCCAAAGAGAATTCTCACTCAACCAAAAGGGGGAGTTGAATGAGAAGGGTGTTTTCTCAAAGAAAGCCTAGAGAGAGGGGGGCAGAAGAGAAATCAATCCACTTTTGAATCTGGTGAGAGAGAATGACCTAGATTTGAGAACAGAGTTTCAGGCAAAAAGGGAAGCCAGAGGCCTGTGTGTCTGAGAGACCTGTACCATTATGCTGTTGTAAAGATAAATGCATTCTGAAGATCTGTTTGAGCTTGACATACATACAAATCCAATACTTTATTCTCTTTATTGTTTAAGTATGTTTTTATACATCTTAATTTAGTTGAGTGATTCTCAGTAGTTATAACCAACCAGAACCATGCTACCATAAATCATTATAGGGTTTCTGAATAACCCTTTTTACATAAAGGTAGTGTTTTTGAGAAGGCCAGAGCTGTGTATAAAGTGGCAAGAATGGGGGAGGGGAAGCTTCCATCCCAGTCTGTGAGGAGAAAAAGCAGGCCTCTCTACACCAGGTGTCAGCCATCTTATATCTATACATTTCATCTTTTCTCCCCAAGTGTAGTATCTTACATTTTTCCTTGTTTAACAAAAGCTTAAAAATCATTAAACCATCCATCTAATCAAAGCATTACTTAAGGCCTAAAACATATTTTACTTAAGTAGCACACCGATTTCACATCCTTTTATCCCAACCAATCCAGTTTAAATAGGAAGATATTTGCCTAGTGATGGAAAGAAAGCAGAGAGGGGTTCAACTAAGCCTCCCTTGAGAGGGAGTTTAATGGCCTAGTAGCAGTCACCAGGAAGGCTTTCTTCCACGTCTTTACAAGGAAAGCCTATGAGAGTGGTGAGGTGGAGGGAAAGCTGTTCCTGAAAGTCATAAAACTCAGTCATCTTCATGTGGGAAGATGAAGGCTTTCAGATACTCTGGAAAGCCATATAGGGCTTTATAAGACATAACTAGTCTTACCCCACTGGAAAACCCTGTCCTGGAGGCTACAATTTTGATATTAAAATATGATTCCATGTGTCTGAGAGGTCGTCCGTATAAGCATGTAGGCAGCAATAGTCAAACGATCGAAAACCAGGTCAGGCCAGTAAAAAACCCCATCATGTAGCCCCAGGAGACCTCAAGCTGTGCAAACCCACAGAAGACAAAGGGTCCCCAGCCCCTGAGAAGCCAACTTGAGGGGATTAGGGTGCTTGCCCCAAGTTGAGCAAAATCCTATCAGGCAAAAGACCATTTACATAAAGTCCACTGAAGATCCTGAGACTTTGGCAACACTTTGTAATCTCATCATGCAAAGGAAGTTACCATTGTGGAGCTTCTTTCTTGTTGCAACACTCATTGTTCTCCACAGGAAAGGATTAGCCCTCCAGGTACTTTTCCCCCTACAAACAGTCCCAGTTTTTGAGCTGTTCTTTGGATCACTCCCGGTCATCCCAGCAGACTCTTTCTCCATCTGTTGAGTAATCCCTTCAGCCATCTCCATGCTGAGCTTCACTTCTCTGCTGTTTTTCCCAGACCAAGGACTTCAGAAAAAGGTGCAGTATTACCCCAGCTACAACCCCTTCAATATTCCCCCTATCCAGTTTCCTCTCTTTTGCTTCTTAATAGGTCTTGAATGTGTGAGAGTGATTGAGTTGAGGAGTGATACTTTCATTCAACAAAATCATTTTATTGGACATCTTTGTTTGGTTTTTGGCTTGACCTGACCCTGTAAAAATTGGGTAAAAAGACCCCGCTAGGTTACCCTGCCTCTCGCATTGCTATTGCTCATGATCTGGCTAGTTTCCATTCTCCATCACATGAAGCACTGGAGGTGTCCCCCAAGGGACCCCAGAAATCAGGGTAACACTAGCACTTCTGAATTGTGTCTGGAAACCGACCAGTAGCCAGTACATACTTGGTTTATCCTTGGCTGATGGAAGTAGAGAAAGGACATAAATAAATTCTTAATTATCACACATGTTTCTCCCACTCATCTCACCTGAATTAAATTCCAAGGAAGGTCAGTATCTAGCTATTTTATATTAGGCAGCTTTAGCAACTTTAAGAGGAAGAAAGTAATTCAGCTCATTACTTAGCCCTCTACTTGCTCTTTTTCTTTCTTTCTAATCCTTCTTTTCCCCTTTTTCCTCCCTATGACTCAATGTTGATTCAGCCTTCTAGTCTTCTCACTGTCCTCCTTTCCTCTACCATGCAGAATAATTCATCTTCTTTCTGTCTCTCTTTCTCTTGTTTGAAGGGTTCTGGGTCTTGAACTGGGAAGAAAAGTACATGTCATTTTCTAGAGGTCCTTTGAAGAAATAACTCTTCCAGGCTTGCCTCCAAACTTGTTTTTAAGGAAGATTGAGAATACCTGGTGTTTAAAGATGGCACAGCAGACTCCTTCCAATTCTAATTAATTAAAATGCACTAATCTATTATGTAAGAAAACCAATTGTGAATTGTATGTCTCATGATCCCTTAGTATTCACACCAAGTTTCAAGCACTAGGTCATAGTCATATTGGAGATAAACTGACTCTATCTCTTAGACATATGCACACTATTGTCCAGTTGTTGCCCCCGAAAGCAATACATACTGCAGTTCCAAGATGTGCATTGGCTCTCCAATCTACAAAACAATAACTTATTTTCTTAAAACTAAAGGTATTTTTCAATCAGATACAAATCATAAGATAATAGTAAAATATCTATGTAGCAGATAGATAGTGAAACCAATGATCAGACTGACATTTGTGACATTAATTTAAAATGTATACAATGAAATTTCTGGTGAATTAATCCCATTGATAGTCCTGTCTAGAGTAGACACATTAAATCAATTACTGAACAGTGTCAACTCTTATGTAAATGCCATTGATTCCATTCCAGTCTAGGTGGGATTTGGGCCAATTATTTTTACAATTATTTAACAAAGGCATCACAATTTCATTCTAAAGGAAGCTTTGCTATATTTGATTATCATACTGGCATAATAAGTAATTTATTATTCTCTCGTCAATTATTCTCACAAGTGGCCACAAGTAGAAGTAATGAGATTAATTTATTCTATGATGGTTTCTGTTTTATAGAAGCAAGGGAAGATGCTAACACTTCAGAGAAAACAGTTGGGATGGTGAGAATTTTATTAAGCATTGCTGCAAAAAATGGAAACATGCTTTATTACTAATATCTTAAAGTGACATGTTGAGAACCACGAAATTCTGATCAGTATAAATAAGTCTGTTCACATTTTCTTCAAACAATAAGAAGGAAGGAAAGGGGGGAAATGCAACAGATTTACATTTTTAAAATGCTAACCCACACATTATCTGAAACATATACTTATAAATTGCTCTCCTCATTCATGAGCCAGTTTCTGAAATCTCGCACATAGTATTTGTTCATCTAGGGGGGAAAAAAGTACTTTGACTGCTGTCCGGAGCAGTTAAACCAAATAAATCCAACACATAGAAAACTAAGTGATCTGTAGGCAGGATTGCAACCTTTGTGCATGTTTTTTCCCCATAGATTTTTAATCTTTTTGAGTAGTGATGAGTGAGGTATCTGAGGCTTCATCACAAAGCAAGCACACATTTTGGAAAATATATTCTCTCAAATCATTAATTGTCTCCTCCTCTACCCCATACAAAAGGTGCTGACTGGCTCAGAAAAAGCTTTGCTGTTTGTTGTTATGTGTCTTCAAGTAGTTTCTGACTTACTGTGACTTCAAGGAGAACCTATCACAGGGTTTTCTGGAAATGAGAGTATGTGACACTCCCAAGATCACCCAATCAGTTTCATGTCGGAGAGGGGAACTGAATCTGGTCTACAGAGTCATAGGCTAATACTCAAACCACTACACTATCCTGGCTTTCCAGAACAAGCTAGTTATGCATAAATCTAATGTAAATAAGGTTTAGAAAGCTTGAATGTGCTTTGTCTTTCAAAGAAGTAACATACAAATATCCAGTTTTCAGCATTTCTAAGCAGACTGTGGCCATTTCCGCACTAGCCTGTTATAGCACGATGATTCCACTTTCAACATCCTCTGGAATCCTGGGGTCTGCAGTTTCGGGAGGGGCTGTCTGGCCCCTCCTGAAACTGCAAACCCCAGGATTCCAGAGGATGTTGAAAGTGGAATCATCGTGCTATAACAGGCTAGTGCAGAAATGGCCTGTGTTGTGGACCTAACTGCACTCCAAATTCCTTTCATTCTATTGGCAAACTAATTCTAACAATTTAATGTCTGTGTCAGTGACTGAGTGAAATCAAAGCATCTTTAGGCATTGTACATATTGCTAATTCAAAAATGTATGTTCTTTTGCACTCATCTATTACTTTGAATTTTTATGCAGAAGAGTATTCTACTTAATATTTCCTTTGCTAGTTTCTGTCACGTTTAACCACAACCTCAACTGTTTGAAGGCTATGAAAGCACAAAGTGGCCTATCATGCTATGATGAAGTAACTTAACACATTGTAGTGTTAAATGGCATTTTGTACTACTCAGCCCTGCCTGTATCAACTTGTTTCATGGTTGAATTTGGAGATGAGGTGGGAGGGCAGGAGTGAAATATGAGCAATTTCTATAGCAAGCCTTGAAGACGAGAGAGAAAATGTCATTGTGCATGACTCACAACTGACGGCTGTCAGTTCTAAATTCTATATTTGAAAGTGCCAAGATCAAGGCATAATGGGGTACAAATAACTATCATTTACTATATTTTTCTTTTGTTTCTTTCCTTGCAAGTTCTTGTTCAGGCTTTTACAAGAAAGCAAAAAATAATAATTATTATGAATTCATGACAATAAAGAACTAGTGGAGTAAAAAGAAACAAGCAAACAACTCCTCTTCCCTAAGTATTCAATTACTTGCTGCAGAAATGGAGATCCTTAAATAACCATTTCCATGGCAACTGCCTGGGAAGGGGAGGAGTTTGCCACCTGGAGTGAAAGATGTTTCTTGCTAATTGTTCCATCTCACTCTCCTGTGTTAGTCATGTAATAAGAAACAGTGTGTTAGGGTGGGGTGGGGTAGGGTGAGGGTGGATATGAAAATCCGTATTGTGTCTTCTGAAATATAGCCGGACTTTTTTCATAGCCCATTAGTTGTACCTGTGGTACTGCAGTCATTGTTGCCTTTGCTGAGGTCAATTGATTCATTGATGTCCTAGTGTTGGTTGCTAGGTATTCAAGTGTTGCTACCTTAGGGGGTGCTCTACAGGTTACTTTAATTATTTGAAAACCATTTGAAAATAGCCTTTATGTGCTGAACTAATAGAAATGACTTCTACTTTCTCTGTCTTTCTCATAAAAAAACAGAAAGGGACAAGCTGTTTGACACATTTTTATCATCCTATTCAGCAAAGTGTAAGAAGATGAGAAAGAATTCTTCTGGATCACACCAAAGACCTACCCAGTCCAGCATTTTGTTTCCACAGCAGCCAATCAGATGCCTTACGGAAGCCCACGAGGAGAACCTCAGCCTAGTAGCTACAGCCAATGAAAAGTGTACCACTACTCACATTCTCTAGAAATTGGCATTCAGAGGCAAACTGCCACCCATGCTGGAGCTAATATCTGGACATTCTAACATTGTCCCCACCCTCTATAATTATATCTAATTCAATTATAGAACTGTCCAAGCTGGTGGTTACCACCATATCTTATGAAAGTACCAATCCTTTGGACTAAATTTACACAATAGAAGTAGTAACTGTTGTTGTTGTTGTTGTTGTTGTTGCTGCTGTTGTTCTGGGAGGGGGAAGATCTCATCCGTCCATGGGAATGAAATGCTGAATGCTATGTACCACAATGATTGGGCCTAGACTAATCTAGAAAGCTGATTTACTTTTTAAAGAATCCATATATAATTCCAGTTCTTCAAACTGTGTTGTTTTTTAATGTTATTATCATGCATTTAGAGGAATATACCCTAGCCAAGCTGACTTACAATCAAATTGAAATTTTACTGTGTTTGTATCTGTGTGAGTGAGGTAAAGAATAATAGAGGTGTTTTTTTTTTTTTTTCTGGGAAAGTTATTGTTCATCTTACCTTGCCACTCATCTTGAATTCAATTAAGCTAGTCCTTGGCAGATTTTACTGCTGTGTGAGTCATATTTAATTGCAACCGTACATTCTCTTTTTTACAGAGTCGTCCAAATACAACCTTCACACAGCAAGATACATATTTATAAACAAAATAGGTCTGCTTCTATCTTAGAAAAGCAATAGTGGAAATCATTCCATTAGATATCAGTCTAAAACACAAAGAGAGACAAATTTTTGCCTGCCTGCCAACTTCTGAATTGAGAGGGTGTTTGCATCTTTTTTAAAAATTAATATTTTATAAGTTCATACTACAAGAAGAATCACTGAAATGCCCCAACTTCCATTTTAGCTGCTATTTTCCTCTTGATCACACACCTTCACAATTAGCTTTTGAGAACTCTGTACACGTTTCTATTTATTTTATTACATTTTTCCCCCCAAGGAGCTCAAGGTAAAATACTTGGATATACTATGAATTTCATTATTTATTCATTAAAACATTTTGAAGATATCTTCCACCTTTAGATGCATCAGTGTCTAAGATATGAAAACATGCCATTATTGCCATAATAAACATGCAGCATGTATAACAAAACAGAGTTGGGTACACAAAAATGGTTTGGAGCTGTAGGTGCAATTGCACTGTTGTCTGCTTTGTACTACTTCATATATTAACAGCCAGATTTTCCCCACCAGTACCCTTTGCAGTTTATTATCCAGGCATGTATTGCAGGCTTAGTAGAGAGAAACATGTGTAAGGTCAATAATTAAAAAATAATAATAATAATAATAATAATAATAATAATAATAATAATAATAATAATGATGATGTTTTGTTACCTGCCTCTCCTCAAAGCTGAAGGTGGTATACCACAAAGGTTAAAATATAATTAAAACCAGTATACCAATTAAAAGCACATTATAATTAAAATACACTAAAACATAAAACCATTCTATAAAAATGTGTCATAATGAAAACCATAATTCAAATGTCTTATAATTAAAAATAGACTGGATAGGCCTGCCAATTGAAGCTGAGACCACACTTAACCACAATTACTCACAATCTTTAGAAGAAAATGGTCATATCTTTATTTTAAAATAGTTTCAGGTATATAGATTGGTCTGGCATAAAGCAAAAATCCAGAGACCAAACCAGCCACAAAATGACCTAAAGTATTCACAGCACAAACCTCCCGATTCAGAGCAGGAGCAGTAATGGAAACAGTAGTGAAGCCAGTCAGACACATAGCCACAGTGTGGTGCTCTGCCATCTGGGGGAGAGAGAGGTCCAAGCAGAGCCCCATTTGGACTATTATAATGTGCTCCACTTGGGGCCGCCTTTGAAGAGTGTTTGGAAACTTCAGCTGGTTCAATGAGCTGCAATCAGACTATTAACTGGGGCCAGTTATAGAGACCATACCACACCCCTGTTGAAACAACTCCACTGGCTCGCAGTTTGTTTCCAGGCACAATTCAAAGTGCTGGTTATGACCTATAAAGCCCTATATGACTCAGTCTAGGCTACTTGACAATCTGTACCTCCCTGTATGAATTGGCCCAGGTTCTAAGATCATCAGCAAAGGTCCTCCTCTTAGTCCCATCACTGCTGCAAGCACAGCTGTCCCTAGACGCTAAAGGCATTTTAATACAGATTTTTTTTAAAGAAGGGGCTAGAGGGTATTGTACTGTTTTAATTGCTTTTTAAATTTCTTTTTAGTGGTTTTACTTCTTTTACAGTTTAATTTTATTTTAATATATACTATTCACATGTTTTTAAATTATATTGTTTTAATAGGTAAGCTATTTTGAGGCCAATGGTAGGCAAAAAGCTGGATATAGATGATGATGATGATGATGATGATGATGATGATGAATACCTATACACCTCTTCCGCAGAGTCCCTTCAGGGAACTCCCAATGGAAATGGTGGATTTAAGGCCCGTTTTCCCACCAAGACTGGATCTTACAGGTATGACAAAATAGTAAGACCAGTTCAAATCCAACCTATGTGATGCCAAACATGATTCAAGGTGGACAAGTGCAAAGACAGTTAAAGACTGATTGCCTTGCCAAGCAAAGACCCTGCTTACTGTGCCTGCACAGACCTGAGTGAGGCATGCAATTTCAGTGTTGGGGGCCCGGGAGGCATCTCTGCTGTTGCATCTTCCCTGGCCCAGGAAAACCCAGGAAGAAGGTGCCAAGCAGGAAGAAAAAGGTGGTGGCTCTGTACAACCATCACCTTAGCCTGCAAAATTCTCCCAAGTAAGTAAGGGCTCCCACTTCTTCAACTAATTAAGTGCTCTTAAATATACCCTGTTTTCATCCCAAACACATTTGGGCCTCACATGATTACCCTTATGTGACAATGTGCAATCAAGTCTCCACTTCTTTGAAAACTCGCATCTGCTAAGAACACCTTTCCTTGAACATAAGGGACATTTTCTAAGCAGTGGGTGTACATTACTTCCCACTATCCTAATATTACTTTCTCCTGTCTTAACATTCCTTTCCACTGTCATTCTAAGTGAAGTATTTCTTTTGTCTCACTTTCTTGGTGCCTTCTTATGACCCGCTATAGAGCATTGCTATGGTAACAACATACCCTTTCAGCACAACTTGTGAATATTTATTTATTTAATTTATTTATGATATTTATAACCTGGTTAATATAATAAAACCTCTGAGAGGTTTCCATTAAAAGCATATAAAAGTTAATACAAAATGATGCGCAATTAAGAACACATCAATATTATACTAGTTATAGTTTGTGATACCTATAATAATTATCATCCATGATTCTTAAAGCAATTTCTATTCCACTTTCTTTCAGAATGCAATCCCTTTGTTGTTTTGACAGTCACAGTCACACAAATGTATCTGTGAATGTATAAGATGAGGGGGAAACTCATACTTATGACTCTGTGATGAGCACATGCAGCATGAACATAACAGAGTCTATGGGGATATGCTCAAAAAAAGAGCTCATTTCATAATAGCTGGAAGTGAAATCTGTGAACCAATATGCATGGAGGCTGTGTTCCACTTTTCCAATGAACAAAAGATTGTAGAAGAGGATATGATCTGAAATCTTAGCACAACAAACACTTCCATGTATTGATAACCCATAGATATGGCTGTGTGTCTACAGCGAGTAATTTCCTAGACATGGAATTACTGCAGAGAAGGACCACAACAGCTTTCCTTTCAGCAACATTGGGTTTCCCTTCTCAGAATCATGTTACACATTGTATCTTCTGCAATGTGAAATTGTACCACAAGATAACATCTTCCTTCCAGCTCAGCAAAGGATGTACATAAAGGAGAAGTATAATGCCCAGGCTAATATTGTCTTCTCTTGCTCTCAGGACAGTTGTGACCCTGTCTTCTCATTCAGTTGGAAATTTTAAAAAGAATATCTGTACCATGTAAATTTTAACACACAAGCACATTCTTAAAATATTTTCCATTCTCATTGTTTTCAGTCTAGGCTAGTCTAGGCTACCTTCTTTCGGTAAGTGAGCTGGATTCTAATGTAGGTCTTGGATAGGTGAGACCTAGGACATGGAATGAGACAAAGGCACAGTGCAAGATCAAAGCAAGTTAAGTGGGACCAAATGTGATTCTAACCCATTTAAACATTTTCCTGTCAACTATTCAAAGCACAGTTCAGTAGTATTCTGCTTCCTGTCCTGCAAAAGTGCAGCTGAGTTCCATGTAACCACACCAGAGCCAGGAAACCACAGCTAATTATGCAAGTTATTTAAATATCTGTAAATACCTTCTAATTTCTAGATGCTGATCAGAGATAACAGTAGAAGAAACTTGTAGACTGAATAGGTTTATACAGTAGTTCAAATAATCGCTGTCATATGTATTAACTAAATGATTTGAGAATGGTGAAAAACATATTTATTGAATGTATTGATATGAAATATACCTCATTAAGAAATTACTAAAATGTGTCTGTTGCATTTTTGGGGAGAAGTCTTACACAAGAGTATAAGTGTAAGGAACTTTTAAAGAAGTACATAGCAGCAGCAAAGGGACAGCAGCACAAACTATATTTGTCAGAAGAGAAAGCTACTTTGCCAATTTCCAGACTGCTCTCAAGCCATCAGGACAGATTTCTCTCCTGACAGAGATCTCTTTTGCTGTTGTTGCCCCCGTCACTCATTATCATGTTGCTCACCGCTCTTACCTCTTTAATTCGGCTGCCCTGCCACCACCTACATCTGCTCGCCCTCCTTCTATTCTATGCTGGCCGGTAGGATCTCAGCCAAGGTTACAAATATTTTTGGTTATAAATATTTTGAGTGAGCCATTATTAATTTTGCTACCCACGGAATCACAGAAGTGGAAGGTACTACAAAGGTCATCTAGTCCAACCCCCTGACAAGTGGGAATATACAACTAACATGTTCTCAAAAGATGACCATACAACCTCTGTTGGATGAGACCTCCAAAGTCTCTGAGGCACTCTCTGAGTCAGTCTATTCCGCCGCTGAATAGTTCTTACGATCAAAACGTTCCTCCTAATGTTTAGATGGAATCTCCTTTCTTGTAATTTGAATCCGTTGATTCATACTCTAATCTTTGGGGCATGCTCTAGTCTTTGGGACTTGGTTTCCTAATCTTTTGATCACCCTCTGAACATGTTCTTGATTCTCAATATGCTTGCAGAACAGTGGTGCCCAGAACTATACACAGTATTCCAGGTTAGATCTCACCAAACAGGAGTAGAATTGTACTATTACTTCCTTCGTTTGAGACGTTGTATACAGGTTGATGCAACCTAGAATTGCTTCATTTTTTTTGGCTGATCCATCACACTGTGGATTCATGTTTAACTCATTGTTTGTAAATACATTTACTTTAAAACATTGATTTAATGCAGTGATAAGCCTTTCAAACAAGCATGCTTAGGATAACATGGCCGGAACAAAAACTTACACAATAAGGCATTGCTTCTTTCCTCCCCCTCTCATAATAGACCCACACCACACACCCTCCAAAAATCTGTTCCAGAGCATATTTGGAGGGTGCATAGAGGGCTTTAATTCTGCTAATAGAAGATATTCCATCAGTGAAACAGGTTAACTAGACTGCACTCTGCATTTACAAGCATGCAAGAACAACATAGTCAATTACACTGAGGAAGGCTAGCCAGTATACTCAAGGTCTTCTAGGGATACTATCACCTCTCTTGAGAGTTTGCTGCTCTCATGGGCTAGCCACTGCTGCCGGCAACAAATGTTGGTTTATAACTATAACCGTTTTGTAGAGATGTAAGTTAAATGTTAAGGGCAATAACTAACTAGTTACTTTTGGTAGTAATGAGGGTGCAACGATGTTACATTTTAAAAGTAACACAGCAGCTAGGGACACAGTTACTTTATAGGTACAATAAATAACTGTTTCTTGTTACTTTTAAAAAGTGTATTAACATTTTTAGAGTTATTTCACACACACGCTTATTTCCTGCCATTCCTTATCTATCCTTATTCCTCTCTCAAAAGTAATTAAAAGGAACAAGAAAGTAATGAAACATGCAAAAATCAATGCAGTGAGTAACTTTTAAACTTGTGCAATGAGTAGCAAGAGCAGATTACTTTTAAATACTGTAAGAGAAACCAATTGTTATTATTATTATTTTTATAAAGAACTTTCCATGTTCCAAGCCATTTGATCCTAACTTTGTTTGTGGCAACACAGCAGAGACAAGAGGAAGAAATGCTGAATAGAGTTAGGGCTGTTATTAAGGAGGTTGAAATGTCAAGAGTACTGGGTTCTAGCATAAATCAAAATAGCATTAAAAGACTGAAAATCTGTGATGACACAAGTGTATTGGATTACAAAATTGCAAAAATTTTGTGCAACACCTTTCACAATAAAGAGTGCACTGAACTGTCCTTATGCTAAATCTTAGAAAAGGCACAACCACATTCTGCAGTGACACTAATTATAGGCTTCTGTTTTTAGCTAGTAGACCTATCATCCATCTAACATTTTGATTAGCAGTTGATTGAGAGAATCTGTTTCTAGTTGTGTCATATTTTTTCCTACTCATAATTTCTTAAATACACAATTAGTTTCATACTTCCATAAGTCTGAGATATTCTGGTCAGGCCATTTCATACACACTTTGTCAAAAAAGCAAGAGGTGGAGGAAGAAGGGGAAAGAACCAGGACAACTATGAATGTCACCTTGATAGTGATACCAGGAATGGCTCTGGAACAGATCTTTAAATATTCAGTTTGTGAGCACTTAGAAAGGAATGCTATGATCACTAAAAGACAGCATATATATAGCCAGTAATATCAAAATGCAAATTCAAAAACCATATTAACACACACACACACACACACACACACAAATGCATACCAATCATTTCCTTTCAAATAGGAAAGGAAAACCTACAGCAAAGCAAAAATAGCTTTAAAGTAGGGATTCAAATACTACTCACTTTTTTTTTCATCCCTTAGAAGAAAGAAAAATTGAAACAAGGCCAATTTTTTGACCCTGCATGACAGCTAGCGCTTTCTTCATCAGGAGAAATAGCAACCTTTTTTTTTTTTGCAGATTTTTAATTTTTTTTCTTTAAAAACATTGAGTTCTACAAAAGTAGAAAAGCAGTCCAAAATTGAGGGGGGAAAAAAATGAAGAGTTGCAAAACATCTCATAAACTCATTCAGCAGGGAGCAAACAATGATGTTCTCAGTTCTTCAGTGGAAAATGTTGTTTCATCTAATAGATATTAAGGCAATATAGTTATGCGTGCACTATGTATTAGATGTTACATGGTAAGGATCTGTTGGGAGGGGGTAAAATAAAGGAATGTTAACAGTGTAAGGTTATTATTAGAATATCTGAAGGAATTTTGAAAAGACAAGTCTAGGTCAGGGATGAGGGAACAGGATGTCATAATTAGGGATTAGTGGGTGGGTTTGAAGAGGTTGAATGGCTAGGAGAGTCAGTCTCATTCTAGTTAGCCTGGAGCTCACCCATGGCACAATGGTAGAATAGCTGCCTATTCACCAAGTCAAAATTATGTGTGAGAGCTATCTGCATGCTTTTGGAAAGCCTGGCTGCACTAAGGACCACACTTACACAATTCCCATAAGAAAAAAGAAAATATGCTAATGTAGTACCTGAACATGATTCAGGCCTAAGAAATGGTCACAGCTGGTTCACTAAATACAGTTGCACAAACACATTCCTAGGCTCCACTGCCATCTGTGAATCCAAGAACTGCACACCCAAGAACCTGATTTTTCAGAGGGTTTGCATCCATCCAGAATAAACTGAAACTCAGTGCTCATATTTTCCATGGACCAAGAGCACCTCTACCCTGTGAGGATTAAAGATTGTTCACCCTCATACAGCCATTCATGCACAATTATCCTGCATGATGTTGAAGGACTGTTATGCAACAAAAAGCAACAAAGTAGTGTCACTATGAGCACAAATAAAGGGCTAAGTTAGGGGCTCTTATTATAATAATAATTTTCAAGATAAAATATCTAGGAATAATGGTCATCTCTGTGAAGAAAATATATGAAATCAAACTTGGCCATTGTTTAGAAAAACACAATTTATTCCCCAGGCAGCATCTGACAACATACTAGCCTGCATTACTGAGTCATACTTTTTTTGAGTCAGGGGCTGGCCATTTTTTTCCCCATATGTGGGGACTTGCACCATGATAATCAGGTTCCGTTCTTGAGCTCAAACTGAAATAAGGACAACTGTTTCAGTGCACTGAAGTCATATCATTCAATATCTTTGCTGGTGATTTTAAGGATACTGTCACAAGGATCTGGTATTGTTTAGTGCTAGCAAGGGTGGAAATCACACACACACACACACACACACACACACACAACCATACCTGCAGATACCTGGCTCAAAAGCATTTGGGACTACTTTGGTCTAAAAACTTATCTGCCAAATCTGGATTGTAAAACTGCTGTTCACAGACCCTGTCTGGCACATTTAGTATCACTTGATATTGTTTTACTATGGATGTCCTGCATAAGATAGCCAACATTTCGGTTCTACAGTGTCTTCAAAAGAGAGTGCTTCTTCTTTTGCAGATCACTTTTACATTTGTTGTACTGCATGGCTGGACATATTCGAGACAGTAGAAGTCTGATCCACGACACCTTAGTGTACTGTTGTGGCTGACATTTTGGAAATAATGTGGCTGGTAGTTATCATGTTGCATTACTTTTGGTCACCTTTTGAGCTTTTGAAGGGGATTCTTGCTGTTTCAGGTTGCAGTATTCTTCAAAACAGTATCTTTAATCTGTTCCTAGGGTGTCTCCACTAAAAAAGTTTTTGTGAATGAAATATTTTTGGAGGGGTGCTGTGGGCTTAGGGGTTATTGGTGGTCCCAAAGGTCACACTCTATTCCTCTGGGCAGCAGAGTTCCTACTATTCCTGGACTGTGATCTGTGTTGTTGTTGTTGTTGGTTGTTGTTGTTGTTCAGAAACTATTACATATATATGGTTGGTTCTGTACTACATCTTCAATCTGTCTGTCATTAAAATTGAAACTTGTACTATTATTGTTATTATCATCATCATTATCAAAAAGAACACGACCATGGAAGTGCACCTCACATTAAATGTGTGGGTGATATTCCACTTTCAGCGGGGAAGTAAAAAGAAAGTATGTTTCCATGCTGTACATCCCCAGTCAATGATACAGTATAAATATTGTTTAATGGGCAGAATTCACATATGTTAATGGCTAGAGAGCCATGCTGGCAAGAGGAGTGTTTGTACACATGTAGAATGAGGTCAAAGATGACCTTAGGCACGGCCAGCTTATAAGCCTACTGAGGATTTGTCAGAAAACCCAACTTCATGGGTTTAAGAAGATCCTCTTAAATGCCCAAATCCAGATGACAAACCCAGACAAAGCCACCTTTACCAACATCTTGTAACCTCTTCTCACTCCAATTCCCCTTTTGTCTCTTCCCCTCCCAGACATTAAGTGACAATTACAACCTCCATCAACTCTTTGACACCTAGGAGTAAGACCATTAGCTCATTCTGGACCTCTTTGTCTGTTCTGCTAGAGCACAATTAACACCCGCCCCCCTTCAGGGTAGAAAAAGAATATTTAAATCCTGGATCAGAACCTGGCTCTTTGCTAGCACTTTGGGCATCATGCTGCACCTCGGACTCTCATTTCTCTGTGCTGCCCTCAAACTCCTGTCTTTGAGCCATCTCTTTTTTAATCCTCTGTTTCAGGAACGGTAGTTATCATCCACTTCAAAAATCTGTCTGCTACCCAACTTTTCTCCCCTTTTCTTCTGTAAACCTTTTATGGTTCATGAAACTGCTTGATCTCTTGCATCTGATTGTGATTTTACCCAATAAAATATTCTCTAGATTCTCAACTGGTGTCCTTCAGTTAGTATTGGTATACACAGATGAAAAGGTCCTGTGTTACCCCCCTCTCAAAGGACTCCTTTAAGCTATATTTCCTCATCTTTCTAAGGACACACTGGCACTGCTAGAGGAGCTTAAGGTCCAATGGAATTTAAAGTTGGGGGGGCACTGTTTTCACTTTCATGACAAAAGATATTATCCCTTGTTCACAAACTGCTGGGAATAGAAATGAATTGCATTCTTATATGGTCTGTTGTGTTGGTAAAGATTTTTCAAAAAATGCAGATTTTATTACAGATTTAAAGGCCTTATCATGGTTCTAATATATATTCTGTTTCCAATTCTGATGTGCCCTAGCTATGTCAGTTTGGTCCAGGGACAGTACATTTTTGATGGTGCTAACTGCTAAAAACTTTTTAACAGTTAGTACCTTCATAAATTTTAATTTAATTTTAAATCCAAAGATAGCAAAATAATTTGAACATAGCTTTAGCTATATCTTAAAAGAGTCCAATACATTGTGAAGTCCTCCTGTTCAGTGTTCCTGCATTTCTTTTATAGAAATATGTGACTATTGTATATTTATCACTGACAGAAAAACAGTCAACAGTTATGGAAATTATAATATTTCACAGGTATAATTTAACCTATTACAAATTTGCTCTTTGGAAGCTTTTTTTTAAAAAAGTAATTAAGAACACCCTGTGAAAACAGAACAAGAATGCCAGCATGTTCATTTAATGAAAAGCATTTTTAAACTCATGAAAGAAATGTCTCAAAGCCCTGTTATTATGCTTTTTTATATTAAAACAAATCTAAACTTATTATTTTAAAAGACCTTGGGACAGAGCTTTTCCATTTTGCTTTCTCTTATACTGTTTGCAAATGATTTCCTGTATTTAATTTTAATTATTTGAATTAGCACTGTACATTGAATTATTAATCCTGAATGTGATTAATGTAAACAGTACATTACTGTCAAAAGAAAAAAAGAAAGAAAGAATGAATGAAAGAAAAGTATTTTAAAAAAAAAACAGGAGGAGTTTTTGGATTGTCACTTTTTCTATTTTGTTTGCATCAGCTCTCTTGCTTATACAAAGTACAAATTCACAAAACTAATTTAAACAATGATCCATAAGTGTGTTCTCAGTTTCTTAACTCTGTCTTCAGTTACATGATCCAGAGTTAGGAAGAAACTGAAGGCTGCCTCAGTCTTTGCCATTCCTTGTCTGTGGAGCTGCTGCTGAAAGAACAAACTGTGAGGGTTGCTGTCATCTCATCTTCTTTGGACCCAGCCCCATCTCTGCAGTTTCATCAAACAACTTCTCATAATTCTTTTTCCAGACTCCTCAGAAACTACCCCTGCTTTAAACAGCTCCTAAGGGCACTTAGGAGGGCACTATGATCATCAAAGTATCTTACAAGGTAGCTGAGGAAGGTTATATGTAAATTCCTATATACATTCAGTGGAAATAAGGAGAAGCATCTTGGATATTAAGGCCATAGTTTATTATTTTAAATCTACTTTTCCTACAGAACTGCCTATCAACCCCCCTCACCCCTCCAAAAAAAAATGAGTGAGAAAGAGAATGTGAGCTGGGCACGCTTGAGGTGTCTGTTGAAAAGTTGAGTGACTAGAGCATACAACCCAGTAACAAAAGCTACAGAAGTTGAAAGACATCTGGCTTGGACATATTTTTATATGATTGTTCGTCATGGATTTCAACCAACATCCCTCCAGAGAGATTAAATAGCTTAACTGCCAGATGCTGCAGACGGGTATTTGGCATATGTAGAGTTGATAAAGTTAACAACTTCAAAGTGAACAGAAAGGATGGCAAATCCTTCCCAGTCACCAAATCAAAACAAGAATTTCTGAATGGAAGTTCATGGGCAAAACAAGTAAGAACTGACTTCAATAAACTACAGTTTATGTCACTGGAATTTCTTTGTTGACCCAAATCCTTTTGACTTAATGAGAATATGATATGCTGAACAGTGTTAGAACAGAACAGGAATACCTGAATAAGAGGACATGGTTGCATTTACACATTAGATTTTGGTATTTTGGAACAACAGTCTTCTATTGTATAAGCATATTATAAAATTTTAGTTCTTAACAACTACTTCAAGGATTTTTCCCCCGACAAGTGACTACAACAGCTACGTCTCTAGAAAATGGGATAGCACTGTAAATCATAAATAGGTAATAAACTCTATTCTGACATAGAATATGTAGAATAGATTCTGTACTTACGTAGACAATAGAAGAGCATCCACACAAATAATAATGGCTTTACCACATTAAAAATTTGAGAAGAGAGTTATTAATTTCTCTCTCTCTCTCTCTCTCTCTCTCTCTCGCACACATGCATGCACACACACGTATCATATTGTTACTGTGTGCCTTCAGCTAATTTCTGACTTATAGGAACCCTGAGACAAATCTATCACAGGGTTTTCTTGCTTGATTTGTTCAGAAGAGGTTTGCCATTGCTTTCCTCTGAGGTCATTTCCACACTAGACTGTTATAGTGCTATTATTCCACTTTCAACATCCTATGGAATGGGTTTGCAGTTTAGGGACAGGCCTTGAGGCACTATAGCACTATAACAGTCTAGTGTGGAAATGACCTGAGACTGAGAGTGTGATTTCCGCAAGATCACATTGTGGGTTTCCATGAGTAAGGAGGAATTCACACATTTAAATCTTGGTTTTTTAGAGCCCTATGCTAACACTCAAACTTGACTCCTAGCTCCTTATTTTTTTTTAATATTATCGCACTAGCAATACTATTTCAATGAAAATACATCAGTACAATTTCCTTCTTGGTACTGTAAATTAACACTTTCTAGAATCTAACCTATCTGGAAGCAGACACCTGGCCATTATAAAATAGCAGCCAAGATCCTGTACTGTTGTGATGCAGCTTGAAATTTCCACATGAGAAACTATGCCATATCTCCTTTCTCTTTTTCCTGTAAAGCTTTCCATGTACACCCACAATTTACATGTTGCCTGACCCTGATATGGCCATATAGTGGCAAGTGAAGAGCAGAATATGCCCAAGAGGCATTTGGTTATGATCTTATAGCCAGAGGCATGACAATGGAATCATCCTCTGAGACTTCCCAGTTCCTCTAGAAATTCTAGAGAATCATGTTATCATTGTGCATCTGGTTGTGCTAAAATCTTTGCAGTTGTCAGCTACTCTCCATTAGTCACTATATGGGCATGTCTGGAGCAGGCAACATGCACAATGTGGGTTTACGGGGGGGGGGTTGGGTCACACTGTGAGAAAGATAAAGGATTGCAACCTCTGCAATGACCAAAAAAGTGAGGTATGCAGATGCAAGTTGCTTAATTCATTACTAGGATGCTGGCTAGGCTTTAAAAATCAAACAATTAATAATGAAGAATTATATTTCTTCCCATCTTCTAATAAGCAGTGCCCTTTGCTACAAGCAAATAATTTGAAGCATACTCAGTTGACCCATATCTAACTCCTAATTAATTTTGTCATGTGCACAGAAATTTCTGGGGAGTTTTAAATTGCATGCACTGTCACCTCCCCGGATTGTCGTGTGGTTCAAGAACTGCAGTTCTGTTTGACAATTTCAACAGCACCCATCCTGCTAAATAAAATGCCAGTGGCAATTTTCACAGGTTTCATATGTTAAGCGGGATGGTATTTTTAAGTACTGCTGCAGTTATCTCTATTTTGTATAATTTGCCAATAACCTTTCTACTTCATGATAATTGTTCATTGTGTGTACTCACAAAGCAATGCATGAGTTCTAAGGGACCTCAAGTCAACACAGATGAATAAAAGTCATTAATGACCACAACTATATTGTACCTGTAGCATGGTTAGAACCATAAAACTACTTTTCCCTTGGCCAACTTTCATGTTCTATTGCTGATGTGAAAAAGTAATGATCATGTTGGGAAGATATAAGTTTGTTGCAATTTAGGAATGGAAAAGAACTTAACTGGAGTTGAGACTCTCAACTTTTCATTTCACTCACCGAATACACTTTTGCCTCAGACATGTGCACTTTTACAAGGATGTGTTTCAGAAGAAAATGCTCACAATATCTGTGTACGTTCAAAAAATGTGCACAAAGGAAGAAAGAAACACACTTTAATCAATGGGGAAAGTATTGGAAAGGCATAGATTCCCACAAAAGAAATTAAAAACAAGGTCTCATGATAGCCTGATACAAATGGAGGATGGGACAAGAATTCTGGACAGGCTTGGAGAAACACGATGATATCAAGATGAACAGTTTTTCACATTGCTATTTGAGGTAATCGTCAACAGTCCTAATGGAATGAGATTAAGCAGACTTATGTGATCCAGGCAAAGTTCATGGTTGGTTCTTTGCTGCATAAGTAACTCAGTATGAGAATTTGCAGCAGGAAAGTGGTTTTACAACAGCAACTATTGTGCAGAGATCTAGAGCCTATATGTCTTAAAGAGAGATTCCGAATTGACTTTATCCAATCTTCTCAATCAGAACTGTTGTATGGTGACAGCTGAAAACAATTAATCACTTCTATATGGTAGCTCACTGGAGCCCTGATGGGCATCCTGCTCTTGCTCTCCACTTGGGGTATCAGAAGCAAGGAGCTGAGATTAGGAATACTTCAGAAATTTAGTCTTTGCAAATTCAAGTATGAATTGACCTTATTCACTCCTCTTGATCTAATGATTATATAACTCCATTATTCACTAGTTTTCACACTTAAAAAGCACTTTTGACCAGTTTTCAGCTCAAAAATATATTTAAAGATCTTATCAACTTTATTTTAGAATTTGATTTTTTAAAAAAAGGTCGAATGTGTTTAAACCTATAGTTGGCTTTAAAGACAAATCGGTGATTTAGACATATCCTTTTTAAAAAATACAGATATGGGGTAGGATGGACTTGTGTACGAACACATATGAACTACAACAGACTGCCTGAGCTGTCTAGCACCTAATCTACTTGTCTGGCACGTATACCACAATACAGTTGTTTTTATTGATTTGAGTCTTTTGTTTTATATTTGCTTGTGCTCTTCCTGTACTGTTAAAACTAGATGAAAAAAAGCGAGTGGAAATTTTGTTTGTATATTTACTAAAAAATACTCTGAAAACCAGTTTTTTCAAACTGTCCTGTAGCTTTGCATTTTTACCTGCCTTCTGACTGAACTTTGAATGTGCTATTCAGAGTGCTGATCCCATCTTCAAAACAACATCAGCACTTTGGATAACTGTTCAGACTAACCCCTATAGGGGATTCACTCCATTCGTGTGACCCAACAACAACAACTGGTAACATCATACCTAGCACTTTGAATTACACTTGGAGTCTGGAAACAAATTTAGAGCCAGTGGTGATACTGTAGCCAGGGTGTCCCATTGCTACACACCTATAACAAGGCCTAGTAAACTGTATACGTCTTTAGATGGGTTCTTATGTTATGCCTCTGCTGGAAAATTTCTCTTCAGAAGAAGATCCAGAATCGCCAGGAACTCATGTTTCCCAGGAAAAATTGGGAGCCTAAGATTCAGGTGAAGCTTGCCCTTCTGAGAGAGACAACTAAATGTTCACACTCTCTGAAAGAAGATAGTTTAGCACAGGATCAGAGGCAGCACGATCCACGTGAGTGTTATACCTAAAGAGGAAAGCACTTTGAGTAAAGAACTCCTCATGAGTCAAAGTCTTCTCATAGGAAACACTTTCTTCCCAAACCTATAATGTACTATGGCTGATCCTTGGATGATGCTTGGGCAGCTCCCCTTTAAAAGCTTTAGGCCAGAAGAGCTGTTTGATCATTATCTTCATACCATCTTTGCAGTCCATGTACCTCACCATTGCTTGTCTAGGTAGAAAATAAATCTTAAAAAAAGATGTGTGTGTGTGTGTGTGTAAATTTTTATTTCATTTGGAAAATAGTCATTTCCATTAAACAACAGAATCTCAATAAAACAAACAAATAAAAACAGTGTCACCTCAACACATATTACAATAGAAAAGCACAATATGTTTCCATTCAAATACAATTCCTCCAAAATCTCATAAAGGAGAGTGGAGGACCCCATGGAGAAGCTTCCCTGTTGGCATATACAATAAAATTAAAATGTATTTATTCAAAATTGTATTTTGTCTCCAGTTCTTTGGCTCACTTTCGATTATGGGTCTCTCAGCCAGTGCAATTGTCTAATCAAGAACACATGGACAAGTTATATAGCATCTTCCAATACTGGGATATTTCCATGTGTGCCACCAAGAACAGAAAGGATATTAAGTCCCTCTGCTGCAGGTTTGCATGTTCACTTGGGAAGATGAATAATCATTTAACCACTATACTGCTCAACATTTTGATTTGTTACATTCATAACTGCAGGAACTTGTTCCAAAATGTATTAACTTTGGCCATTTCCACACCGGGCATTTAAAATGGTGCAGAGCGACCTCTGACGGAGGTCTTCTACACCCTAGAGTGGACTGGCGTGGACTATTTTTTGTAGTTCCACACCAGAATCCACTCAGGAGCAGCCGGAACTAGCCGCGCTGCATGTTTTTTAAAAACTTCTTTTTTGAGGTTTTTAAAAGGCACGGAGTGCGCAGCCCCATGCTGCTCCGTTGCCCGGCTCCGATGTGGATTTGCAGGCGCTCGCAAGTGCGTGCCTGCGGACCTGCTGGGGGCGGGCTTTTGGCTGGCGAGCTTCTCCGGTTGGTGGAGAGCCTCCACCAACCAGAAGCCGCCATTTGGGACGCCAGAGTAATGTGAAGCAGCGAGCTCGTGCTGTTCTGCATGGCGACGGACTTACCCAGCTGCCGGTAAGCTCCATTATAGGGCGTTTTTGGGCATTCCCCCCCCCACATGTGGAAAGGGCCTTAGGGACACTCAAGTAAAAAAAATATTTTAAAGTGCCTCTTTTGCCACATCCTCTCCAGCAGAAGGGAGAAACATCAGGTGTTATTTTTGCAGTCTTGTCTAAGGTCCAGTGCAATCTATGCACCAATTTTAATGTTTGCTCCTTGTTCCTGGAACAGATGGAACAGTAGTGGAGTGAGGTCCAAATCTGGATCCATTGTCCATCTATGATTGTAAAGTTGAGGTCTGCTTCCCAGGCCTATTTTGCACCATTCAGTTTGCAAAACTTTATGTCCACTATAATTTTATGAAATAAGGAAGCTATTTCCTTAGATCAATCACCATAATTTGCACAAATATTTTTGAACTGAGTGAATGGGGCTTTGGAGTCCTGTGGTGTCTAATCTATGTATTTGTAAATTGTAGCCATGAAATCTTTTATCCATGAAATCAGATCTTTTAATTTGTTTTTAATATCACTAGAACCCATGAGTGTACCATTATTAATTAAATCACTAATCATCCAAAAATTGGATAGCTTAAGAACAATAAGCCAGGAATATACAAAATTATGAAGGAATAGGACATGAGTAAGAAATGATTGTGTAGAAGGTTGGCCTATAAGATACTTTGATCATCACTACCAAACAACTAAAGTTTCTTTTAGAAAGGGCCAAAGACTACCTTATTTAACTTTTGAAAGAAAACAGTGAACTAAACATGGAACCCAGTTCCATGTGAGTCCTTTGCAGGTAACTCCCTGATTTAGTAAGAGCTGCTTGTTTTAACTGAAATGTCTGATAATATAGAGCCAGATTGGGAATAGCTAAGCAACATTTAACAGATTGTGTGCATTTTACTGAATTAATAAAACTTAGTTTCTTTTGCCTACCTATAAAATTTCCTATTTGGTTCTGTCATATCTTTAATTGTTTTAATCTCAGAGGCAATGAGAGCATCTGGAACAGAAAAATAAATGTTGGGAAGGTAAACATTTTAACCAAAGCCAGTTTACCTAGCAAAGATAGTTAAAATTGTTTTCACTTAATTAGTTTTGTCTTAAATCACCTACTGAGGGGTTTATAGTTTCTTAGTGCTAGTTGCGACATCATTAGTTATTAATCTTCCTAGATATTTAAAACAGGAAAATTTGAATAATAATTGATTTGTATTTCAAGTTGTACCTCTAAATGCAACTTAATACAAAGCAATCTAGACTTGCTGTACCTGACCCAGAAACCAGAACACAATCCATAAGAATTAAGGTTCTGGGTTTGTTTTTGTTTTTTAAATGTCATCTGTATACATGTTAATTAGATGTTTCTCCTCACCAAATTTGAAAGCTATGATATGTGGACAGTTCCTAAGGATCTCTGCTAATGGTTCCATAGCAAATATAAATAAAAGCAGAGAAAGAGGGCAGCCTTAATGGGTACCATTTAAGAGATGAATTAAGAAAGTATCTAAGCTATTACCTCTGCATATAAATTTTGAATTGAGTTCACAAATTTAGATCCAAATCCTTGTTTATATAGCAATTTTAACAAACAAACAAACACACACACACAAAAAAACAACCACCAAAAATAAACACTCAATTCCAGTCTATCATATGCTTTATGGCATCTAGAGATAATAATGACAATGGATAACTGGTAACCTTTCCTTGATTGATAATATTATAAATAAATCATACACTCTCTTACATTTGTCTGCCTTGTGAAACCAAACTGATTCATGCACATGTATTTTGAGATAAAACAATTTAACCTCTTTGTCATTGATGCAGTCAGTTACTAGTCTACATTTAGTAAGGAAATTGGTCTGTAGGAATCTACTGTGAGTCACCATCAAGTTTCAACATTGCTATAATTTGTGATGAGTTGCATGAGTGAGGGATACATCTTCCATCCTGTACATCATTAAACACTGCAGTTAAATGAGGGTTTTAAGTCTTCTGAAACACCTTGTAAAATTCACCACCAAACCCATCAAGGTCTAGAAACTTGCCATTTTTTTAGTCTTTTTTATTATGGTATTGACTTCCTCCAGGTTAATTGAGGTATTCACCATTTTCATATGTTCATTGCTGATGGGTTTGCTTTTTAATGTATATACGTAATGCTCAAGGTCCTCCTTCTCTGTTAACTGTTATGTGTACAACTTTATGTAAATCTCCATAAAAGTATCCAGAATTTCTCTGGGATCAGTTGTTGTACCTCCCATTTCTTTTTTAATAGCCAGGATATCATTCCTCCCTTTTCTTTTATTTACAAGATTGTCTAACATTTTAGATTACTTGTTTCCAAACTCATAATAATTCTTTTTGAGATAAACTAATGATGTGTGAGTTTTATCTGTATCCAATGCCATTCATTAGCTTAGCTTTTCTAGCAGAAAGCTCGGAGGTGAGTTTAGTACCTTTACTGTTTCTGTGCTGTCTGGATAAGGAATCAATTTGAGCTATGAATTCTAGACTCTTTTTCCCCCCTCTGTGTTTTCTCTTTAGTAATCAAATTACCTCTGAGAACAGCTTTAATTCAACCTGTTTAATTACATTATTTATATCTAAGTGAGCATTATCTATGAAGTAATTGTTGGTATCTGTGTTAATCTTGGAGACAAGTGACTGGTTTGCAGACGAATATGCTTAATCTTCAGATATGTTCCATGGAACAGAGACTTTCTATCTTGTTTCATATATATTGCTTGCTCATGACTACTATTGCATACCAAAATTGTGTAAGCAACCTTGGACTGCTTCCAACTTTGCTTCTTGCCTACTCCTTTTTAATATCTGTAGTATGAAATTGTTCTTCACTCTGAAGCCTACCTCGGCTTTTCCTATATATATCTCAGTTCCACAAAGCTGATGCAGAAAGTACTCAGTCAGGGATCTCATTTAGCTAGCACACAGGAGCCTCTCAAGATAAGCCACATGTATGCAGGAGGCAGCAAGATGGTGCAGCACTTTCATAGTCCCCATTAAGCAAAGTATTTTCTTATTTACCCTCTCCTATTCAGGCTTTCTTAAGAGACAGCAGTAAAAAAGAAGAATGTCAGCTGGGTTCCTTCCCACTTTTTAGCCATGTTGTGGAAAAACTTCATTTAAGTTGCTTGTGGTTCGAGGCTAGAGCTATGTATAAAGACAGAAATGGAATAGAGACACTAAAATAGAAGCACAGCTAGGAAGCAAACTCATTTATACCAATCCATCTCACTCAGCTCCAGGACTTTCTCAGCTGCTGAATAGATTGATAGGGATTGTTTGGCTTTTACCAGAGCTGGCTGACCTTTCCCCAGTGCATATTAGCCTCCAGCTCATCCAGTTTCTGTGGCCTTTCAAGGCCCATGGACTTTGTCCAGTTTATTGGACCTTCAGTGTTCTGAGCCTCAGGAAAATCCTTCAGTGCAGCTCTCCTTATCACAAAGCAATTACTAGATTTCTTTGGACTTTGTTGAAATTCAGAGATGGAACTTACTGCAAAGGTTAAGGAGTATAAAAAAAATCAGATTAAATCTTGTTTTCAATCAGTCCACCTCACTTTGCTTTCCACCCAGAGATTCACCTACTCAGGAAGCATGCTGCTAGCCAACAGCAATGTCTGTCTATTGAGAAAATACATATAATATGTAACAGGCTCTAAGTGCAAAAGAATCACTTCTGTCTAGATTCCAAATAGATGTCAGAACTGGGATGATAATATATTTTATTTTTAATGATTGCTCTCTTAAAAATATACATAATCTCAATAAAATGATACACGTTATTTAAGGTGAAAAAGATAAGACACTGGATTAGTGCTGTGCTGAATAATTCATCCACCTTGGCCTAAATCCTTTTGGTAGCCCAACTAGAATATACCCAATGAATCAATTGGATTTACCTAGCTGTTGAGTCACTATTCAATAATTGGTTCTGTGGACCTGCTCTAGTTAGGACTACATACTAAAATTCCAGCCATTGTTTAAAACTATTTCCATTCCACAGCAAAAGGAAAAAGAAGAAGGAAAAAGAAAAAAGAAGGAGAGAAGATTCGCAGAGAAGATGGTGAATTACTAACAGGGGGAAGAGAAAAGGCAGAACTACTTAACACCGTCACAGGCACAGAATCGGATCCCTGTTGCTCTAAAAGATCAGGCAGAGGAAGGTCCTCTCCTGCTTGGTCCATGGCAGCAGGGGGAGCTCTTGAGCTGCAGGACTCATCTCCAGCCAGAGCAACAGAGACCAAAAGCTGCTGCTCGTCATCAGCAGCTCTGACAGGAGCTTCAGTTATCACAAACACCTTCTTTGCCTCAGTTTTTTCCCAGAAGGATACAAGCACTCAACCTGGCAGTTGGGGAGCAGGTGAGGAAGCAGAGGAAATGCGGCACATAATAGGTAGAAAGGTCGTACAAGAATACCTGGCCACACTGGATGAATTGCGCAGAGAAGATGGTGAATTACTAATAAGGGGAAAAGAAAAGGCAGAACTACTTAACACCTTCTTTGCCTGAGTTTTTTCCCAGAAGGATACAAGCACTCAACCTGGCGGTTGGGGAGTAGGTGAGGAAGCAGGGAAAATGAGGCACATAATAGGTAGAGAGGTGATACAGGCATACCTGGCCACACTGGATGAATTCAAGTCTCCAGGGCCAGATGAATTGCATCCCAGGATATTAAAAGAACTGGAAGAGGTCATTTCAGAACCGCTTTCTACAATCTTTGAGAAATCTTGGAGGACAGGAGAAGTTCCAGCAGACTGGAGGAGGGCAAATGTTGTCCCCATCTTCAAGAAGGGAAAAAAAGAGGACCCAAATAATTATTGCGCAGTCAGTCTGACATCAGTACCCGGAAAGATCCTGGAGCAGATCATTAATCAGTTAGAAAGCAATGCGGTAATCACGAGAAGTCAACATGGATTTCTCAAAAATAAGTCATGCCAGACTAATCTTATCTCTTTTTATGATAGAGTTACTAGCTTGATAGATGAAGGGAATGCTGTGGATGTAGCATATCTTGATTTCAGTAAGGCCTTTGACAAAGTTCTCCATGACATTCTTGCAAAGAAGCTAGTAAAATGTGGGCTGGACAGGGCTACTGTCAGGTGGATCCGTAACTGGTTGACTGATCATTCCCAAAAGGTGCTCACCAATGGCTGCTTTTCATCCTGGAGAGAAGTGACTAGCAGGGTGCCACAGGGTTCTGTCCTGGGCCCAGTGCTGTTCAATATCTTCATCAACGATTTGGACAAAGGAATAGAGGGCATGCTCATCAAATTTGCAGATGACACCAAATTGGGAGGGGTGGCTAATACGCCAGAGGACAAGATCAAAATTCAAAATGATCTGGACAGATTGGAGAGCTGGGCCAAAATGAAATGAATTTCATTTTGCATTTCATTTTGAAATGAAATGAATTTCATTCTAACAAAATGAAATTCAACAGAGAAAAGTGTAAGGTCCTACACTTAGGTAGAAAAAACAGAAATATAGGATGGGAAACATGTGGCTGGATAGCAGTACATGTGAAAGGGATCTAGGAGTCTTAATAGATCACAAGCTGAACATGAGTCAGCAGTGTGATGCGGCAGCCAAGAAAGCCAATGCAATTGCATCAATAGGAGTATGGTGTCTAGATCGAGGGAGATACTGGTACCACTCTACTCTACTTTGGTTAGACCTCATCTTGAATACTGTGTCCAGTTCTGGGCACCTCAATTCAAGAAGGACATGGTCAAGCTGGAGCAAGTCCAGAGGAGGGCGACCAAAATGGTGAGGGGCTTGGAAGCCATGCCCTATGGCAATAGACTTAGAGAACTGGGTATGTTTAGTCTGCAGAAGAGAAGGTTAAGAGGGGACATGATAGCCACGTTTAAATATTTGAAGGGATGCCATGTCGAGGAGGAAGAGGGCTTGTTTTCTGCTGCAGAGACCATGACAAGGAGCAATGGATTCAAGCTGTAGGAAAGGAGATTCCACCTGAACCTCAGGAAGAACTTCCTGATGGTCAGGGCTGTCCGGCAGTGGAATATGCTGCCTCGGAGTGTAGTGGAGTCTCCTTCTTTGGAGGTTTTTAAGCAGAGGCTGGACGGCCATCTGTCAGGAGTGCTTTGAGGGTGTTCCTGCATGGCAGGGGGTTGGACTGGATGGCCGTTCCATCTTTACATTTCCCTTCTAACTCAACATTTCTATGATTCTATGATTCAATTCTGAAGAAAAGAATTTGCTGATCCACAATGGGAAGAAAGAGACCAGACACAAGAACTTAAGCTGAGTAAGTATCACTTTACTGACATATTACACTATTTAAGTAATTTATACTCTGTGATAAGCAGTGGAAGGAGAAAATGGTGAGGGGGCAACTCAGTCAGTAGGTCTCTACCAAACCTCCTCAGCTTCCCTGGGAAAGCACCAAGGAGAACTGAATACCTGGGTTGTTCCCTGTCTGGACATAATGAAAGGTGAACCCAGGGAATCACTTTCCTGAGTCACATCACTTAAAGTGAAAGCACAGCTCCCCTCGGGCACCCCTAAGGGTAGTCTCCCACCATACACCCCTTGTCCCATGACCTAAAGGGGAAGTTCCAAGGGCTATCCCTTCAGTAAAATGGGTGCCATAGATGTTCACTGTAATCTTACTTTCTCACCTCATTACACACCATGAACAAAGGCCAAGCATCTGCCTAGGTCCGTTCTCTCATCAGACCAGCTGATAAGCCTCTCACCCCTTCCTGCGAATCATCCCAAAACAAGATATTTCCCCCTTCAGAGAGGTGAATGCCATAAGCTCTGTAGAACTCAGGCCTCTGAATACTATTTCAGGATGGGGGGATAAGGACTAAGCAGACTCTTGCCCTTATCCATGGCCGGCGGGGGGGGGCTTTAGGTTCGGCGTGTACCTATGGCACCCCCCTTGTGGGGTGTAGGATAAATCATAACCTTGGGGAGGGCCCTAGGATCACCCCACTTGCTGCGCAGCAGGGGGTGAGCCTCGGGGCTCGCCTTCCAGATAAGGGCTGGCCAAAAGTCATCATGCAACTTCAGCGGTTGGCTTTGGGGCCCAGTATTTCACTCAACGGGCTAGGGGAGATGGTCGGGAGCGGTCTCTTGATCCTAGTCCGAGGATGCTGTATACCCCCCCCCGTTTTTCCCCCTCAGGTCTTTAAACACAAGTTTAAGTTCATGTTCAAGTTGAAATTTGAGTTTAAGTTCAACCCTTGTTAAATAGGCATATTAATAAATTGCCCTAGTTCAACCCAAGCTCTGTCTGTGGTCTCGTTATTTCGTGGGTTGGGCAACAATTAGGTCAGAAGAAATCTTCAGGTGTAGCCTGCTCATAGCCAGGAAATCACTAGGAAACTTCTAAGATAATAGGCCTGTAGTTAGCTTAACACCTCAACTTTTTGGATGATATTATCTGGAAGATTCCCACAAGATAACTGATTGTCTTAACTCCTTTTCCTCTGACCAAGCAAAACCTCTTCTTTGTCCTCAAGCCTATCTGACAAGTACAGAGCTATCTTGACAGCAATTAGCCCTTTCTCACCTAACACTAAGGCCATTAGCCCATTCTGAACCTCATTGTCTATTCTCTGGACTCCATTGTTTTCTTGGTGGGAGAGTTATTAACACCCTAGCCCTCCAGGCAGAGATCAGGTATTTAAACCTCTGGCTTTGGCCAGTTAACTCACAGTACAACAATTGCTGGTGACCACTCCAATTTCCGATAGTGTATTGTCCTTAAACTTGTGTCTAAGTCACATTGCTCCTTCTTCACTGCTCTTCTGGATTGGTACATATCACCCACTCTGCCCTAAAATCCTGCTATCCAAAACTTCCTTCTCTTTTCCTTCAGTTAGCCTTGCATGATTGCATGACTGCTTGGATCTTGTGTGTGAATGCAATTCCACCCCGACCAACCCCCCCCCCACTTTAAACTTACTTTTGGATCTCTGGCTGGTCCTTCCCTGCAGAAATATGGGTAAACACAGGATTACCCCCTCTCACAGACCTCCTCTTTGATTTAAAATATCCCACCATTTCACAGAGGTACTGGCATTGCAGGTGGACCCCTGAGTCATCTACATTTTGGGGCAACAGTAGTTCCATCCTTTAAAACAGTATGGGAATGGGAATACAGAGGACAATACAGATCTCACTGAATCCGATAAGTGTATAGGAAGTAGACCATACTACAGACCATCATGTGCTTTTCAGTAAAGGTATGACTTACATTTGCAGTCCCTGCATAACACTGATTGGCACATGGATTAGGAACACAACAAAACAGAAACATAGGAAGTGGATATATACAGAAACAAACTGTTGGTCCATCTACCTGTATATCACTCACTGAAAGGCAATAATTCTCAAGCATTTCAGATACTTCTGACTTCTGGCCTTGTGTTGAATCAGAATTATGTATTTTGCTCCAAAAACAAAACAAACCCCCCCCCCAAAAAAACTTGTTATCATCTCCTGACCAATGCAGGTTATTCTGGTTTCATGATTTCCATTCCTGCTTGACAGTATGATTATGAAACAGATCAAGAAGGGGAGCATGTTATACTACTAGCCAATGCTAAATACTGAAACCATGATCCAAAAGGCCTATACAGTCCATGGCCCACAATAGCCAATCTGCAATCTGGAAAGTTTGTTTGATGTAGAACTGCACTGTTGTATCATAGCCGTAAAGTCCAAGTGGTGCCCATACATTCTGATATGTCATAGTTTAATATAGTGATTAGACTGGGGACATCAGACTACATTATGAAATATTATCTGGGCCCTGGGAAGTTACTCTTTTAACTCTCATGGATTGAATTGCTACTTTAATCTTCTAAACCTTCACAGCTGCTCACACTGATATCCAAGTCAGTCCTTCAGATATTTTTTATGCAAGTGACTCAGACTAACACACTTCCAATAACTGACCTTCTGCTGTTCTACAGAATCACAGATGACAATGGTTTATGCCTCTAGCTCTTTCATCATGCCAGATAATCTTTATGCTGCCTTGGTATGGTGCTGAATGATCAAGCAGAAGTTTACAGTGAGATTAACGGAGGTTATATAAAACTGGATTTTGGAGGCAGATAAATTTGGTACCCTGAGGAATAAGAGGAACAGTAAGAGCATTATAATAAATATATCAAGATATGCATTTTAAAAAGTGGGCTGTTGTCCACACAACTTTATGCTAAATAACCTTTGATAATTTTCATGCTTACACAAGATACTTCATTCTGGAATGTAAAACAAACTAGAAATCAGTTGGAACACCATAAAGTTCTTTGTTATAGAAGGGCCAGCTGAGGAACAGATTAACCAGGTAGGGTAGGGCCATTTTTGCACAACATCACTATATCACAACAGCAGTGGGTTGCTTCTCGTCCAGGAGACTTCCTACCGCATGACATCATCAGTATTCAGCTGCTATCCTATCCCCAAACATCGCCAAACTGCCTTTTTCTATATCCAGGAAAAAAAAAATCAGTTAAGAGCCTTCTTTAGCACTTCCATCCCATCAGCTAGCTCAGTGGGGTACCATAATACTACTTGATAGTGCTTCCTCTCCTTCCAGATCCAGGACTGGGTGGGCTGTGGGTGTGCCCAACTTTTCCATCACTCAGCTATTCCCATGGCATGGTAACTTCTACCTCTACTACCTCTCTATGGTCATTTCTGCACTAGAGTGGAAAAGTGTTTCACCATGTGTCATGAGTGCTGTTTTTTACTCCGACTTACTCCAATTCCTATCTATACACCGTCCGGTTTCTATTAAAGTAAAGTAGAGAAAATCGTTTGTATCTTTTTCATCATCTGTTCTTGTGGAACTCCTATTCCCCTCCCTTGATCCACTCTACCACCGCTGATAGGTCAATTTAAAAAAAAGTTGTAGCAGCCATTGCTACGTTTTAGCGCAAGTGGTGTGAATCGATGTAACGCTTCTGCATGTAGGAAAAAACACAGCAGAAATGGTTTGGGTAGTTTACATTGAAGTTTTTCTGTTTTTACAATACATCGATTTAATGTCAATGTTAACCACGCTAAGACCTCAACTCAGGCAGAACCAAGGAGGACAGAATGATGTCAAACCAGTTTAATGTGCAGATGTAAAAGTGACAATATGATGCTATTATGATGTATCAGCCTTGTGCAGAAACGGCCTGTGTTTATTTTAAATTTCTCATTTGAGTTAAAACTTTTTATTTTTCAAATACATTTTTAAGCATTATAACACAAAGGTGCAATACTGTCATGCCAGTACAGCTCCCCCCAAAAACAAACAAACAAACAAAAACAGTCAGGGGTGGTGGGGAGGGGTGAAGTCAGGCACAGGGAGTGGCCAAGGATGCTGTAGTGCAGAAGGAACATGGGTGGTAATACCACTACTCATCTGCTTAAAGCGGAAGGGTGAGGAAGAGTGTGTTTCTAAACTGCTACTATTGTACGAATGGCAATACTGGGATCGTAACATAAGAATGCACTAATAGGGTATGGTGCAGAAAGGACCTAGGTTGAGAACCAAAGTGTATTTATCAGACTTCAAAATGTGTGTTATATTTATTCCACCAGAACCAGGTCTGGATTCAAAATCCAGGATGCTCAAAGAGTTTCTGTCATTTCCATCCCAGTTTTGTTCTCAGTACATCAAACAGGGATGTCACAAAGCTGGGCACTCGAGTATCAACTACTTGCTCAATTCATATTTAGGGATAAGGTATTTAAAAACCATGGCCTATCCCAGCCAATTCAGTTGATACCAGTGGGAGCAACCTGTTAAGCAGATTCAGGAAGAGGGATGTAAATCTTTATTTAGTTGCCATAGAGAGAATGAAACATCTCAAACCTTCTTGTTTTCAAATAGTAATATTTTAGCTATTGTTGGTGCTGCTGAATAAAGCCTGTGTCTTTTTGTTCTTGGTAAGGATGCGGAAAAAAAATCTCAAGAAAGCTGGATTTTGTGTTTGCGTGTCTTGAACCTTTGTCATTGAGGATGACACAATTTGTGAATATTCTTTTTTATCCTTAGTCAAAAGGATGTTCCTAAAGTGGAGATAGAAAGAATACTTGCTGTTATTTGTCTCCAGCTTACCCCCACTCCCCAAAAATGGATTTCCTAACACTCAGAAAAACTGGGAGGGAAGACATCAAAGCAAGAATTTTGCACAGTTTTTGCCTATATTTTCTGTGTGTGTATGTGTGAGTATGCATGTATGGGCACATATAAAATTAGTGGTTTTGATTCTATGGTTCATGCACACACATACACACACAATCTTCCAGAAATCTATGTGGATTTTTTTCTGCAAAAAATAGTGTTTTTCATACAAAAGATATATTCATACACACACACACAAAACTCCACAGTGGGTTCTAGAAATATTCAAAAATGTACTTTTTATCACAAAATACAAAATCAAAACAAAACAAACCACACCCTTTATCATAAAAATCTGGTCTTGTGAAGAAAATAGAGTTTTTCATGCAAAACCCAGCAGTTTTGAAGAAAACAAACACGTCAAATGGATTTCTAGAAGCAGACAGGGGTTGCACAAAAAATATGTGTGTGAGCACATGTATATATATGCACACATACACACATAAAATGCTGTTCTTCACATCTGCTCTGTCATGTCCCATTATATATCCTCCTTCTAGCCTTTTTTTTCCCCCTTGGTGAAAGTGACCAGAACACTTCCTTAAATAGTTGCATTAGAAAACCCAGCATTTTGCACTAAAAACTGGTGAGTTTCTGTGAACAGTTTTCTGTGTGGGTGTGTAAAAAGCATGAAAAAGAATGTTATGCAAAAAAAAATTTTTTTGTGAACAAAACCTGTATTTTTGTGCATAAATATTCTTGGAGTGCTTTGGGATTTCTGAATACCAGGCAAGAACTGTGCAACAAGGAACAAACTTTATAAACTGTTTGTTCCTGCATATACAGATGAAATACAAATAGCTACATCCCAAGATATAGTTGTAAATATTCCAGCTGCAGGCTACATGTTAAGAAGTATCCACGAACACTGACAAACAGAGCTTAATCTCATCAAAACAGCAATAGTACCAGTCTTTGCCAATGTCACTAATTAAAAGCAACTAATTTCATAGAAACCCCTCTCCATCTGCACAGATTTTTGGAAACATGTCTGAATGAAAGTGACATTCATTGAAAAGGGAAAAAAATACACAGCAATGATAAAATAAGAAGAGTTTTGATGGAATAGAACAATAGCATTATCTTCCCACAGTTTCTATCCAGCAAGAACCCCAAAGCAATTCAAGCATGCACCAATATTTTTCCACTCACCTTCATACTGGAGGTAATATATAGCCATCATGACTACTGGCCTTATCCTCCATGACTTTGTCAAATCATTCTTTAAAGCTAAAATAGTACCCATCAATACAACTGATTGGTAATGCATTCCTCATCTTAACTATATATTCTGTGATAAATATTTCCTTTGAACTTTTCTCAGTTCTCCAACATTCAGCTTTACTAGGATGATTCCAAGTTGTAGTATTATGAGAGACTGAGAAAAGCACTTCCTTATCTCTTTTCTGTACATCACACAGAATATTCTATACCTTCCACATGGATGGCATCATCTGTTCTTGTGGAACTCCTATTCCCCTATAGGGGAAGGTTGGATGGCCATTTTTGATTCCCCCATTGTTCATGGGCTAAAATGCCATCACTTTTAGCATCTGGACATGATATTCTGGTCAAATTTGATCAATTTCTGAATGGATTGTTGGCTGCTTCAGGATGAGTTTGGGGACAAAAAAATGTTAGAGTGGAAAACCACACACCCTGTAGTCATGTTTTTCAGTTGCAAACTGAGGAAACTAAACAATTGAGAAAAGGTCTCTCTCTTTCTCTTCCCAGCTGCTGCAGCTGTGGCCTCTTAGGGCAGTGGTTCTCAACCTGGGGGTCGGGACCCCTTTGGGGGTCGAACGACCATTTCACAGGGGTCGCCGCTCTTCAATCCTGCCCCCCTTTTAAAAGAAAGTGGCCTCACAGCCAATGGGAGCAGTGCTTCTGAGACCCCTGCACTGGGAGGAGGGGAGAGGAGGCATGCTGGGCATTTCCCTGTCTTTCCCTGCCTGGTGGGAAAGCACTGGAGGAGCCTGAGGTGGAGCCGGAGGTGTGGAGAGCAGGAGGAGAGAGCTGGAGCCTGAATGTTAAGGCGGAGGTGAGGACACCGACAGGAGAGAGATGGAGCTGGAGCATTAAGGCGGAGGTGAGGAGAGGAGACCTGCAAACCCCAGGATTCCATAGGATAGTGAAAGTGGAATAATAGCACTATAACAGTCTAGTGCAGAAATAGCCAGGATTACTTTCTCCTCTCGCTTTTGTTGTGTGTGGGCCCTTGGCGCTTGCAACACGCACGTGTTGTGTTCTTCGCCCTGACTGTCTTGCATTCCTCGCTTTTTGTACGTTCAGTGTCTGCACTCCCTTTAAGGGAGGGAGGGAGGGAGGGAGGGAGGGAGGGAAACAAAACACGTCTGCTTATGCCGCCGCCATCTTTCCTCTCTCCCTGTCCTTTCCGCCCTGCACCTCATGTAAAATGTGGGCTGCTTTGGCGTTGCCTTTGGGAGTGACTGGCTTTTTGAACTGTGGAAACCCAACATTCAGAACTAGAACTACTGCCTTAATTCTGACATTGATGGACGCTTTCTGTGCTTAAAAAAAGGGAGGAGGGTTACCAGTTTTTAGGCATTAGAAGTCTATCCAGAGCAGTGATTTCGGGCAGTGTTTCCAATCTATTTGATGTTGGAAATAACTAACTAACTAACTAACTAACTAACTAACTAATAAATAAATAAATAATAACGAAAGTGATTTTATGGTTGGGGGTCACCACAACATGAGGAACTGTATTAAGGGGTCACGGCATTAGGAAGGTTGAGAACCACTGTCTTAGGGGAAGAAGAATAGGTAGGCAGAACTCCATTATGTCAAGGGACAGCAACTGAGGAAAAGTCCTTTGTCCATCCCAATTCCCACTGTTGTGGCCTTGGAAGAAGAGAAGAATAGGCAGGCACAGTTCCATCATGCCTAGGTCCAACTGCTGATGAAAGGCTATGCCTCTATCCAAACTGCCACTGCTCTGAGTGCCAGCCATCTCCTGGACTTAATCCCCTTTCCAGTGTCATCCCATTTTCCTCATGTTTCATATCTTTTAGATTGTAAGCCTGAGGGCAAGGAACTGTCAAATTAAAAATTTGTAAGCTGCTCTAGGATCTTTTTTGGCTGAAAGGCAGAACATGATGCTCCATATAATTAAATGGACTTGGAATTATGGGAGACTGGGACTACACGGGATGACCTCCTCCACAGTATGCAGCCCACAATCTGCACAATTTATACTCCTCCTCTATCATGTCCCCTAAGGCACCATTTTCCCCCTAACCTTTCTTTTAGAAAGGCCCAAACGTTATCATCTTTCAACATAAGGTAGATATTCCAGATCCTTAATCTTCTTATTGCTCTTTTCTGCCCTTATTTTCAGCTCTGGGAGATATATATATGTGCTCACGCACACACACACACACACACACACATATACACATGCGCGCGCACACACTTTTTTTTTCCTGGTAAAGTGACCAGTTCTTTAGAACTGATTGCTCCTTTTGAGCTGATTGTTCCTTTCAAAGTTACTCTGAGAACAGGACTTGGACGGCATGGGATGATAACATGTGCCTAAATAAATAAATAATCCCTAATAATAAAGGAGTAATTTGTGGGCTTGCTTTTATTACCCATGCTGATTTTGTAACTTCAAGTACATGGTGTTGTACTTTGAGTACACACTGACACTAAGTTACCGTAGTTTCTAGCCCGGACTTGTGGGATATTAGATATCATTTGATATCAATAATTTGGTCTACTATACCCCTTTTTCCTACACGTGCTTGCGAGGCTCCCAGTCAAGCTTGCATACAGACACGGCCACTAATTGCTGTAATATTCCAAACAAATACAGGCAGGTCAGAAATAGCCGACCCGCTGCTTCAGGAGACCTCAGGGCAAGTACCACATTATGTATGCACACTACTTACAAAGAACTCCCTGCCCCAAGCAGGCAGCTTAACTAACCGAATACTCAACTGTCAAGCACTCCGCGTTTGCATACTGGCTACTTTATTGACAATTCGGTCTTAACTCAATAATGTAAAATACTGACCTTTCGGAGGCTTTGTCTCCAGCCCGAAACTCATTGTTGTCCCCAAGAACGGACTAGCCTATGGCCACATTTTCCCCTATAAGAACCCCTGACTTTCAGCACTTCTTTGGATTTCTCAGATTGCTCTTGGCTTCCATCCCACCTTGCTGTCTCTTCGTTCAGCGAGCCTTCCCCTCAGCTTCACGTACTGAGAAACTCCATTTCCATGAACTTCTTCTCCAGACTACCTGGGCTTCAGGACAGGTATCTGCCATACCAAAACCTCCTCTAAAAATCCCTCTATCCAACTCCAACCTTTATTTCTATAGTTCTCTGTGTGAGTGTGTTGCATAGACTTGTTTGGCTGTATTTTAATAAAAACAACAATTATCAATTTACTTCTGTTTGCTCCTTGACTCGGCCTGACCCCGTAGACATTGGGTAAAAGATCTCACTTGGTAGGCCCTGCCTCTCGTATTGTTAGCTAGTGCTCTTTTGACTAATTCCCAACTTTGTAATTTGGAACACACTTAGGTGTCCCTCACGGGACCCCCAGAAATCAGGGTAACAGCTACTCCCAAACATTTTTTCCTGTTCTTCCCATAGTATGTTTCCAGAAACATGCGTATTGTACTTGTTATCTCCATTCTGCTCAATTATCATTAAGTGGTTTATTCCATTAAAATCTAAACCACTTGTCTATTTACTGGTCACATGCACAAAATCTCTGAGACTTCCAGGACACTTTCAAATACAAAGAAAACAAGCTATTTTATACTCCTTTCAATAAGGTCATGTGAAAAGACCAAATTGTCATGGTTGTGTGAGGAGTTCTTGTAAGTACTATGGCCAAAGCACTAGAATCATTAGATATTGTGCTACTGGATTAAGAGAGTTACAAAGAGAAATGTAGTATGTGGAACAAGAAGGTGACAAAGGAAGGAGTAGTTCTGATGATATAATTATTTTGACAGAGTAATGTGGACTTCAACAAATCACACATTTCAACTGTCCTAAAGGATTTGAATCATGTGAGATGAGAGCTGTCCCCTTCTGTCCCCAAATGCAAATTTTTCAACTTAGGGCAAATAATCACAATTTGCTCTTAAGGCAATGCACAAGAAAGCAAAGAGGTTCCACAGACTTTCCACAGAGGCATTTGACATCTGAATGAGAAAATAAATAAATAAATAAATAAATAAATAAATAAATAAAGTAAGTAAGTAAGTAAGTAAGTAAGTAAGTAAGTTCAAGAACAGCCTTAGGAAGAAATATTTATATATAGATATTGGCATCACAGGGACAACATTAGTTTGCATTTCAAAAAGGCCAAGGGAGAACAAGTCAAGAATGAAAGTGCTGGAATGCAATAAATAAATAAATAAATAAATAAATAAATAAATATTTATTTATTTATTAAGGTGAATAACTGTGAACAAGATAACATATCCTTTTGATGACTAGGTAACTCACCAAATATCACAAATCTGTTGTGTGGTAATGACTTTCATCACCATCATGAAGTAATATACATATCTGCTAGAGGTGTGCTTCAGCCAAGAATGAATCCAGAATCTAGCTAAGATGAGTCTGGTTGAAAATGTAACAGACAGCAGTGGCCCTCTCAAGCAGAGTAAGAAAAGTCAGCAAATAAGGATATTCTCAAATGTTCATCTGAATATTAGGAAAGCCTTGACAAAGGAAGGTAAATTGAAAGGTGTTTGCCTCGACCTAGGGTGCATATATAGTATTAAACCAGTGGAAAAAAATAGTATTATAAAATATGGACCATTTGTAAAGCTCGTAAATGGCATGTTACTGTAGTAGGTGACTACGGTAACTAGCTATCTTTTGGAGGAATAAGTAGGAACAGTGTTACTTTTTTTTCTTACTTTTCCATTTTTTTTCCAGAAATGGCTACAGCTTTCATTCACTACTTTTCAGAGTAATGTCACAGATTTCTGAATGTTTATTGAATATGCTCTTAGTTGGAAAAATGAGAGGGAAAGGAGGAGGGGTGCTTCATGACTGCTCTTAGTGGTGTGTGGAACAGTTTGTGAGGAGTAGAGGAGCCAGCAACAAAGAGGAATACTGGAGACAGAGAGATAGGGAGAGGAGAAGGGAGGGGGGAAAAAAACCCTTATTGAATACATGAGCTGTGCTAAAGACTCAGGTTAGATAAGGGCTTGTTTTTTATAAATAATATTTTAAATGTTAGCCTTCCTTTCTTTGCTTTCCTCCATTTTGTTGTCCAAAGGAAAGAGCCATTGCCAGAAAGAGAGAGTCAACAGTGTGGGTGCATTGAAGCAAGGATGGGGATAGGACAGGGTTCCTTTGAAGAGCTGCTCCTAACAGCGAAGAGAGCAAGCACTTGCACTTGGTTTGAGCTGTGAGAGACCTTTTAGCAAAAGAAGGAGAAAATTTCCCTTGTTTCCCAAATGACACAATAATAAGAGTAACATGTCAAAAATTAGTAATTCAGCAAATTACTTTCTAGAGTAATATAATCAGTTTCTTTGAAAAAAGAATATTCCAAGCACTGAGCTGTGGCTCTGGGTGGCAGCAACATTACCCCTTCTTTTCTTGCTTCATACTACAAGAAATCGTTTTGTGTGGTGTTACTACTTTGTGCGTTTCACTCTGTTTTCAGTTCAGTAATACTCTGCCATGTTCTGCAAGCAATGGAAACTCTCTGAGAAATGCACAACAGAGCAAAGACTGTTAATATAAATGATGTATTTTTTCCTTTATTCTGGTTTACATTTCACAAAATAAGGTTTGAGAACTCAGTGATGTTGTTTGTGCGTGCACACACACATACACATCAATGAATCAAAATGTAGCTTAACAAGAACCTGAATAACATAGGACTTTATATCCTTACCTTGATTCTAGAATGAAATATTTCTACCTGTTGGATTGATTCATTTTTTGAAAAAAAGGGGGGTCTGGGATCTTCCCATATCTAAAGCTAGTTTTAACAACCTAGTATGCACAGTGAACAGAGAACTGTAGCAAGAAACCTATATAAGATTCCCAGGAGGATATTCTACTGGAAGTATAACATTTCCATATACTGCTTGTATTACCTTTGCTGTTGCATAGAAACAGATGCACTCAATGGGACCAGTTATTTTTAATAAAGCAATTTGCATTTTAAATAATATGAAGTATATGCTGTAAACCCAGCATCCAATTCCACAAGAACCAACATCAGCTATTAAAATGCAATAGTGTCCCCGTTTTACACATGCAAATGTATGTGCGCACGCGCACACACACACGCCTGTGCACATTCCTGAGGTCCAACAATCATGATAACTGTGAACACTGGGAAAGGATAATATTATTAGTTGTTAAAGAAAATTCTGTAATTTAAATACAGCCACTCTGGGCAGCCACTCCAAAATTGCTCAGTTTCTCATAACTCAAATATGAAATGAAACTGGGAGTGCTTTGAAGGAATATCAGGGGATATACATGACTTTTTTTCCCCAGGGATGGCAGAGGAATTTTAATAAGATTTCCCAGGGTCCTGTGTGGTTTTTCAGGATAAAAAGAATCTGGCTGTATTTCAAAACATGTAAGGCATACCAGACAGTACAAGGATATTCACATAACAAAGGCAAAAGAAGTCAAGTGGTGCTACAGAGAAAACCCACAGAAGCTTAACTAACAATCTCCACCCCATCTCTCAGACACTGGAAAAGCAAAGAACACAAAACTTCCCTATTTAAGCCGATGTTCAGTTTTCCTTTTTGTATTTTTTTGCAATATTTTGCTTTTACATTTGGGATCTCACTTTTTAAAAAACTTGTTTCTTTGTTTCTTCCTTATATTTTTGGGGATGAATTTATTATGTAGTTGAGTGAAATGTCAACTACATTGGATGTGTAGTCACTCCAAGTTCCTTTCAATCATTTAAAGATTTTCTATATTTTCAGCTTCTGCCTCTAGACAATGCAGGACTGCTTTTCTCTCAGAATAATATTCTTTTCTGGCTGAAGGAAGGACTACACATGACAGGTCCCACCTGGTATCCAGGAACATTGCCAGACCCAGGAATAACTCTAGACTGCAGAGTATATCTACTTATTAAAGGCAAATGTGTCCCCATCCAGAATAGAGAAATCACCTATAGCTCCATGTTTTCTTGGACTGGGCTTCAATTTAATTGACTTTATGAAATCCAAGACTGATTTTAGGTACCTGTTTAAGGTGTTCTATTGACACAGATGAAAAATGAGTCTAGAACAGAGTTGGCATCATCAGAATACTGATGACCCTTCACCACAAATGTCCAGTCATTGCATCCAGCTTTCAGCAGTAGGCTTCAAAAGGCATTTCCGTCTTACACTGTAAGCTAAATCTGACATGAAGATGCTTAAGTGGTTTCATGCAGTCTACCTTTTAAAGAGCAACAACCTGGCTTGCACTTTCCAGACTTATATTTCAATTAAAGCATAATTGTCTTTCAGGTTATACACATCTCCATTTTTTATGAAATCATTCTTTCATTGAATAAAGGTACTATCATGCATATTTCAAAAACAAAATGCATACAAAATATATCTATTGGGATACAATGTGTACACAAATGCACGTTTAAGTTTTTGAGTGCGAATTTTCACGCATTGTTCAAATTAAATATGTAGATTAATCTGCAAACAGGACAAAATGGACTTATAAATTAAAATGAATATTGCTGGCATGGATCAGAATTAATTGTCTGCCCATCTGTACTTTTTCACTATCTGGGAAACAGCCAAACGATGAAAGTGGACTCACACTGGTGTACTAACAGCGTCAGACAACCTTATCTGGAAATGACATTAAGTTTACATTCCATACATGGAAATTGCAATTGTACAATGTACACTTGTCTGAAGTACACTCACCCCAAAACAAACACACACACACCCAAGATGTACCCTTTAATATTTTTATTGGATTGAAGCCATTATATTCTAAAGAGTTGAAATTTCATGTGAATTTCTTTTAAAGAACTTTAACTAGTGTTGCCCAATTTCATAAACTCTAATTGTTTAATTGTTCTTAATTGCCATCAGATTGACTTTTATTTAAGGCAGCCCTATGAATGAAGAACTTCAAAGACACTCTGTTATTAACAGTCCTGCTAAGTTTCTGCATACTCAGGACTGTGGTTTACTTACTTAAGTCTATTTACCTGATATTCCTCTTTTCTCACTGCCTTCCCTTTTCTGAGCATTATTGTATTTTCTATGGAATCATATCATCTCATGATGTGTCCAAACTAAGATAGCTTCTGTTTAGTCATCTTAGCTGCTATTAAGAGTTGATTTGCTCAAGCTTGATTTGCTCTCAGATACATTTATTTTTCTTTTAGCACTCTGTGGTATCCCCATAACACACTTCCAGCACCATATTTCAAATCAGTTGATTTTCTTGTCAGTTTTCTATACTGATCAGCTGTCACAATCACACATAGAAAGTGGAAATGCTATGACAAGGATGATCCTGGGAAAAACTTTACTGTGACTTTATTGATCCCTTCTGTAGAATCACAATTTTTTTCCTTTTTTTAAAAGAGAAGTTATATTTCAGTTACAATGGAAAATATTGATACATGTAATACTATCTAAATAGTTTTAAAAACAGTGACCAAATATAAATCATAGTTAGGAGGCTTTATGTCCAGTAGTGTTGGTGCTTGTGATATCTTAGCTGTTAGCCAGCTGGAAAAGAGATCCAGATTTATTGCTATGGACAACATAAACTTTCTGATTGCCAAAGGATTCAGTTCTGGCTCAAAGAATTTCCAATGCATTTGTGCAGGACTGTCAAAGGTTATAAGACCCTTCAGAGTGAAAGAGCTCTGTAGCAAATCTATAAATGAATAATACCCATTATATTCAAAATTGTTAGAGGTGAAGGCTGTTATAAATATAAAGGAGATGCCACAGATAAAAATGGGCTAGTAAAAAAAAGAACATCTTCCATTAGTCATTTCTGATCAAGACAGTAGGCATGTCCCAGATAACAAGATAGGACCCTATGATACAGAGGTGGTGTTCAATTTTATAGGAATGTTGCAGAAATGCATTTTTTAAAAATGAGTCACAAAGGTGGAACAGGCCCAATGGATCCTCTAAGTTACTATCTTGTTCTAAGAAAGACATCATCCATCTAAAGGAGGCATTAGCCCACTAGATATTGTTGTACTGAACATCTCATAATGTTTCTGAATAGTCTGGGCTGTGTTACCCTGATTTCTGGGGTCCCGGGAGGGACACCTCAATGTGCTCACAATGGGGAATGGGAATTAGCAAGAGCACTGCTAGCAATACAAGAAGCAGAGCAACCTAGCAAGATCTTGAACCCAATGTCTATGGGGTCAGGCCAAGTCAAGGAGCAAACAGAAGTAAATAGTAATTGTTGTTTTTATTGATGTACAGCACAGTCAAACACGTGTATGCAACACACTCACACAGACCTATTGAAATAAAGGTAGGAGTTGGATAGAGGGTTTTAAGAGGAGGTTTTGCATGGGAAATACTACACCTGTCCTGAAGCCCAGGTAGTCTGAAGAAAAGTCCGTAGGAGTAAAGATGCTCAGCACAAGGAGCTGAGGGGAAGGCTCGCCGAATGAAACAACAGCAAGGCGGGATGGAAGACAGGAGCGATCCGAGGAAGCGGTCAAAACCAGAGGGTCTTATAGGGGAAAATGTGCCCGTAGGCTAGTCTGTTCCCAGGGATAACAATGGGTTTTGGGCTGGAGACAAAGCCTCCGAAAGGTCAGTATTTTGCATGATTGAGTTATGACAGAGTTGTCAATAGAGTAGACAATATACAAACGTGGAATGCTTGACAATTGTGTATTCGGCTTGTCAAGCCGCCTGCTCGGAGCAGGGAGTCTTTTGTAAACAGTGTGCATACATAATAGAATCATAAAAGGGTACTTGCCTTGGGGTCTCCTAAAGTGGCAGTCTGGCTATTACTGGCCTGCCTGGATCGGTTTTGAATAGTTCAGCTATTTTCGGCCGTGCCTGTGTGTGTGCTTGTCCAGGGGCCTCGCAAGCACATGGAGAGGAATGGGTGAAGAAGGCCAAATCATTGATATCAAATGATATCTAATATCCCACAAGTCCAGGCTAGAACCTACAGTAACAGCTGGCTTGGGATGAGAGGATTTCTAAGGTCTGAAGCAGGGAAAGCTGTCCACCCTGATCTAAAGTATGAGGACTACATGATGCCTGTTCAAGTTTGTATTAAGAAGCTGGAAGAAATAGATTTTTCAGTTTATGCTATGGATGTGAAAAATGCTACCAAAATTTCTTACTCTCAACAAGACAGGCCATCTCTGCCAAACGAATAAAATAAAATAAATCAAAAGACTCCATGATAGTTCACATCTCAAGCAGGAAAGGAAGACAATACTTTGTTTCTCAGAAAGAGGTTTCTGTAATTAGAGCAAAGTCCCTGTGCAAAACAACTATTTTTTCTCTTTCTGAAACAAAGCATACACACACACACACACACACACACACACACTCACAACCTAGTCACAGAAAGATTGGATGGTTGATTAAGAGAAGAATTTTACATCCCTATTCTGTTGCTTATTATATCTCCATTTTATTAACTTTATACTTAGAATGCGCTTCGTGAAATCTTCCTCCTTACAATTTTAATCTTTGCTTGATGTGCTAACCTCAGCAAATAGGGAGAAATGGCTTACCCCTTTAACCTTATGTCTTGCTTAGTACTGAAGGCTGGTTGGAAAAAAATCTTCTTGGAACAGCCACATTCTCCTTTTGATTTTTCAAATATGATAAAAACGGAAAGGGAAAGATGGTGGTGGCGGGGGAAGAAAACACATAGAATATACATTTGAGATAGACATATACACTAATCTAAGATTACCATATTTCCAAAAACATATTTTCTTGAAGCTGGCATCTATAAAAATGTATATTTCTACATTGCTAAAACAGTGAGATCTTATGACTATTGAACAATAGACAGATAATATTTTTCTGTTCAGTCTTGGTATGTAAGTCTTCCAGCAAATGTAAGAACACAAAGAACCCAGCCATGATGGCTGTTAGTTATATTTCATGTCTCAGAGTTATAATTTAAAAGAGCATGCATGTCTACCAATATAAATCATACTTGTAAGAATTTTATTATATTAAACATGCTGTATTCTTTCAACCTTTCCACCTATCTCTCTTTTCAGTATCCTTTCAGTCTGTCATGCTGTTCTTGAAAGCTTGCTAAGTGTTAGTGGGCTTGAAGAGATGGAATATACTAAAGTTTGCATTCAACCATAGACCTCATTGGATAGCTAGTTAGGTGGACTCCTAACCAGATTCGTGGGTGTATGTGCCTTCAAGTTGACTGTTGACTTGTGGCATCTCATGAATTTCACATTTTTTTAAAGGAAAGGAATTCTCAGAAGGGAAGTTGACAATTCCATCATCTGAAATATAGCTTACAGAACCTGGTATTCATTGGTGGTTTCCCATCCAAGTAATAACCAGGGGTGACCCTGCTTAGGTTACAAGATTAGAAGGGATCTGTTGCCTTGGATATTTAGTCCCTGTTGCTATAGGATGCCTTCAAGTCACTGGCAACTTACAGCAACCCTAAGGTGAACCTGTCACAGGTTTTCTTGGCAAGATTTGTTCACAGGGGATTTGACTGTCTTCCTCTGGGGCTGAGAGAATGTGACTTGCCCAGGGTCATCCAGTGGGTTTCCATGGCTGAACAGGGATTCAGACCTGATCTCCAAAGTTGTAGTCTAAACTTACAAACCACCATAGCACCAGAAATTCCCCCTCCTCACAACAGAGCTTAGCTTAAAATAACTCTGATTGTGTGCCCTTGAAGCTGTAGCTGCATAAATGCAAAATTACTGTCATGGAGAGTAATAGAATGCATGAAGCAGAATAGTTGAAAGAGTGGGAAGACCTCAAAGTACTTTGGAGATTGACAAGTTTGAGGGGTTTATTCAGCGGGGAAAAACTCTTGCTGATGTAATGTCACTTACATTTATTTGGCAGTTAAATGGCAGCTATACATAGAAATACCCTTTATTCACCTCTGGCAGTTCAATCCCAAGTATACATAGTTATCCCCCTCATTCTGAACCTCTGAACCCCAACCTATCATCAGAAGAAAATGTCAGATAAGCTACAGCGCTTAAGAAGAAATGTAAACAAGGATAAATCTATAGTACTATCGGCCTCTGGTCTAAATGGGATAAATGTATAGGACTGTTTAACCTACAGTGGCACTGTGCTACATCTTTAGTATCCTGCACTTCATTTAAACACAAAATGAAGACAATGTGAGTTAACTGACCACCAAGAAAGCACAGGAAGATTAAGAGTCAATAGAGAGATGTGCAGCAAAAAGAAAAACAAGTCAGCACTGTTAGCCGCTTCTCAACGATAAAAGAAACAGAAAAATATCCTCAAAGAAATTTGTAAAGGAAGGAAAACAAACAGGAAGCTGCAGTGCAGATTTTCAGCACAAAACTAATTTTTGAACTAACCTTTGGTGTAAAGATAATATGTGGCTACAATTTTAGATTTCTGTTGTATGTGAAAGAGATTATACCTATTCACAGTCCACTGACCAGGTACCCAGGATAAAGCCTAACATGTCTTTTATGTTGTTGTTATTGTTGCTGTTGCTATTATTATTATTACTACTACTACTACTATTTTTAAAAACCAATTGCTTCTCTTTTGAGTACCTTTTTGGATAATTGGCAATGTTTACAAAAGCAGGCAGCATTTCACATTAGAGGTTCCAGTGGGTGCGTTGTATGTTGATTGCTTTCTCTGTTGATTCATTTTGTTCGCCCAGTAATGAAATATAAATGAAACTATCAAAAATATGCAGCTCATAAAATCTGAAGGAAGACAGACAGACCTTTTCCAAGATGACCTGATTGCATTCAGTCATCATTCAACCTTGATAGATTCGGTCTGTGCTTTCCCAGACCTCTGTGCTAACAAAACAAGGTAAGAAATTAATAGCAAGAAGCATTTCTAGATTATCTGTTTCTTAATTTGAATATAATAGTACTATAAAAAAAACGCAGATATATTTATAGGGTATATTTGTACACTATCTTTATCTGTGTAGGCATTGCACTTTTGTGATAATTGAAAAGAGTATTATTATGATGAAAAGATAAGATCAGAGACTGCAAACCTCCAGCCTCTGAGCTAGGTTGGACCTAGGGAGGGTCCCATAGGTTTTGTATGTTTGAAGATTTGGACTAAAACCCAGATTCGGTGTCCCACTTCCAAGAGAGCCAACATATGTCACTGCTCTTTGGGAAACAAGCTTCTTCTACTATTATCCATGACACAGTAACAGAAAAATGGCTCTTTAAAGCCTAAGGAACAGTTGTATGGAAGTGAGCAGTGGGTTCCAGTCTGGGAAGGTGATTCACTGGGATTCCTTCTGGACAGACATTTTTAGGATTGAACTGGGGGAAGTGTCCAAACGAGTACAAACTGCACCCACTGTTGGAAGGTGTTACCAGCCCATAAGTCCCATGCTTTGATATGCTTTAATTAGTGAAATAAGATTTAATTGGTAAAATATATTAATTGGCATAAATATAAAATATATCTTGCTATGGTTATATGGTCATGCCAGATAAGAGGAAAAGGCTGGCTAAACATATGCTTTATGAATTAGATCAGAAGAGACATCCAGGTATAGCCAGGCCATAGTCAGGAAATTACTGGGAAACTCCAGTGATAGTAGGCTTGCAGTTAGCGTTAACAACTCAACCTCTTAAAGACAAGAACATCTGGTTGATTCCCACAAGACAGCTCATTGTCTTAACTCCTCTCCCTCTGACCAAGCAAGCTTCCCTTTTGTCTCCACACCTGTCCAGCAATTACAGAGCTATCAGGACTACCATTATCCCTTTGTCACCTAATGGTAAGACCATTAGCTCTTTCTGGACCCCATTGTTCACTCTCCAGACTCTATTCATTCTGCCTGAGAGCCTTCAACACTTTCACCCTCCAGAAAGAAACAAGGTAGTTAAACTATAGTTTTTGGCCAGTCAACTCACAGTATACTAATTGCTGTTGGCCACTCTGCCACTCTAATTTCCATTTGTGTACTGTCCTTAGACTTGTTTCTAAGCCACATTGCTGTTTCCTTGATGCTCTTCTGGCTTTGTAAATATCATCTGTTTTGCCCTGAAATCTTGCTATCCAAAACTTTCCTCCCTCTTCCTTCAGTTAGCCTTGTGTGATTGCATGACTGCTTGGGTCTTGTGTGTGTAATTGCAATTTCCCCAATAAAACACAATGAAGGGTACTTTTGACTCTCTCGCTGGTTCTTCCCTGCACTCGTAGTAGTAGGTATTGGTGTAAAAGACCTTGTTAGGTTATCCTCCCTCTTGCAGGTCTCCTCTTCCATACTGTTTTGTGGAGGCACTGGCATCACGGGTGGACCCCTGAGTCCCCATGTTTTGGGGTAACAAAGGTTACACCACATTGTGGCCTAGAAATGTGGAATATTTCTGATCCATTTTTATTTGTATATAACAAAAGACAGTAAATCTTAATATGTATTGTATTTCAAGCAAAACTGACTGCATTCCTACTTTGGGGAACTGTGTGGATCACAGTAGGAATGCTTAAGGGATTTCAACTTTATGAATTCCTGTTTAAAAAATTACACCAATCTGCAGTATAATTGGGCCAAAAATTAATCTTAATGTCTTTATGCACTTTTAGTTTCTATAGAAATCATAACAACAAAAATCTTACTCTCCCTGTAACCAATATATATATATATATAGCAAACACCCGCAGAACAAATATAAATTTTGACTTCTTATCATGTATGTCTGTGTGCAAATCCATCACTACTTCAAGCACAGCAATGAACAGATTTTCTGTGATCTTCCCCCTAGAATGACCAAAGGGGAATGACCCTGAACCACTGTATCTAAGAATGTTGTCAGCAGTTCTCCTATGACTCATCCTTCAGCAAACCTGTGTGCCTGATTGAGTGTATATGTGTGTTAAAAGAAATAAAAACTTCTGAAAATCTTTGGCTGCTTCTTCTATTTCTAAAGTGTGCAGAATTCCCTACAATCTAAAAGTCTGAAAATGTCCACTTTCCCATATTTTCATCAGCCACAAGCTGATTAATGAAAGTGGAGGGGGAGGATTTTGTCTTAGCATTAATCTGCTGCTTGGGGAGTAATGCACAAGTTTGAATTTTTTTCAGAACAGTTCAACACAGTACTTGACAGTTCCTCTTATTGGGAAGATCTTTCCTTAGCAAACAGGTAACTACAGACATAGAACAGAATTCTGGTTAAAAATGAAACCAAGATACATCGAGTGTTTCTCCAGCAACAGGAATGATAGACAAATTAAACTTCATAGTACCCTGACCCAATTCACACCAGGTAAGAAGATTCTTAAAGTGCTGTACAAGTTGTTTTGGAGTACTAGGACACTGCAGAATTTTACATTTCTTTCATATACTTCCTGTACAAAACCAGGCATTGATTGACCTTGTTGCAAAGCGGTGACAAGCAACACCATTAACATTGGGAGAGAAATGAACATTGGCATTAAATGGAATTGAGCACATGTTGAGAAGTGTGAAGTGATTGCCAAAAGAGAACTTAAATATTCCAAGAGTTGCCCACTCCTCCCTCTTCTCCAGGGATTTATTATCGTTAGCTGTTGTTCTTCCATTCTTAATAAATTGAATAATAGGCTAACTAAATGCATAGCAATGAATTGCTCCTATTATTATATGAAATGTTATTCATCTAAAAAAAAGGGCCTTGACATTTTTTTCCAATCGACAGAATCACTACAGAACTTTGGGTTTTTCCATTTGCTTTCCTTGGCCTCAGCTGAACCAAATCATTTAGTCTGTTGTTTAAATGGGCATGTTCCATTAACTACTTAAGGGCCTCTATCTCTATCACTTCAATTTCAGCAAAAGCAGTCCCAAAGGAAGAAAAAAGGACCAGGAGAAAACAACAATCCAACAACCATTGCCATGTTTATGACCCTTTCAGATTCAATCTTAGTGCAGGAGAATTAGTCTTGATTCACATGCTGATAAACTGAGCGATTCCACATGTGTGGTAGAGTGCAAGGGTATTCAAGACTGTAAACACAAACTGATCATTCATTAAGAGATGGCAAGATCCTAGGAATCAAAGGTATATGCCACAAACACAGGCTGCTTTAAGGCTTGAAATACATTCATTTCTAAGCATCCAACAGCAACTGAGCTAACATAAGTGCCTTCAAGCTAACTGGGTATCAGACAGATAGAAGCAAATTATATGTATATCATGTTTCGTTATACCAACAGGTAACTGCCACTTTGACATTTAGTTACCTAGATTTTTTAAGAAGCCAAAGTGATATAGTGGTTTTAGTGTTGGACTAGGTCTCCAGAAGACTAGGGCCCTTTTCGCATGGGCCTTTTCTCACGCGACAGCCCCGTGAGCCTCGCGGGAGTGGGAGCGTCGCTCCGCACGACGCACTCCCACTTCTGCCGGGCTCACGGGGCTGAAGCGGCGCGAGCGCGGGTTTTTGATTTTCGCTTCCAAGCGAAAATCACCCGCGCTCGTGCAACGCTCCCGGCGCCCGCGTGCACTTACCTTTCGTGCGGAGCGTCCGGGAGCCGGCCGGGTCGCACTTCCTTCCCTCCGCCCCTGTGGAAGGAAGGGACAGGGCAGGGTGCTCGCGCAACATGTCCTGCTTCGTGCGCGTGCGGGGGGGCGGACGGGAGGAGCGCCTTTCTCTCTCGTGCGCAGGGGGGATGGAGGGGACAGGCTCCTTTCTCGCGCGCGCGGGGGGGAAATGGACGGATGCGCGAGCCGCCTCTGCCTCTGGGAGGCTGCCGCTTCACCACTCCTTCCTTTGCCTGCGGAAGGAAGGAGGGGGAAGCGGCAGCCTCCCGGAGAAGGCTTGTTGCGCGAGCCGCCCTCCCCCGCTCGTGCGAGAAGACTAATGCGAAAAGGGCCTAGGATTCAAATCCCTGCTCAGCAATGAAAACTCACCGGTGAAAACAGCCTCAGAGGAAGGCCATGGCAAACCCCCTCTGAACAAATCATGCCAACAAAACCCATGTCAGGTTCATTTTAGGGTCACTGTAAGTTGAAAACAACTTGAGAGCATACAAAAACAAAGTGGTTCAAAAAATTACAAGTGGTTGGGTATTGGAATTGGGAGGAGGGGCATTCACATGGTTGAGTACAGTATGACTGCTCCCCTAATCTAGCAATCCTCACTTTGGCAATTAACTATACTCATATTGCTGCAAAACAATGGTCTCATAGCAAAAAAAACATTATTAATGCTGCCCACAATACTAGTCACCTATTGAAAAAGAAGGTATGGCAAAATGACTTAGGCTATCCTCTTACTTTCAAATAAACAAAACTTGTTGATGATGCTCATCATTTTCTTGTTGTAATCCAGGAATATGTGTCATAAACACACCCACATTCTAATGCAGGTTTAATTATTTTACATGCAAGTGCACTGACCTTTACTGACAGAGTGGGAGGGATAAGAGAAACACACAGCATGCATGAACTTGCTTTGGGCAGATTCTCAATTATAATTAGATCTTAAGTATCATTTCTATCAAAGAATTTAACAAGCTGGTAGATATTTGCAGTGAATCAAAAAAAAAAAATCAGGAATACCTGTAAATTCATCAGCTGGAGAATGACGAATCTTCTAGGTTGACGTCTGTGGCCAGTTGATTATTTCCAGTGTACATGTGTTATACTCTAGTGCATTTAGCCAGTCTTTATTAAACAAGAACAAGAATGTAATTTCTATCTGAATGACATAGTATCTCATTCAAGTCTGCCTTGGCATTGAAATCTTCAAGTAAGACCTTTATGACTGATCCTGCCACCCTCACAAGCATACTTTGTGAGTAAGCAAGAGAGGCTTTCTTGTGATTGCTCCAAGGCTATGCAGCTCCATCCTAAGGAAGACTCACCTGGCCTTCTCTCTGTGGTCATTACATTTCCAGAACCCTCTCCACCCTTAAAGTTTTGTTTAGGTAGCACTGTGGCAATTGCCTGCCTACTGAAGAAGGGAGTTTTTCAAGAGAAAAATCTTAGACTTTTTAACTGGATATATTTTAAATTCCTTTTTAATTGAATCATGCTCTAACATAATTTCTGTTAGTGTTTTAACATTATAACTTTCACCTGTACCTGCTTTAATCTTTTCATGAGCTACTTTGAGTCCCATTTCTGAATAGAAAAATGAAAAACAAATATATAAATGATGCTTATTTCATCCCCTTTCCATATCAGTTTGTAATTATTTCACCAAAAATCTATTCTAAAATTCACTGGCATGTTTGTTTTTTAAATGTTATCTAATAGCATTTTGTAAACAAACTAATATATATCTGTATGTTTGTAAACAACTCAACCTAATAAAAGATTTTTTATGATTTTAATCCATATTATAAGGATTGGCAACTGTGGAAGGCTAATGCAGCCCCTACCACAAATAAAAAAATAACCCCCAACCTCCCCAACACCCTCAAGGGACACCATGGTTTTGAGCCTTCTTGGACCATGTTAGGCCTAAGAGAAGCCTTTGTTAACAACAGGAGGTGAGCCAAGCTCATTTTCTGTTTCAAAAAGGAATCTCCTGGACTTACATTAGTCTGCAGGGAATCATGGTAGAAACCCCTCTGACACCCCAGCAGGCATTTAGGGGAATTTTGGAGGTCAGGACTTTTTTTTCTTTTTTTCTTTTTAAAAAAACTAAACCTTTTTTTAACTCTTGGAGGGTCCAAGTGACCTCCAAATGTGGTAGAAATGCACTCCACATTCCCTAGAGGCCAGTTGGGAGCATTCTGGGGGAACACACACACACACACACACAAACTTTGGGGGTCTTAGGGGCCACAAGAACTATATTTTGCCCACCTGCAATATAAGTATTCTTGTGTGCAGTGTACTCTATTACACACATTTTCATATACCATTTTGATGGGGAAATAGCAGCCAGAGGCTCTTCTTGTTATGACCGGTTTATTGCATCTGTTTAGTCTGCTTACTTCTGTGTTACTCTATGTCCTAGAGAACACTGTGGCCCTTTTCGCACCGTACCTTGTCGTGGCAGTGAGGACCAGTGCTCACATGAGCAGCCACTCACGCGAGCAGCTCAAGACAGCCCTTCTTCCTCCCATATCGCTTCCTGTTAGTGCAACTGTCACGCTAGCACCCCACCCCTTCCTTCCGCAGCGGAGTCTGGGAGTTGTAGGCCATTTCCGCAATACACTCTTATAGCACGATTATTCCACTTTCAACATCCTATGGAATCCTGGGGTTTGCAGTTTCGGGAGGTGCCTAGTGGCCCCTCCAGAAACTGCAAACCCCAGGATTCCATAGGATGTTGAAAGTGGAACAATCATGCTATAAGAGTGTAGTGCAGAAATGGCTATAGGCTGCGCTGGGGGAAGAACGCGCGACCAGGCCGGCTTGCCGACACACCGCACACAGGTAAGTGTGCGAGGGCGCCGCAAGCATTGCGTGAGCGTGGAGTATTTTTGGCTTAAAGCCGAAAATCAAAAAATGTGTGCTCACCCCGCTTTAGCCTCGTGAGCGTCGCGCGAGTGGGAGTGCGATGCTCCTATTCACACAACGCTTAAGGGGTGCCTGCGCAAGAAAAAAAGCATGCGAAAAGGGCCTGTGTCCCACATTGCTCTGAGTGGGAAGCCTTGTTTTCAAGGCAAATAGTAAAGAAACTTCCTGCCATTTTATGTAAACATCACTTCCTGCCCCCAATATGATTAACAATAACTACGTATATTTTATTTTGCACCTAGGATCAACACCATTATTGCACCACAATGTGAATGATGCAGTATCTTCTTAACATGAAAACTAATTCAATAAAGGTGATGCTGTTACTTGAAATGTATTATCTCCAAGCTCTGATCTTTTCTACACTGAAATAAGAAGAAAGGGTAACTATGGACATGTGCTGTAACACACTCGGCCTCTAAATACGATGGGAAAACAGCAGACCCTGACTTCTTCCCCCAACCTGCCCTCCCATACATGAGAAAAGTGATTGCTAATGGGGAAAAGCTCTTTAACAGTTGCTACAAAGTCTATATTTATTGTTCTTTTTACTGGACTTGCTTTTAATTCTATTGATACATAGCTTAATTCTAATTTTCATCTGCTGGTTTATCTGATTTATCTTTTGAAAGCTCTCTTGAGTCAATGGGCTAGAAAAAATGGTGGGATATAAATAACAGGAGTAAAATACAAAGAAGATTATTGTAGGGGATTTCCTCTGTTTAGAACATGCAGTTATATCCAATTGTACAAAACAGAATAAAATAATCTCATTCTATAGTCTAGAACTGTGTGAGGATGTTTTCAAAAATTCTTGCTTCCTTCGTTGCTGGAGACGAGCAATGTATTACTCATAGGATTGCCGTTTTTTTCCTTAATAGGATTTAGTCCAATTGATACCAGATACAAGGAACTATGAGCTATATTATAAATGTGAAGCTTAAGGTTTGAATTGCAAAAGAAATGGAAATGACCAATTGCAGTTGTTTCTTTTTTAAATGGCAAAGAAAGCAAAGCAAATGAGAAACAGAGAGAATTTGATGTGAATGAAGCATGGAGAGTGTGGGGATGGATATGTTTATTTCTCAATGCCTGTTTGACAAGGAAAATTTATCCTTACTGCCACCTCATTTTTTTTTTAAATAATGTAATGAGTTGTGATTTTCTTCTTTTCAGGTACATTCACAAGAGAAACATCCAATACAGAGACAGGAAAAGATTCTGGATTTCAAATTTCAGACATGTTAAGAAATATTTTAAAAAGAGATAAACATCATGGGAAAAAGAATGTTCCATAAACACAATTATTCCTACAAAAACAGAAAATGATATTATTTGAGCAGGATCTGGAGTCTAGTACAAGTAAAGCCTGAATCTGTCATATTGATTTTCCCGTTTGTCATAATTTTAGGGAAGGGGGAGGGAGGAACTCACAATTTTTATTTCCACTTGCCCTTGAGATATTTAAGCTCCTTTGATTGATTGAGGTTCACTGCATTTATTTCTGGATTTCTTCTAGCTAAACTCATTCTTCAAGAATGTAATATTTCAATGCACTTGGATCAAAGGAGGCCTCTATAACTCATCAATTTAATGAAGACTAGCCATTCATTTTTATAAGGTTTTCTCATCCGATATCAGAAAACACACGTACATGAGTGCATGGAAAGCAGGAAAGAACAGAGAAAAAGAACGGGCAGTAAATGAAATTGATTTGTACAGTAGTATACAGTAATATTCACAAACAAGAGAATTTAGTTAACAATCAAATAGATACTTAATCTTGAATTATGGACTTTAGACTATTTGGACAAATTCCAAAAACCTAAACTATCCAAAATCAGATGATTAACATAAAAATAGGAACACTGTCATTGTCATCGATCATTATCATCATCACTATGTGATGTGTCGCCTTCTTGATTGTATATATGATTCCCTTGGAACATAATATTTTTTTCTTTAACAAAATGTTGAAAATTCAGTTATTAAGAGGGTTTTGTGTAGCTCCCAGGCAAAGCCCTTTATATAAGCCCCCAATAGGACTTCTTCTAGGCCAGAGGACAGCTTAAAGCAAGGGTGGGCAGAGTAGCCCTCTAGATATTATTGGACTCCAGCTCCCACTAGCCTTAGGAAGCATAGGACACATACATATTAGAAAGAAGTCTAGCAAGATCTGGACTCCTTGGGATGATTTTGATTTAAGGCTACTCAGAACTTAAAAGAGCACTGGATAGCTAATTTTTCCTGCCTGAAAGTCCCACAGGATGAACATTTCCCTCATCTTGCCCACTTTTCTTTAAACCAGTGGTTCTCAACCTGGGGGTCGGGACCCCTTTGGGGGTCGAACGACCATTTCACAGGGGTCGCCGCTCCTCAATCCTGCCCCCCTTTTAAAAGAAGGTGACCTCACAGCCAATGGGAGCAGTGCTTCTGAGACCCCTGCACTGGGAGGAGGGGAGAGGAGGCATGCTGGGTGTTTCCCTGTCTTTCCCTGCCTGGTGGGAAAGCACTGGAGGAGCCTGAGGTGGCAGGAGGTGTGGAGAGCGGGAGGAGAGAGCTGGAGCCTGAATGTTAAGGCGGAGGTGAGGACACCGAGAGGAGAGAGCTGGAGCTGGAGCATTAAGGCGGAGGTGAGGAGAGGAGACCTGCAAACCCCAGGATTCCATAGGATAGTGAAAGTGGAATAATAGCGCTATAACAGTCTAGTGCAGAAATAGCCAGGATGACTTTCTCCTCTTGCTTTTGTTGTGTGTGGGCCCTTGGCGCTTGCCACACGCACGTGTTGTGTTCTTCGCCCTGACTGTCTTGCATTCCTCGCTTTTTGTACGTTCAGCGTCCGCACTCCCTTTAAGGGAGGGAGGGAGGGAGGGAGTGAAACAAAACATGTCTGCTTATGCCGCCACCATCTTTCCTCTCTCCCTGTCCTTTCCTCCCTGCGCCTCATGTAAAATGTGGGCTGCTTTGGCGTTGCCTTTGGGAGTGACTGGCTTTTTGAACTGTGGAAACCCAACATTCAGAACTAGAACTACTGCCTTAATTCTGACATTGATGGACGCTTTCTGTGGTTAAAAAAAGGGAGGAGGGTTACCAGTTTTTAGGCATTAGAAGTCTATCCAGAGCAGTGATTTAGGGCAGTGTTTCCAATCTATTTGATGTTGGAAATAACTAACTAACTAACTAATAAATAAATAAATAATAACGAAAGTGATTTTATGGTTGGGGGTCACCACAACATGAGGAACTGTATTAAGGGGTCACGGCATTAGGAAGGTTGAGAACCACTGCTTTAAACACACATCATTTTGCCTTTCTATCCTTCCTCAACTCCACTGGACAATTGACTTAACTGAACACTACTTCTAAAATTTTCTCCCCCCCCGACCCACTGACTTATTGGGTTCATTTCAATTTATCCTCTTGTAATGAGCTCAGATTTCTAACATACCTGCTCACAGACAGGATCTCCCAATAACATGAAGATTCTGGGATGTATCTAGTTAGGTCATTCTACTACTGCAATATTTACAGAAGGCCTATTTCAGTCCTAGTTCAAGTGCCTGGTACTTTGATTCTGCTTCCATAAGCTATAAAGCAACCCCTTCTACAATATGCTACACAGCATAACGTGACTTCATTCAACTTGGTATTGCCTGTACTAGGTGTGCAACTGCTAGTGCAACAACATCAATGCTTGTTGGTTGTTTTTTTTGCAAGACTAAAGTTGGAGAAACTCCCCAATTATTTATCTTTTATTACTTCAATTGATCTTTATGTTAATTTATTTTTTCCCACAGTGGAGAGAAAACTAGAAATAATTATTTGTCCCTGCAAGAGAGGCTCAAACAAGCACTCTTAAGTGAATATAACTTGCATACACCAATATAGATTGGAAAATATTTTTCAGTTACTATCAGGGAGCTAACATTTAAACGTACAAAATGCTGGCTTCAAATTAGGGACTTGGACAAAACAGCAGTAGTAATTGAATAACCCAGCCCAACTGAACATATTTCAAACATTAATTAATTATTACATTTTAACAGCATTACAAATTCAATAATGTGTTTGGGCATCAGTTTTACAAACATTTATCTGAATGTAAAAAAAAAAAAAATCCACTGAATTCACTGGGTACTTCTGAGTAGACCTGCATAGGATTGTGTTTGTATACAAAAGATAAATTATTTTTAATAACTATCATTACACTTTGCTATGCATTCTATTTAAAATGAGACAAAGCTGTGGTTATTTGTGGTTTCACAAAAAAGTGGTTCATTGTGATATCTATAATCTAGTGTTATTTTGCATCCTGTTAAGGAGCAAAGGTAGTGACAGGAGGAGGACATATAAGCAAGAATCCCTTTCCAGCTTCATTTTGGGACAAAGTATCCATATCCATTGTTTGATCCTCCTTGCCCCTCTGAATTAATGAACTCTAACGCAGTTCAGATAATTTCAAAAGAACATTAAAGGATCACCAAAAGACATTGCTGAAGCAGCATAAAATATAACACAGATACAAATTAAACAAAACAATACCTACTGCCTGGGTATGAGTTCCACTGGAGGGACTAAACAGTACACTCTAAATACCAAAATACTACTGTACTTAAATTGTCTGTGAGAACAGAAAGAAGGTGACTATTGCCAAAAAAGATAGCACTGTGGTCACAATATGAGCTTCCTTAGGGACTAGACAGGCTTCTAGAGTGGAGAGCAGAGATGCCACTAGAGAATTCACCCTAGAACATGATCTCAAGGCATGGTTAGGGACAGCGGCCCTTTTCGCACTAGGCTTTTTGCGCGAGCGGGGGCGGGCGGCTTGCGGGAAAAGCCTAGTTCGGGAGCCTGCCGGTTCCCCGCTGGTTCCTTCCGCAGCCGAAGGAACCAGCTGGGAAACGGCACCGTCCCGGAGGCGGCGGCAGCTCGCGAGTCCATCCCCCCCCGCGCGTGCAAAAAAGGAGCCCGTGGCTCCTGGCGCGCGTGGGGGGGCGGGCGCGACTGTCGCTCGCTCCTGGCGCGCACGGGGGGCTGCTCGCGACAGCCTCCCGATCGCGCGCGCACGCACGGGGGGGCAGGCGCGACTGTCCCTCGCTCCTGGCGCGAGCGACAGTCGCGCCCGCCCCCGCGCGCGCCAGGAGCGAGCGACAGTCGCGCCCGCCCCCCGCGCGCGCGCGAGCGGGAGGCTGTCGTGAGCAGCCCCCCGCCCGTGCGAAGCAGGATGCTCTCGCATCCGCCACGCTAGCTCCCCGCCCCGGCCCTTCCTTCCGCACGGCCGCCTCCCCGACGCACCGCACTACAGGTGAGTGCGTGTGGGCGCCGGGAGCATAGCGCGAGCGCGGGGTGATTTTTGCTTGAAAGCGAAAATCAAAAACCCCGCGCCCGCGCCGCTGCAGCCCCGTGAGAGCGCCGGAAGTGGGAGTGCGTCGTGCGGAGCGACACTCCCACTCCCGCACGGCTCACGGGGCTATTTCGCCCGGGAAAGCCCGTGCGAAAAGGGCCAGCTTTAAAGTTAGATTAAAATCTGGAGTGGATTTATCACTCTGCTGACATGGAAAGCATCACCTGCCACTTGTTGTTTTTGTTATTTGCTTTCAAGTCAATTACAACTTACAGCTTTCTTTGCAAGATTAATTGAGAAGAGGTTTTGCCTTACCTTCCTCTGGGATCGAAAGTGTGTGATTGTCCAAGTTCATCAAGTGAGTTACATAATTGCAACCCACTGGCTGGGCAGGGATGTGAACCCTTGTCTCCTGGAGATCTAGTCTAGCACACAAATACCACCACGTGTCATAACAACAAACATCTAAACTTTTCTGTTACAGAGACTGAATGCTACCCCAATAGGGACAATTCATACTGTCATCAAACAATCAAAATCTGGTTTGAACTAGATTAATTCCTGCCAGACAAGTCATCAGTGTGATGCTGCAGCTTAAAAAGCCAATGAATTCTAAGCCGAATCAATGGGAATGTAGTGTCTAAGCCAAGGGAAATAATACCAATCCATTCTGCTTTGGAATACTGGTCCAGTTCTGGGTGCCACAGTTCAAGAAAGATTTTGACAAGCTGGAACATTTCCAGAGGATACATGGTATGGGGCCTGCAAGCCATGTCCTATGAGGAGCATCTTAGATTGCTGGGTATGTTTAGCCTGGAGAAGAGAAGGTAAAGAGGGGCCATGATAGTTATGTTTAAATATTTGAAAGGATGTTATGTAGAAGATGGAGCAAAGCTTGTTTTCTGCTGCTGCAGAGACTAGGACATGGAGCAATGGCTTCAAATTTCAGAGAAGATATTCCATCTAAATATTAGGAAGAACTTCCTGATGTCTAAGTGGTTCAACAGTGGAATATGTTGCCTTGGAGTGTGGTGGAATCTCCTTCTTTGTAGATTTTTAAAAAGAGAATCCATCTGCCGGGAACACTTTAACTATGTATTTTTTCCTTTATTGAAGTCTTTTAAGGGAAGTTCCTTCTTTGTGAAGATCTGTTTTCTGCTATCTGATACTGTGAAATATGTGTCTTTTAGAACATCTAAATTTCTTGTCAGGGCCTTACCATTATGTGCTATAAAGAACAAGGGGGGCATGGAAAGTGATTTATCTATTGTTGATTATATATTATATGTAAATTGACTGGATTATCCTTTCTCATATCATTTTATCTTATTTTTTATTTTTGTGCAATGGTTGGCTGCTAAAATGCAATAAACTTGACTTGACTTGACTTGACTTGACTAACTATGTATTCCTGAATGGCAGGAGGTTCAACTTCATGGCCCTTGTGCTCTCTTCCAGCTCTGTGATTATCTCCTCAATAAAAATCTTTCTTTTTCCTTAATTCCCTTAATACATGATTTCATTGACACATATAGTCCCAACACTTATCCAACTATTCCTTTCTAGAAGAAGAAAATAGTTATGTTTTTCTGCCTTTTTTGATGTGTGAAAAGTCACCAACCTCTGTTAAAGTTCTTTCCTCCAGTGTAAGAACAAGTCAAAGAGTATTTTGCTTTTCATCAAAGTTTCTTTAATGTCTACAAAAATATGTCCGTGCAACATGCATGACTTCTTGCCTTCATTAGTGAAGCAGACACCTACAGCAGACACAGAAAGACTGTCTGATTGATTAAAATGCACAACCTGTCCAATGCTTCTGTTCCTTAAAAAAAAAATCAATGAAGCAGTTACTACCTTAGTTTAGTTATGCAACTTGCCTAGTTTACGCAGTGTGCACAATTAATGTACCTTGTGCAAAGACTGTTTTACAAATCAGTGAGTTCTTGCTTGTCTTCCAGACAAGGAGAGAGAGAGAGATTGAGAGGAGGAAGTTTCTGGGGGCTTTTCCCTAGGAAGTAAGAATAAGACAAGTGACGAATTACACGGTTTATTCTATAGATAGTTATGGCTATTTTGTCTGCTGGTGGATATTCTCCTGTTGATGAGCCTTTTGTTCTTGCCTAAGCTCATGAGTTCTTGGACAAGAGACACCCAATTTTTCTTCTACGACTATATTTGAAGACTTACCAACTTTATAGAATCTGCCAGAGCTTATTGTGTGCTGGCATGCCCTTGAAGAACCTGAGGCCACTTCCATACTACAGTGAGGTGGCAGAATAGGACTTTGTACATAACTTTCACACTAATTATGAAGATAGATGGTTTAAATGGGTACTAGTCTAAAGCAGGTTGGGGAAAGTATAGCCTAGGTCACATGTGGCTTTCCAGAGGTAGCAGTACACCCCAACTATGCCACCCTAAGCCCCCTCCTCCAATTATTTTCATTATTTTCAAGCTTTTTTCTATAAAGAGCTCCTTTTTACTCTCCAGGGGAGTGAGGCAATTTTGACACGAACAACTTACCTGATTTAATGTAAAGGAAGTGTTTTCTTTTTTCCTTCTAAAACCAGAAGTAACATGCCCTAAAGGCTAAAGGGGTAACTAATTACTTACTTCTGCAACCAAGCAGTGAAAATTTATACTAAAGTGGAGGCTAATGGAGAAGAAATTACTTTTGGGAATGATCAATTTTATAGAGCAAGTACTACTGAAAAAACAGTTGATCAGAACACAACCTTTGCCTTAAACAAGGAAATAAGTGTCCCAGGGCATTTTCAGAAAACACCATTATATGCCTATGATTCCACTTTAACTGCTATGGCTGCAAACTATGGAATCCTGAGGCTGGTGAGGCACTACAACTCTCTAGCCGAGAATTCCAAATGCACACCTTCCTAAAATACGAACTCCATGATTCCATAGGCTGCAGCCATAGCAATTAAAGGAGAATTGTAGCACTATAATTGTAATATAATTGCAATGTGAAAGACCCCTTTATTCCTCAAACAACCATGGCTGGTTACCTTCATATCTCTATGATTTTAGGACAATCGGTCCACCACTGTCTATAGCATTCTAGTCATTTGACTCTGTCACTGACTGTTCCAAGTTAATACAACTAAATCAAATTAATTAAATAATATTTTTTTTCCATTTTGATGTAGTGAACATTATTGTAGAATTGGCAAAATGTAATGAATTAAAATAAATTAATGATTTAAAAATAAATTAAACTTTTAAAATTTTTTAGAGCTTATAGAATAAAAATGATGGATCCTGAGCATTTGGCCACAATGAAATGTGGTCCCCTAATTTCCTTATTAGCCTGTTATAGCATTATTATTCCACTTTCAACATCCTGTGAAATTCTGGGATCTGCAGTTTAGGGAGGGGCCCAGGATTCCATAGGATGTTGAAAGTGGAATAATAGCACTATAACAGGCAGAAATGGCCTCAGAGACTAGGTCCTTTTCAATAGTGGAACATCTGACTAATCGAAAGAATGTTCCCTCAGAAGGGCAGATAGATACAATGACACATTTTTAAAAATGCCTGCAGTATAAGCTCATGGGTTGATTCCAAACCATTGGAAACTATTCTTCTACTTAATTGCTCCTACTGTTCATTGTCAATAATTCTGTGCATATAAAAACAGAAAATATACCAAATAATAATATGTCAGAGTGAATGGAAACTCTGAATTAAAGTTCTATAATATTGCTGAGAAAGATGAGTAGACAAAACTGGAGACTATCTTACACAGTGGAAATTGGAGCAACAAGGACTGCACTACATTCTCATTTGGCTTTAGGGAACTAATAATTTCATGAATTGTTAGCTCTGTATAAGAGTTTACACAGGAAAATTAAATCTGCACCCAAGCTTGAGGATCATATAGAATAGCAACACTGCACTTGATTATCTTTTTGTTTTCTAACTCTCTTCTTAATATACTACAGCTAAAGCCTTAGGTGGTACTTTTCCTTGATTTTCTTTATAGCTAAATAAATCATACCATGAGTGAAAAGATCACAAATCACTTTAGACAACATGAAACACATTTTAATTTACTGTCCTTCTATCTTTTTTTTCCCCTAAAGAGTAAAGAACAACTTACAGAAAGTTCCCAACTTGATATTCCATTCAAATAGCATGTAGAAAAGCTCTTACAAACCAGAAGTAAAATTCTACAAGGGTACACGTTCTTTTTCCATGCTGTCCAAACTGCTTCTATAGTCACATTTCCCCAGTGATATATAAACATACACTCCTGCAGAAATGGTTTCTATTACACACATTCTATACCTGGGTTATTCAGCCATGGCTCTCTGGAACCCTAGGGCTTTGTGAAAATTTGCTAGTGATTTTGTGAAAAATTGTGACTAAAAAAAGACAAAGACAATGTTTTTAAAAGCTATAGTTATAATAATTTTTATCCAAGTGCTCCATGAGACCTAAGATTTATTTCATGGTTTTCTCCAGGGTAAAAAAAACTTTGGGAAATGCTGCTCTGTAATCTCCATTTTCCCTTTCTGGATAGATTGTGCATTCAAAGCCTGTGTCTGGGTAGGCAGTACCTTTTTTTGGTCAGATTTCAAACAAGTATAAGTCAAATACAGCAAAGAGTTGGTAACTGCATATCATCCTCTGATTAATATTTTGAAAGCAGGGTCAACAACTTCAGAGTGAAAGATACTTTGTGGGCCCCCAAAACTTTCTGCAGGCTGCACTAGCCACAATGATGACAAAAATTAAATAAAATTGAAATGCCTCAAAGTGGAAGAGGCCAGAATTCACTTGGTGTGTGTAGTGGGAGAGGCAGGATTCTTAGTATTTTGATTTGTTTTGTCTTTACTTTGGGGGCTTTGTCACCTGCTCAAACATCAAACCAATGCATATTGCTAGTACGGTTGCCAGGTGAAATAAGGATGGGGCTCTGGTCCCTTTAATGATTTGTAGGAGAGAGAATTTCAGCAGGTACTGCTAGCAAAACAAGCAACATCAAAAAGATAGCAGCTGTTTCCCTTATTTCACCCAGCAACCCTAGTTGCTAGGATGAGGAGAAAAAACATTTGGGAGAGAGGGTTTTTTTTAAAAAAAAAAAAAAGAGGGAAGATGGGGATCAGAGGCTTCAAAAAGGCCCTGGGGAGGTGGCATAAAACCCACAGGTTGCCCTTTGCCCACACCTACTTTAAAATGTGGTCTTCTATATGAATCAGTAGGTCACTGAAGTAATTCTTAACCATAAAAGAAAGTCCCGTTCTGCACCAGGAAGTTAAAATGGGCCAAGGCGTCCTGTCACGGAGGTTGTCCGCACCTTGGATCGGACTAGGTTTGGACTATTTACCTTAGTTCCGCACCTTAGTCCAAACCAAGACGCCCCCAATGGTCCTGCAGCACGCTAAGTGAAGACTGGAAAAATCCGGTCTTTCAATCTTCTGGAGCGCACCATTACATTTCTCCTCACTTGTGCAGATGCGCAGGCTCGCAGCAATGCAAGCTTGCGATCAGTGGAGGGTGGGCTGTGGGCATGGCCAGCGTCAGCGGTTGGTCTGGACCCAAGAAGAACAGGAAGCTGCCATTTTGTAAGTCTGAGCAGTGCAGATCTACAGACCTCGTACTGCTCCGATTCGCCCGGGACCAAATGGAGAAGCCCTGCAGAAGGGCTTAAGGGAGAGTCCGCGTTGCTTCGACCCAAGAAGAACCAGTGAGTAACAGCACAGAGTGATTCACTAGCCGCATGTGGAAAGGGCCATAGTCTTACTTGATGTGAAATAGCACTAACAGAATGGTTGAGAAATTCATTTGGTTCATAATTTTATTACAAACTGCTCTAATTGACACTTTCTGAGCTAACACACAAACGTGCGATTATCCTTCATTTTTTATATACCCGAATTTTGTGATGCTGTTCTCATTTCTAAGCAGGGGAGCTCAAGAAATAGTACGTATTAAAGTGAAAGACATACAAAAATGCACATTAGGGGAAACCACTTGCAAAATACAGATTTTAGATTCCACTGCAAACAGAAATGTATACTAGTTATCATACAGTTTAAAAAGCACAACACCTGTAAAGTTATGTAGAAACAGGATGGATGAAGCTTGTGCTTTTTTAAAAAAAAAAATTAGCAGAATGTTGTATAACTGTTTATGGAAGGATTCACCAAAACCTCTGCCTTCCTTGTTCCCAACTTCCTGGCCTCAGTAGTAAATGACAGCCAGTGGTTGGTCTCAGTTAAACTTCTCCAGTGGGAAGGAGCCAAGAATTCAATAAAAGACCACTGCCAGTCTCTGGAGGGAAAAGCCTTGAAGGCAGAATGTGCAAGACAGTAAAAGAGCTGAAGGTGTCTCTTTTGGACTTGGATTGTAAGAAAATGAAGGACAGTCTGAAGTAGCTTGTCTGAAGCTTTTTCTGGGTCGCAGAGTTGGGAGGATATAGCCAAGAGAACACTAAGAATTGTTCAAGTGCCTATTACAGAAGTCTCTAAACTTAAAATAATGACTTTCCTCTCCTGATGTGAGTGGCATTGGGCTTGACTGAAATGGCATGCAACTTAGGGGTTTGTGTTGATATACTCCTTTACATGGAGGCCAAAATCTCTGTGAAAAACATTAAAATCTTAAAGAGCACGAAATGCTGTTTGTGCTCAGTTTCAAAACTCTGTGGTGAGTCAATTCACCAATAAGAAATTTGTATGTGGAAATATAATGAACAGACTGAACTTGAAATGTTAAGCAGAGATCCTAAAGAGGAGTTCAGCAACTGGCAATGGCATATAAATCTTCACTTGAAAGCTCAAGGTTTTTTCTGCAATATAATGCCAGCCAGTTTTGAGTGGTTACAAGAACATCAGTATGTATATAGCTTTCTGCAAATCTTGTTAATTTCTCGAATGGGTCATTTGCCATTCTTTTTGATATTCTTTTGAAACAGCAAGCCAGATCCAAGAAATGTGCCACAAAGAATCTGGCACATTGTTCATCCCCGTATCTCCAGAATCGATCCTTGTTAATGAAATATCTGCACTGCTTGTTTTGGAAGAGGCAGCAAATGCATTTTCATAGCTTACAGAGATAATAATAAATCATCTGAAGGTCCAGGTTTATTAGAAATGACTGAAATACATTATAGGGCAGCAATAACTTGAATGGTTGGTTTACCAACCAGTGGGGTGGAATTAAAAATGCATTAAAATTTATACAAAGAAAAGTAAATAGCAGTGAGTTAAGATTAGTTTTGACATAGTTAAATGGACCATTATTTTGCATTGTGTGACTAATATAAAAAAATCAGGAGAAATGTTCCATTTTGGATGCTGAGAAATAGGGAAAAAACCTATTATCAATTAGATTTAATGCTTGTTCCCCTCAGTCTACATGAGCAATGCATTTCAGAAAGGGGAGAGTGTTGAGAGCTTCTTTTCTCTCCTTTTGTGGCATAGTAAACACCTCCGTTTGTGTGTGTGCATGTGCATGTGTGCATGTGTGCATGCGTGCACATGTACACCTTCAAGTTGCCTATACAGTCATGGTGATCTCATGAATTTAATTGCTTTTTCTTAGGCAAGCACTACTCAGAAGTGGTTTTGCCAGTTCCTTCCTCTGTTAATAGCCTATAGTACCTGGTATTTGTTGGTGGTCTCTCATCAAGTACTAACCAGGGCTGACCCTGTTTAGCCTGCAAGATCAGATGGAATTTGATGCCTCCAGGGTATTTAGGCAAACACCTTTTTGGATTTTATCAAATGCAAAGTGGGTGAAAATTTCATATCAGTTCATCTTTTTTGCATATGTGTGTGTGTGTGTAGTTCTTAATATTTAGAAATGGTTTGTGAGGCTTGGATGAAATAAAACACATTTGTGAATTATATTTCCATTATTAAATATGAAACAAGAGAGAAGAGATGGAAGAGGGAGGAACGGTGCAGTCTTCATAGATGACTAAGTAAGAAAAAAAAACTCTACTTATCCTTTAAGGCTGTATTTGAATTAAGGTTAGGTGAGGAATTTCGATTTGGAAAATTTGATGAGAAAAAGAAAAACCAAACAAAATAGATTCTCTTTATTTGGGATAGAAAAAGCTTCTATGGTAAACATTGAAATGAGGTAGAAACTGAAACTGCAGTTACATCCAATGTTGCCCTAAATTCTGAGTGCAAAACCTTGGTTTGAATCCTTGTTCAGCTATTTTAGGCCTAGATTTGTGTGGCTACTTTTTGTTTTTCCTGACAAGCTCCTCATGGCAATCAGCTGCAATATAGTCTTCACATTGGGAACTGTTGCATTAAGTATGACTGACACAAAAATGATGAACTTTTTTTTCAGTTCAAATTCTACAATACCATCATGAACATAATTTTGGAAGCTAAGAAGTTATGGGCATGGTTAGCACTTCCATAGGAGAATACCATCAATCTTCAGATAGGACTAGGAAAAGAATCCTCTATGACATCCAGGAAAACCATACTACTTGGCCAGGTTGACAATACTGGGCTAAATGAACTACAAGTGTTGATCAGTACTAGCTAGTTTTCTATGCTCTTAATTTCTGAAGAATTGACTTTAAAAAGAATGTAGGGGAATGGAAATCTGAAGCATTTCCTCCTTCCTAGTTCAGTCTTTCTATGGGACTTAAAACGAGGGTGCACAAATGCAAACACAACAGGGGCCATTTTTCCTCGCTGTGGTCAGCCAGTGGGCCACAGCAATGCATTTTCAATGCTCTCAGAGTGATGTGAAGGGGAGCAGGGAGATTTGGAATTGCAGTGGGGGGTTTGCCCCAAAATCAGCCTGGATTATTTTTTTTAAAGTGATATGTGGGGAATTTGAGGGGCTTCTAGGGGGACCTGTGGGCCATACTTCCAAGGGTTAAATGTAATCCATAAGCTGCACTTTGTCCACCCCAATTAAAAATGTAATATATATTGTTAAAGCCTTGGTATCTTAGGTAACAGACACATTCGTTTACATACAGAAACTGAATGTGCTGGGAATCTAATCCTACTTCAGGATTCATAATTGGATAGCATCTTGACTGGAGGCAACATGCTTGGAGCCACAGGTAGCTGACATGGCACACCCAGGTCTGTCTTCCAACACCTTACTCACTTCCCTACCCGCATAATATACAGCTTAAAAATAGTCTTCTCACACTGATTGAGTTAGTCTTGTCAGGATGCTCTGGTAAGAGCACATGTGCTTATTATTAGGTCAGTCTAGTTAGAAATGGCCTTAGAGTGCTTTCTTCAAATTAATATTGGGAGGAGAGAGAGTGGACACAATAGCTGCTTCCCATTTTTTAATGTATTTACTGTATGTGTAAAAGACTGTTGTGTGATACCAGTTCTGCAGCTCACACAACTGAAAAAACAGAACTTAATTTCAAAGAAATCATGCTGAGTTGAAAAATCTGAGGCTTGTTCAGACATATTATCATAACCAAGAAATGGAACAAAGGATGAATCCAGAGGCAATCGCCTTGTTAAATAAACTCAAGGTATATTCATCGATCACAATAAGGCATTTGAGAACAATGCCTGAGTTTCAAAACTATTCTAACAAGCATGAGGTTATTATGCCAACCATTTTCCCTCCACAGTGATTCCAACATATTTTCCTTCTGCTCAGACTGCCAAAGGAGTCATCCCAAAAACAAAACAATATTTACATAGGCAATGCTAATATTGCTGGAGTGACTCATGTTCTTAGGCTTTCCCAGGCAGAGGAGCTTGCATAGGCAGCTGTGAAAAACTTTCTCTGCACAAGACCTGTAATCTTACTTTTCAGACCCCATCTATGGAGGCATTTGGGGTTGCTTTTTCAACAGAACGGAAAGCGATTCCACATAGATGCAGAATAGGGATGGAAAGAATATTTACTGTTATTCATTTCCTGGCTAAAATAAATCATTCTCCAACATGCAGGGAATTTGGTTGGGAAGAAGAATATAGTGCCATGTGCACAGTTTTTATTCATTATTTGCAGATTCCAGAGTGTTTTAAGAAATTATTCTGCATGGAAATACATATGTGTTTTATGTAAAAATTCATACAAAGACTGTTTCCAGATAGCCATGTTTTGTGTGTATGTGTGTGCATGCATGCAAGATTGCTGGGAGCAAAGTGGATTCCACCCCCCACTGCCCCAGCCAGGAAAAAAGAGGAATGTTCCACAAACAAATTGTGTTGGTATCTAGAAAATTGTACCTCCCCCCAAAAACAGCCTGTGTTTCCTAAAACAAATTATTTTAGGAACAAAACCCCACTATTTCAAGATGCCACACATTTTTGTACAGAATTGCTGATTTTTGTGTAAATACAGGCAATTGTGCAGAAAAATGTGGCTATTTGAAAACAGTGTTTTACACATATTTTCATTACACATTCTTGTGTGTGGAAGCTTGCTGGATTTTTTTTTTTGTTCAAAAAAACAATAATCTTGCATAAAACACACATAGCTATCCAGAAACCCACAGCAAGTATTTGTACAAAATACCCAATGATTTTTAGGCAATAAAAATTGTATTTCTGCACAGTATATTGTCCCAAACAACTTTGAGATCCACAAATACTGGTTTAGAACTGCACAATTTTTTTCTGCTGCAGGGCAGAAAGTGCAGAAGTTATTCATCCTCACATTCAAGGATGAAATTGTTGAATATTTACAAACCTAATACAGTAGTGACACTACAGAGGAGGAGCAGTGTGGGATAAATCTGATATGCACACCTCCCAGGGCACAATATTACAGTGGGTTCTTCTGTGGTGTATTGTATAATACCAGCTCCCTGTCTCTCTGTATGTCTCTCTCTCTCTCTCTGTGTACACACATATCTGTCCATTTAGATCCCCCTTTTCAAACTATCCAGAAGTGTGAGATGGTTCATAAAAAAGTCCAAGAAAATGTACTTTAGTAACAGCAGTCCAGTCAATAGATAAAGCTGTGTGATCAAATGGAACCATAGGTTGTTTTAGGTTTTCCAGGCTTTGAGGCCATGTTCTATTAATATTTTCTCCTGACATTTCGTCTGCATCTGTGGCTGGCATCTTCAGAGGATCTGGTGGCATGGAAATGAGACAGAGCATATATGAGTATATACTCTGTCTTACTTCCATGCTACCAGATGCTCTGAAGATGCTAGCCACAGGTGCAGATGAAATGTCAGGAGAAAATACTAATACAACATGGCCTCAAAGTGTGGAAAACCCACAACAATCTATGAATCCCAGCCATGAAAGCCTTCGACTTTACAAATGAAACCATGCTCATAGGGTTTTAGCTAGATAGAAAATAGTCCTTGCTCTGATGACTCCTGATTGGATTACTGTAATGCCCTAATGCAGAGGGTTTATGGCTGAGGGGTAGAGAAAGAACCAAATATTCAATATAAGATTTGTTTTCAAATCTGCATAGCCTGCTGTTGAACTCCTGAGCAACAGGCCCAACTAGATATGCCTACAAAGGCCTAAAAGTCTCCAAACTCAGGGACTGGATCACCTTGTATTTAGGATCAGACAGAGGACCTCTGTGGGTGGTCCCCTGGATTAATGTGGCTTGTCAGACTACCACATTCTTGATGAGACAACCCCAGTTGTGAAATTCCCAGCAGAGGTTGTGTTGTCTCCTACACATTTGTTTCTTAGGCACTAATTAAAATACATCTACTTAGGCAAGGGCTGGGAATTATTTGATTTTATGGAAATTTACCAAATTTGTTCAATTTTTGATTTTAGAGATTTGTCATTTTTAGACTTCTGCAATTTTTGTGATTTTTACACTAAGGAATCTTGCTCACAGGGACAATATCCATGTGAATCAAGATTTCTTCTTTTTAGCACATCATTCTCCCTATGAGGAATGCAGTGATGCAGATAAGGACTCTTCTGTTCACATGTTAAAGAAAGATAAGTGAATAATAACTGAATATGGGCATAAATGCTTTTTTTAATAAACAGGGAATTTGTTTTCCCCTCCCGAACTAGTCACACTGGGTACTTCCTTTAAACTCATTTGACTGAATTAGCCAAATACCTGACTGATAGATCACCATCATTTGCAATCTTTAACCCATATCAGCTGGACATAGGACCAGTGCTTGTTGGAATAACATAATCACTTGGGTCATTTATATTCATAACAAAAGTAAACATTAAAAATGCGGTCAAGGAACTGTAAAAAAAGATACAAAACTATCATTTGCTGTCTCCATGCAATACTTTGGAGACTGTAAAATAAAGGAAAAAATGCACAGCACTGAGGATTTGGGGATAATGGTTTAATATTAACTTCTTGGAAACAAAACGTGTGCATTTTTGTGTTCATTTTATTGGTGTTTAATACTGCAAAGCTGCCCAGTGCAGAAGGAAATCAACTATTTGAGACACACAATAGACTCACTATGGATTTCTCCTCCTTCCCCCAGTGAATCAGTACTTAAAAAAAAAAAAAAAAAGTGCTTCAGGGATTTTTTTTTTTCCTGTTAAAATGCCTAATTCATCTCTGGCTAATATCTATGAGTAGGCATACATGACATTAAAGACTGGATTGCCTTGCAGAAGTGATTAGAAATTGCTGTTAAGGGACTGTGTCCTTATAATTCGGGATAGGTACTGTACAGTTCCTTTAAAATGGTGGGAACTTCAAAGTTCCCCACTTTTGAAGGCAGCCTAAAATTGGTTTAAAATAAAAAAATAAAACAAAATAATGAGATCATATGAGCAGCAGAAGGACTGTACTAACATACACACAGTTTATTGGATTATGGTCATAATTAAAATAGGCCTATGGAAATCAAGAGACCTTAACACTTCTTCTACTCTGACTGGCAGATAGCTGTTAGTTTCACAATAAAATCTCCTATTTTTTTTCTGTAAAACATGTTGTGCATAGGGAAAATTAGATGTCCAATCTAGGGCATGGATAGAGCAACTCAGGATGGGATACCAACACAACAGGAGAACTCATCAAATGACTTGAAGATGGGATGTGATTGTCATGATCTGTCCTTATTTCTGTACTGCCCTGCACCAAATCCTATACTGTTCCAGAAGCTGGAACAGGCAAGGAGGCATCAATCAAATCTCTTTCTGTTAGCAAAGGGTTCTATTACACTCAGAACTCTTCTTTGATGGTTTTGCCGTATTCCTAGAAGTGAGTATTTTTAAAACTTTTTTCTTTTTTAAAAAAAAAATTAAGCAGAGTTGAAAAATGAATTTCCTTTTCCCCATTTTTTCAGTATTCTGCAGCTTTTCTTTCAATTATCCATTTATATTGTCCTTGCTTATCTACAAGGACAAGATTACATGGCAAAACACCATTAGCTTTATTGCATTTGTGATATAATCCCATACAGACTGACTGAACATGAAGGAAGCTCCCAAGTGATGAAAAAGCTGCCAAATAGGATCAAGAAAGGTGAATGTATGGAGAACTTAAGTTTATCTCTACCCCACTGAAATGGTTAGTTTCTATCTGAAAAAAATGAAATGAGATGACCTTAACTGCAGCTCTGATTGTTTCTTTTCCAGTATCACAAAAAAGACACATGCCATACCTACTTCAGATAGTCTGAACTGCCCTCAACCAGAAGGAAACTTTAGCCCTCAAATCAAGGTCACAGCCAAAAAATGATTCAATGAATAATCATATTTTCCACCATTAGGCCAATTAAGATATCTATCTGTCAGTATCTAATCTTGCTACTGTCTTTAAAAATACATTGTGATGCATTGATCTGTGTCATAATAGCTTCAGTTAGGGAAAAAATGGGCAGAAATAATGATAATTTTCATAGAATGTCAACCTATTAAATGAAAATATAAAAGGAGGAGGAATGTGAAAAGCATTCCCTTGGAGAAAAAAAAATCCTACATAGTCGACCAAAGCTCATTAAATACAAACATACTAATTGTAGCTGGCAACCTCAATTGCCTTGACCTTTAACTTATCAACTTCTCTTTGATCAGAAAAAAAATTGCTAGAACTGCTTTGGACATCATATACATGCCTAATGACTGCACTGAAGTCCTGAGGTATGGTGGATGGTACATTATCATGTATGCTTCTTCAAGAAAGTAGATTCAGTTGCTTTGAAAAAGGTCAAAATATGCTAATTGAAATTGTGAAGGTGTGTTTAGGGCAATGAATAGAACTTTAGAAGGAATAAAGCCACAGTTCTTTCTTTAGTTTCTTAGAGTAATTGTTCCATCTATAAAAAGAAGGAAAGGAGACGGAGAGGGAAAAATGAATGTAGCAGTACCAATAAGATTAACTGGTTTTTATTTTAGCATGAGCTTTCATGGATCTAAACCCACTGCTTCAGAAGCAGTGCTCAGTGGTGTCAAGGCTTCAGGATATAAAGCATGTTTGTACAGTTGTCAGAGTGGGATGGAATACAATAGGATCCAGAAAAAATTGAATTATGGTCTCTGCCCTAAATTTTCACAGGGCTGCTTACAGTGACACAGGTCTTTCAGATCTTTAGAGTGACCAGTTAGTGTTGATGGGTGAAAGCAATAAATCCACTTTTCAAATGTCAGTTTCTTTGGATTTGAAACCATCTCTGAGAAGATTCCTTTTGGTACACATGCAGTGGTGTAAATCTATGCTTCTGAATGTTCAGATGCAAAAATGAATTTGGACTTCAACATTACGTTTTTCTTGCGGTTGTGATATTGCAGGCACCAGGGCTAATGGCTTAGGTGAAATATTGTAAGATGGCCAAATAGTTCTGCAGTCAATGATTCAAGCCGGGAGGGGACAATTAACTCCATTGTTTTGAGCCTTAGTGATAAACCAGTAGGTTACTGTGCTTAGAAAGGCAAAATTACTACTCCCAAGGGCATTAGTCAGTATGAGAAATCTAGTGGAAGAAAACTTCCAGTAATGTCTTCATCTCTTCACCCTTTACCAATGCCAGGAGAAGAGCACGACAGGAGTACTGCCCCCCACACCAGCTGCTTCCAGGATCCACGAAGCACAATGGCCCCACCTCTTCCTGCCGCAGCAGGCTGTGCTAGGGCAGGAAGTGTAGCTATTGTGCTTCCAGACCCTCTGCACATCAGGTAAGTGTAGGATGGCAGTGCAATCACAGCTCATTGACAGGGGACACTCATCAATGATTTTATCTGTGATCACACTGCGGTCCCATCATTCTCCTGTCCCTATGGTGGGACAACAACAACCCCCAGAAAGGGCTTAAGACATCGACAGAACTATGGTTTTGATGTGCTTTCCCAACTGTTGCCCAGGATGAACTAAGAGAAGGAAAATGTCATTGTGGTAGTGAACAAAGAGTTATGGCAGTTCCTAAATCTTTCTCACTGTTTAGATTGGAAAAAGTGCCAGGCAATTATTGTTTGTCTTTAGGAACATCCTACCAAATGACTGCTGGCTACTCATCCACAATATTGACAAAAGCAAAATGAACTGAATACTTGAATCAAGGCATGTGCTTCAAGGTATGTGGTAAGCATGACATGGAAATATATTTGTAACCCTTGAACCAGTCTTTTAATACATTTATTTTCAGTCTGCAGTAAAAAGGTTTATCTTTCCCAAACCATTAGTTATTTTCCCTGCAAGCCATGATTTCTGCTTGATTTTGAATACTTGGAAAGAAGTGTTTATTTATTGCAGTGGCATCCAACCTTTCCCCAGGAGCTCAACACTCTATATCTTGTTATCCTATTTTTCTCCTCCACAAGTAGCAAGTGAACTTTGTTTGCTAAGTAGGGATTTGAGCCTAGGCCAAACGCAAAAGCTTAACCATTGCACAACACAGTCTAGCCTGTACTCGAATCACATCAAAACATAATCTCAATTCTCAGTTCAAAATGCTTGAAATAAAGTCTGCTAAGAATTCTTTCCAAATTAAATCTTGGTCTTTTATGCAGGATATAGAGGCGAGGAGTTCACCAGATTAAAGGACTATACCGGAGGTTCAGACTAGCTGGTGGCATCTAGGCATTGATTTAGAGAATTGGGCTTCGGAGAGGAGGGGAAGTGTCCAGCAAAACTGAAAACTTAGTTTGCAAAACCAAGGGAGGAGCTTCACAGAGATGCTATATCAGCAATCAGCAGTCAAGGAATCAGGATTTTTGCAGTGAACTCAAATGCTTCACCTCATTTCGGATCTCAGAACATCCTAAAGCACACATTGATGATTTCCTCTTTGTTATGAATAATGTTGATGGTGGGAAAGCCTTGGTCTGCAAAATAGGTAGTATGCCTCTGTGTTGAGCTTCAGCTTAAACTTGCTAAGAGCCAATTTGGTGTAGTGGTTAAGGTGTTGGGACTGAAATGTCAAAGATCCACGTTCTACTCCCTAGTTCTCACTGAGCTCTGAAAATGAATGGGTTATCTTGGAATCATTGTTAGAGTAAAGCAGAGTGGTACATAGAGAAAAATAGTAAAAATGATAAGATATAAATGTATCTAATAACATAATGCAAGTAAGTAATATCCATCAAATAGGAGACAATGGTGGAGTGTTTAGAACAGATGGTCCATGAGAGGGTCACTAGGACAAGGCAGATTCATATGGGTACAGGCATGCCTTGAACATATTGTGAGACAACATGACTCACTGGAAAAAAATGAAAATGACCATTAAAGTAGAAGGCAGTAGGAAAACAGAAGGGCATATTTCAGATGGATTGATTCAATTAAGGAAGCCACAACCCACAGTTTGCAAGATCTGACCAGGGATCTTGAAGGTCTCATTCATAAAGTCTTCACAACTCAAAGCTGAATTGATGGTAAATAACAGCAATGCCTTAAAATAATCCACTCCTCAAACTTTAAAGTTTAAAACTGTATACTTTAAAGTGAGCCTGGAAACAAACTGGTAAAAGCTATTGATATAGAATTGGTGTAAAATTAAGAGGACCTCCTGGTTTTTATTAGTGTCCTGGTGGTTACATTTTAGATGACATGAGTTTTCTCAGCTTCAGGATCAGCTCCACATAAATGTTTAGACAGCAAATAGGCCTGCTGCCTTTTTTTTTCTTATCAAGCAGACTTACACAGTTGAAAGATTCTTTCAAAAGACAAGTAAACTGAATGTAGTTGTCAGGAACAGATTCACCCTCAAACGTAGCAATAAACTTTAGTAGAAGATTTATTGAAACATAGTGAATGATACTGTCTATCAGACGTTAAAGCTCGAGAATGGAATGCTTTCCCCCCGCCTTACACTTAAACAGCAAGTTTCTCCTGAGATAGTTGTAAAAGGACGAACGTCATCATGCCAAATGGTTCCTTTGAAATTCCAGCCGGAAAGGAATGGTTGGCACCTGGGAAAGTTAACAGCCTACTATCACTATTTCCCCAGGCTACTGCTATCCTAAAACAACAAACATGGAGGACTCCTGACATCCTGCCCCACTTTTTTTAAAAAAAAATTCATATACATATAGATACGCAAAACAAGTAAAATATTACAGAACAACAGAAATACAAGAAACCCATGCAGTAATAACAAAGTCAATCGGGGCGTTGAGGAACATCAGTCGGCGAAGAATCCAGCGAAGGGGCTCTCTTCAGCAAACTGGAATGAAAGACAGGATGAATTGCCTTGAGGGAAGAAGGGAGATCCAGTTCAAAAGAAACATCGTTAATAGCTCTTTTCACAGGAAAAGGACCGAGAAATCGAGGGGAAAGTTTTTTAGAAGGAGAAATAGACGAAATGTGCTTAGAGGAAAGAAAGACCAGATCCCCGGGTTTGTAAGAGGGGTTAGGCTGCCGTTTGCGGTCGGCAAAGCGTTTGTGAGAAGCTTTTGCAGACGCTATAGCATCCGAAACGGATTGCCAAATGCCCGAAAATTTAGAGACCCAAGCAGAAACAGAAGGAGGAGCAGAGGAAGGGAGGGTGAGGGGGGGGAAAGGAGAAGGAAGAAAGCCGTAAACTATTTCAAACGGGGGTTTCCCAGTAGAAGCATGAACAGCATGGTTTACAGCAAACTCAGCAAACGGGAGAAGCGAAACCCAATCGTTCTGGTTTTCAGAAACAAAGCACCTAAGAAATTGTTCAAGAGATTTGTTAGCACGCTCAGATTGGCCATCTGTTTGGGGGTGATAAGCACTGCTGAGTTTCTGAGTGATTCCCAGGGTTTTCAAGAGGCAGGTCCAAAACTTGGAAGTGAAAATTGGATCCCTGTCCGAAATGATCACCGAAGGTAGTCCGTGAAGTTTCCATACATGATGAACGAATAGGTCAGCAAGTCGTTCAGCATTGGGTACTTTCTTTAGAGGAACAAAATGACATTGCTTGGAAAAGTGATCAGTAACAACCCAAATAACATGAAAGCCATGTGAAGAGGGGAGAGAGACGATAAAATCCCATGCGATAACCGACCAGGGGCTACAAGGAGCAGGCAGAGGTTGTAGGAGCCCTTGAGGCTTAGATGTGGGCGATTTAGAAACGTTGCAAGTAGCACACTGTTTAATGTAAGTTTGCACGGAGGAGTTTAGTCCAGGCCACCAAAAAAGGCGGCGAATCGCATGCAATGTCTTCAAAAACCCAAAATGTCCAGCAGGTTTGGAATCGTGATGACGATGAAGTACATGCTCACGGGCAGCAGGGGGGACGTAGACCTTGGTGCCATAGAAAGGGAGATTGTCAACCCACTCAATTTTGTCCTTATTTGCCGGGAGCCATGAGTCGGCATGCGCTGCATGAACGATAGCATCGCGGAGAGCGGAGTCACAGAGGGAGGAGGCAGAAAGCCTTGTTTTTGCTAATGTGCGAGTAGTTACTTGAGAAGCCAGGGAGGAGGCAGGAAATAAGGCTTTGGAGGGGGGGGACGTAGCAGAAGGTCCCTCAAAACAGGGAAGGCGAGATAGAGGGTCCGCCAATTGGTTGGAACGGCCAGGTTTGAAAACAATTTTAAACCGGAACCTCTGGAAAAATTCAGCCCATCTCGCCTGCTTAGGGGAGAGTTTCTTAACCGACTGCAAGGCTTGCAAATTTCTATGATCAGTCCAGACTTCAAAGGGGAGTCGGGCCCCTTCAAGTAAATGTCGCCAAGTGGTCAGCGCAAAATGAATAGCCTTGGCTTCTTTCTCCCAAATAGGCCAATTAGCTTGTTGATGAGAAAATTTCTTTGAAATGAAAGCACAAGGCTTGAGTGCTCCCTCAGAGTCATGTTGCAAAAGAACAGCGGCCATGGCAAAGTCAGAAGCATCCGTTTGCACAATGAATTGCTTAGCACTGTCGGGGAAAAGTAGCAATGGCTCTGTAGTGAATTTAGATTTCAAATGTTCAAACGCCGACTGACATTCAGGGGACCAACGAAGTTTGTGCGACTTACATGTAGATTCGCCTTTAGGTTTCCGTAACAGGTTAGTAAGCGGAAGCGCTATGGCTGCAAAATCCTCGATAAAGTTCCGGTAAAAGTTTGCAAAGCCAAGAAATTGCTGCAGTTGCTTCAAAGTTTTGGGGACGGGCCATTGCAAAATAGAGTTAATTTTCGAAGGGTCCATTTTAAGTGAACAATCTTGAATCCTATAACCCAAGTAATCAAAGGTTTGGGTGTCAAATTGGCACTTAGACAGATTAACTACGAGGTTATTATCTATCAGCCGTCGAAGCACTTCCCGAACCAATGATACATGAGATTCCATGGAGTCTGCATAAATTAAAATGTCATCCAAATAAATCAGAACCCCCTGATACAATAAGTCGTGGAAAATGGTGTTCAAAAACATCTGAAACACAGATGGTCCAGATTGTAATCCAAAGGGGAGAACCGTCCATTTAAAATTCCCCAGTGGGGTTGCAAAGGTGGTGAGCCATTCAGAGTCTGGGTCCATCCGAATCCTATGAAATGCTTCTTTAAGATCAAGCTTAGTGAAATATTTTCCTTGAACAAGATGGTCTAAAACGGTCCGTATCAGGGGAATGGGATAACAATTGGAAGAGATAACCTGGTTAATAGCAGAGTAGTTAACTATCAGCCTCGGATCCGCTCCGGGATCTTTTCTCTTTCGGAAGAAGACAGGACTCGCCGTAGGGGCTGTAGAAGGCTTGATAAAGCCACGAGCCAAATTTTTATTAAGGAACTTTTTGAGGGCAAGGAGTTCTTGCTGGCTCATGGGGTAAATTTTTGGTTTAGGCAGCGAGGCTCCGTCAATCAATTCCAATTTACAGTCAAATTCAGTGTGGGGGGGCAATTTGTCAGCCTCCCTCTCATGAAAGGCCTTCTGTAAATCACGGTAGTGCGAAGGAATTTGTTGCAATTCTTCATGGCCAATAGAGAAGCTTGCCTCGGAAGAGGATAGAGTGCCAGCGGTCCAGTCTATTTGGGGATTATATTTACGGAGCCAGTCGATTCCCAAGACCAATTCGAACTGCACCGCCTTGGGAACTAGGAACCGCATGCTATAATTATTTTGGTCCATTTGGAATGAGATGGGCATGGTGATTTCGCTTATTGCTCCTCCAGTCATTGAGGTCCCATCCATTTGAGTTAACTTGATGGGGCGTTTCAAAGGCTCATATAGAGTTTTAAGGGTCTTGGCCAATTTGGGGTGTAACAAACTTCTGGAGCAGCCAGAGTCAATTAGTGCCCTATGTACATGCAAGGTCCCATCTCCGCCAGTAATCGTAACCGTGGTATAGAAATGGGGAATTTTAGGAGTACTTACAGCTGTTCCCGCTGCTTTCAAACCGCCACCGTCGGGTTCAGAATCCCCATCTGTGTCCGAGGAATACGAAGAAGAGGTTTCACCGTCGGGAGCGGAGTCTCCTGTCGCTGCTGCAGGGTCCTTATGAGTGCGTCTGAGCGGTTGTTTGATGGCCGTTGTCTGACGTGTAGATTCTTTATTCCTGGGGTCTGCTCGTGCTCCTTTAGTCCCCACCGTGGCTTGGTTACTGGTGCAGTTGTTGGCAAGGTGACCCGGTTTCCCACAGGTGAAACACATGCCCAAACGGAGGCGTTTGTTTCGTTCCTCAACATTGAGGAAGGTGGGGCGGCGAGGTTGTCGTTTTGTTAAGTCTTGTCGTTGTCGGTTCAACTGAACAGTGTGGGTTATACCCTCCACTTCAGTAGCTAGTCTGATCCAACCTAGCAGGGTTTGTGGGTTGGCCTGCATTAGGCACCCGTGTAAGATATCAGGGTCTAGTCCATCTTTGTATAACTCGATAAGAATCTCATCATTCCACTGCACTTTGGTGGCCAGGTTTCTAAATTCACGCGAATATGTTCCCACGTCGTTCCTGCCTTGTTTCATTTGTTTTAGTTGATATTTAGTTTTTTCTAGTAGATGGGGGTCTTCAAACCGTTCACGCAAATGGTTCATGAAGAGCTGCAGATTTTCGGTTTCGGGGGCGCGGGTGTCATATAGGTTCGCTACCCAGTCAGCTGCCAGTCCTTTCATTCTCTGGCTGAGGTATCTAATTCGGGCTGCATCATCCCGAAAGAGGTGGCCATGATCGACCATGAAATTATTTGCCATAGTCATAAAGAAAGAGAGTTTCTCACCCTTCCCGTTGAAGGACGCTTTCAGGTCTCCCACGTTTCTGAGTAGCGGTGGCGCTGGAGCTTGCCCTGCTGGTTGCTGGGGCGGACCAGGGGTGCCTGCCGCTGGCACAGCCGCTCGTGGTTTGTGTGCTGGTGTTCTCAATGTCTGTGAGGGACGGATGCTCATCTCACGTAACATGGTCTTGAGTTCGAGTATCTCCTCATCTTTTCTCTCCAGTTCTGTTTCCATTCGTGCCATTTCCGCCAGAAAGGAAAGGTCTTTGGCTGATGTGTCCCATCTAGCAGCCCTTCTGCGTTGTCTTACCGACATAAGCGGCTTCTCTCCCCAGACCCAGGTTTGGCCGCTTGTGGGGGTTTCCATAGCCTCGCTCAGCGGTAAATTTGCCTTGGTATCCATGGACGCTTCGGTCTCTGCAGTTCCATCAGATTCTGCAGATCCTCGTTCTTCTTCAGTAATTAACTGATCCACTACTTGATGCATTTTAGGGAAAAAAAAGATTCTCGAGCTTTCTGTCAGGAACAGATTCACCCTCAAACGTAGCAATAAACTTTAGTAGAAGATTTATTGAAACATAGTGAATGATACTGTCTATCAGACGTTAAAGCTCGAGAATGGAATGCTTTCCCCCCGCCTTACACTTAAACAGCAAGTTTCTCCTGAGATAGTTGTAAAAGGACGAACGTCATCATGCCAAATGGTTCCTTTGAAATTCCAGCCGGAAAGGAATGGTTGGCACCTGGGAAAGTTAACAGCCTACTATCACTATTTCCCCAGGCTACTGCTATCCTAAAACAACAAACATGGAGGACTCCTGACAGTAGTACTACTGTGCAGATTGAAAACTACTTGATGTACTCTGGAGGCGGTTTTAGGCCGTCCTATTGCTTAACTATCTCCATGTATTGCCAGATGTTCTGATTAGATATTATGTTCGCTATTATTTTTTCATGAACTGTGATAACTAGAGCCAGCTGGATGATAGCGTTTTAATCTTTTTATTTGTTCCTTCACCTTCTCTTAAGGGCATGGGGTATTATTGGAATAGTTTAGGACAGCAGTTGATAGCCTAACCAGAGTGAGACTTTCTTTACTGGCTTGTGCAGGAGGAAAAAAAAAGTATAAGGCAAACCTTGCTTGAAAAGGACACTTTCCTTTTATCTTGCCTGCTGAGCATAACAGAAGTCTTAGATGAAACAGTCTCAGGTGTATTGTCCTGTGGGCATGCTTGCAAGAATTTCATTACTGTTGAAGGGAAACGATACAAGTGCTTCAGGGCAGAGAGAAGCTCTCCTCCCGATTTAACCATGAGTTTTCTTTTCTTTCTTTTTTAAACAGTACTTTTCCTTATGGGAATGAGCACAATGGTATTTGCAGGGCAGCATTTTGCAACACCACACAGGAGTTAGGACCATGAAGACTATGGTCACCCAGACTGGTTAAGATGTTGAAGTTAAAAGAATCTAGTCAGAAGCTGTGTCCAGTGGAACAAAAAGAGGACATTAAGATTGTAACATAAATGAAAAGAAATAAGCTGAAATACGTCCCATGTTGTAAAGGCAGCAATTGTCACTAATTAATGCAGCAGGTCACAATGATTGCTACTTCTTCCTGTTGCAGTGAGCAGATCGTCATACAGCCATTTTCATGCACTTCAAAGGAGAAGAACTTCATTTGTATATTTGTTGCATTTCTCTGAATCCCACCTGCATTCTTATCCCAGGCCATTTCCGCATTACACTCTTATAGTGTGATTATTCCACTTTCAACATCCTATGGAATCCTGGGGTTTGCAGTTTTGGAAGGGGCTGGCCAAAACTGCAAACCCCAGGATTCCATTGGATGTTGAAAGTGGAATAATCGCGCTATAAGAGTGTAGTGTGGAAGTGGCCCCCGTCTTTGTATCAGGTTGCAAGAAAACTTTGTTTTCTTCCCATATGGAAATTCATACACATTTTTCATATATACGTTCCTAACACAAGTATTTTCTAGGCTATTTTTTTCTTGAGTATAAACTTCTATGGCTCATGGATTAAAGTGTTTTAAAATGGTTTTTAGCTATCTGCATTTTGAAGGCATATACATGTTGTTATATTTAATATTTCCAAGCATACATTACCAGCCTCTCAAATGTGCATTTTGGAGAGAAAGTGTTCTTTGTCTCACAACTTGCCTCAGACATCTGAAATGGATCCTTATCTGATCAGACCTGACTCCAGTGACATTGTTTCGATTCCTAATTGGTGCATGCCTCCAAAGGGTGTCATCAGAGGATGACACGGCTGTCATCAGAGCAGGCTCACCAGATACAAAAGTTTATTTGGTTCTACTCTTTCCACTCTTTCTCTGCTCCTAAGTATATGGCTTCCAGGTGAATTCCCTGTAGAGGCCTAGGCAGAAGTATTTGGGGATATGGGCAAAATGAGGTAATTGTCTCTCCCAAATAAGAATTCTGTCCTCAAAATAAAAATTTACTTCATTCCAAAAATATTTAGTATCACAATAACTTAGACCTTTAATTGATCATTTAGAAATATGGTTTACACATCCAAAGAAAAGAGGCAGGCAAAATTATTGAGGGAATGTAAAAACATTCTAGAGAACCAAGGTGGTGTAGTGGTTTGAGTGTTCAACTATGACCTTGGAGACAAGCGTTCAATTTCCCATTTGGCCATGGAAACTCACTGGATGACCTTGCATCACACACTCTCTAGAAAACCTAGAAAACCCTTTGACAGGTTTGGCTTAGGATCTCTGTAAGTTTGAAACAGCTTGAAGGCACACAACAACAAACACATTCTAGAAGTTGATGAGATTCTATTTCTCACTCTCTGCAGTTCTAGAAATTTGGGTACTAAGGGAATTCAGTGGGCAGAATTCTTATTTGGGGGGCCAGTGCCCATATTTTGCCCTTCTTGTAGCTATACCCTGGGCCTAAGCCCTAGCACAAGAAAAGAAAAGGCATCTGGCCTTGGCAAAGGTAAAGGAGAGCATGCGATGAGAGAGGCACTGTTAAGTAGCGGTAGCAATTTTCAGCTGTAACATTCCTGTCTAGTCAGGAACAGACTACAATGTTGTTGAAACTGTGGCTCTTATTTGCTTTGTGGGGTTAAGTGGTAGGTCTAGGAGAATATTGGGTAGGAACGTTTGAACGTCTCTGCTCCTAACTCTAGCAAAATCCTCTTCTGTAGCTGACTTAGGAATGACAGGGAGGGGATAGCTTTCCAATAGGGTCAAAATGCATACTCTTTACCTTCTTTTCCCCTTGGCATATCTGCATAACTTCCTGCTATTGTTCATGAAGCAAAAGGGAAAGAAGGATAAAGAGACAGACAGAATAAAGCTAAAAAAGAAGACAGTACTCTTTCTTCCAGGTGGGTATGTATATATTTGCCTTCCCAACTGATAGGAAGCAATTGGCCTGGAAATGATTTGGGCTTTAATTTCCACACATTGGCAAGAACAAATGGCAAGAAATACAAGCATCTACCCTTCTCAGCTAATAGAATGTTCTGCTCCTGTCCTTGAGTACAGATTTTTGCTCTCCTCAGAATAACTTGTCTTCAATCATGAGTGTCATATACGAATTCTTTCTTAGAAATTCCACTGATGGAATCAGCACTGTCAGATAGCTTTGATGATGCAAAGGTCAAAATGAGAGATATTCTGGAAGTTGGCATATCTAAGTGAAAGGCTAAAAGCTCAAAGAATTAAGAGTGTAACAATGGAGTTGATCTTTCAGATCCCAGTGAGAGATGGAAGGAACATAAATGTCTCAAAGATATTTGGGCAGGAAGAGGTGATTGTGCATTTGTCATACAGTTGGTATTCCATGCTTGCCATTGAAAAAAGGCGTTGAATTACAGAATCAAAATGGAAGAATATTAGACAAAGGCTAATGACATCTTGAAAAGCAATATCTTGCTTTGAACCCTGGAAAAGAGTCACATAAACGTATGGCTGTCCAAAATCCTTCAGACATCTGCATGGTAAATAGAGAAAATAGAGGAAAAAAAATACTGTGAAGCTGTGGAGCCTTCAGATTCATTTGAAGTCCCTTGTCAAGGAGAATGAGAAAGATATATTTTCAATAAGGATGATTACTGCTAGGGCTTGGGATGCAGTTTCATTTGCACCCTGTTGGTCACATCACCCTGACACTCCCACCAATTTTTTCTGCCTTTCAGATGGAGTGGAAGTTTAGCTTGACATACCAGTTGAACAAAGGCCTCTCTTCTTGGCTACTCCACCAATTATCCTAGGATTTTTTAAATTTTTTTTATTTATTTTTTTAAAAAACCTAAAATGTACCCATGTCTTAAGGGGTACAGGCAGTTTTATCACACTTCCCTCTCCTGGGTGTTTTAGACCCAGGAGAGGTCCATATCCCTCTAAAGTGGAAGTAGAAAGTAAAGAGTAAAGTGGAAGTTGCTATTCGCATACCACTTGAACAAAGGCATTTTCTTGGCCTAAAAGAGTTAATGTGGTAAAATTATGGTCTGGAGGGTTAACAACAACAACAACAACAACAACAAAATTTCTTTTCAAAATCAGTTTTGAAAGCACAGCTGGGGACTGTTGCTATGTGACTTCTTCTCATGCTGAGTAGTCACATGAGATCTTGCAGCTCCTGTTTTCCACATGGTAAATTATGACAACTGGCTACAATGTGATTTCCTGTCTCCTGGGTATTTATATTGTCTCAGATGTACAGGAGGAACTTATGCATGTAGGAATGATTGCCACAAAGTGAACATAATGTATGAACAGGGACTATGTATACCTAAAACAACAGGCAGTGTTACTTCAGACTTTTTATCATATAGGCATTTCTACCATTTCTCTTGATTTGCTGATATAAACAAACAAGTTAATATAAGCGTCATGTTAGGGACATGCACACGCATAAGTGTAGTTCGGAAGTATTCCCCTAGCTTGTCACACCCCATTTGAAAGACCCTCTTGGCAGCTGTCAAGAATGGCTCTGATTCTGCTGCTACTTATGGGTGGGGGTAAAGGGACAATAATTCAGATGCCACTGCTCTGACTTTTGAGGACTAGGGAGAGGAAGGGTCCACTCCATTTGTGAGTGTATCTTTGGTCATTCCCTCCTTTGAGCTGAAACCAGCTACTTCTTTTCACTCCCATCCCTCCTCACCAATATGAAGTAGCAGAAGCAGTCTCTGCTCTCTGCCTTGGCTCAACAGCTATTGGGGACAGAGAACTGCACAGGTGGAATGTTACATTCTGCCTTCTCAATGTTGTGTTCTAGCCATGGTCAATATGTTCAATATGAAAGTGCAACTAACATTATAGTTTGATGCTGTCCACTCTGGTAGGCTGTGGTTTTCAAGAACTTGAGATGATGTTTCCATGTTGCCTTCCTAACCCAGATAATTAAATTTCCTTTGGCTAGAGTTGCCAGTTAACTGGGATATTCTATATGTCAGTGTATTACTCAGCACTGAATCCCTCCCTCCCTCCCTCCCTTCCTTCCCAACCCCATCACAGATTTAAACCAAAAAAAAAAAAATTGTTACTTATCCTATATAGAAACTCTCATTACTTAAATGTCCTTTCGATGCCTTGCCTCCAACACAATATCACCATGACACTGTACTTGGGGGGGGGGAACCAGAATAAGTATCTATATGAAACCAGAATAAGTATCTATATCATGTTTGGAGTATTGAATTAGCCTGTCAAATTGTTTTCCCACTTAGAAGCGGAAAATGGCTGCCTGTTTCCTGTTTTCCTTGTGAGCTTTCTAAGGGGTTATGTATAACCACTGCTGGAGATGGTTCTGGGGGTCTGTGGGCCTTTTGTCAGATTCAGAACAGTCATTGCCTTTACATTTAACCTGTCTATAACCTTGAACAACTACCATACCACCCTGAATACACGGACATCCCTTTCAGAGTATAGTTATAGTACTATGATTCCACTTTAACTGCCAAGGCAACACTCTATGTCCTATGAAATCCTGGAGTTTGTAGTCTGGCACTAAATCCCACTACCTAAACTACAAACCCCTTGATTCCATAGGACATAGACATGGAAGCTAAAGTTGAATCATAATACTATAACTAGGGATGGGATGAATCCAGAATTTTCTGAATCCAGACCCGAATCCCTGGAAGGTTCTGGGAATCCACGAATCTCACAAATCTTGAATCATATTTTTATAAAGAGTTTAAAAAGCAACTTTTTTTTTAAACAGAACTTTTTTAAAAAAAAAGCAAACCTATTTTTTGGTTGGTGGATTTAAAAGATTCGGTTTGCCTATTTTTGCACAGGGATTTGAATTCACAATTCTTAAATCCTTGCTGAGGATTCAATTGGCTCATCCCTAACTATAACTGTGTAGTATAAAAGGCCTCTGGTTTTGTTTGATACTGGAAGATAAGCAGAACTGGACCTAATTAATACTGGAATGACATTTCACCAGGGATCTCCAGGTAGAGAAATAAAATAATCCTTCCTGAAAGCCTCAACAGCTGCTACCAGAATTGACAATACTAGGTCAGATGGACAAATAGTCTAATCCAATATAAAGTAGATTTCTATCTTCCTCTGTTATTTTTATGCCTCAGAAAAGAAATGGAACACCACAAAAAACAAGTGCAGAGCAGAAGTGGTTGCATGTAGTTTTGCTCAGGTCTACTTGGTTGCCAAATACAGCAAACAAAAAGGGTCAGCACTGATGGAGCGCTGTCAGCACAGAGAACAAAGAAACTGAATGACAGGGTGCCGTCTTCGTTTTACTCACATGGTAGTGGCACAGCAGAAATAGTGCTCTTAACAATCCACGTTTCCTGCATCATTTTGTAAATAGCTCTACATCTGCCTATTTCTAAATCTTACTTTGCTTTTTAATGTGTCTGTGTAACTAGACAGACCCAGTAACTAGTTCTCCCCATTGTAATATCTTTAGAGCTATACAAAACCACTGGGGTGAATAAGAAGAAAAAAAGTCTTTAGAAAAGAAAATGGAACATCAAGAGTCAGCCAGCAGGTAGGATAATCGAACATGTGCATAATAAAAGCATGAAACAACTAAAACTGTAATTTTAAACAATTTAACACTACAGCAGAGTAATAGGAAACCCATTTCAGTGCTAACAACTGTATTATGAAAAGATTTAGTAATGTATTTTCTATTTAAGAAATAAAATATTACAGCATTCTGGGCTTATCATATCCATACCTTTGACATACTCTGTTAACAGTAATAAAATAAAAACATTAGGAAGGTTGGATACACAGTTAATTCACTGAAATAAATAGGATTTAGGTTAGTTATGATTAAATCTAGCACAGTGTAACAAGTCCTCAGTCTCTTGCTTTCAACCATAAGATAATTAGAACACTAGAAATGACAAATAAGATCTTGTTGTTTATCTGACTGTGAGTTTATAGCTTTGAAGGCTTCATGAAATAATTTGTTCTAGTTGTTGTCAAGAAATCTGGAGCAGAAATGAGCCTGTAAGAAAACTGGTAACTCTGTCTCCAGAGGAATGGTAGATTACAATTCATTTGTCTCACTGTAGTTAACTAAGCTATTTACATTGGTGGAAAGGAAATGGGATTTTTAAAACAGAAGCTTAATTCACAAGAGGCCTTTCACAATGAATGAGGATGATATGACAGTGGATTCTGTCCTCTTGGATTTGAATTTCAATAAATGAATCACCACCAATTTTTTTAAATATTATTTTTTACATTTCTGTACCGCTTGAATTTGTAGTTAGGCTGAACATTCCTGAATATTAGTGCAATCTGAATTCCTAACAGCAGGAGATACCATGGGCTGAAAGTTGACTCTTCTACATGCAACGTATTTGTTCTGCTACTATGTCCCTGAGAGCCAGCATGATATAGTAGTTTGTGTATTACATTAGGATCCCCACTTAGCCATGGAAAACTTCTAGGTGACCTTGGGCAAGTCACACTTTCTCAGTGTTAGAGGAAGGCAATAGAAAACCTCCTCTGAATAAGTCTTACCAGAAAACTTTCATAGGATCATCATATATTGGAGATGACCTGAAGGCACATAATTACAAACATACTCTCTACCACAAACTACTCACACAATCCAGAGAGCGGCCTATATCCAGCATCACGATGACACGATGGGACTTTCTTACCATTCTTCTTTACTATTTGTTAGCTTAAAATCTTTTAACTTTAGAGTTAGCTAAAGTAACATATTCTAATGATACATTAAAATGTGATTTGTGACCTAAACATTGTAATTCCCAAATCTTGAGGGACTACCAAAAGCAAGAAGTATTTTTGCAAAAATCCAAGGGAACTAGACTTTAGTTAAAAAAGCAGCTAGGGAATGTAGGCATTGTTGGGTTTTTAGCTCTGCTTTTCATTTAATCAATAACTTTATTAAATACTTAATTCTAGAAATAGGTTAACACTGGGATTCCAATTTAGGATGACCAATTAGTTAAATTAGTTAATTGGTATCTTAACTGACTTTAACTAGTTACTTCCTATGTTGGGACCAAGATGAGAATGAACTCCAGCTCATGGACATGGATGTTAGAATGATTTGGGCACAGAGTCTAAATGGATGGGGATTGTGACCTTGAGAAGTTCATTTCTGAACACACACACACACACACACACACACACAGTGAATAAATAATTTCTAATGTTGGCTGTCTCACTAGTATTAGATTGCCATGACTCAAATGTGCATAATGACACTGCTACATGCCAAATATTATGGTCTTACAGCATTAATGACTTGTCCATTTACAAATGAAATCAATTTTTTTTTGCATACCAGTAAATATTAAAATTAAACCACAGACGGTTTCATTTGCAAATCCATGCAATGCAAAGAAAATATTTTCTGTGCTGTACGTAATGGGTGGTTTCTTTAAAAGGATTTCCTAACTGCCAGTTGATAGCCTGACAGTTCACCCATGGTCCTTTGTAATAAGAAGCACTCTTAATAAGCTCTGTTCTGCAGAACTTTCTATAAGATATATATGTGTATGTATATATATAATGAAATGAAGCAAATGGTTATTTTAGGTAAATCCTTCAGGATCCCAGACAGCATAGCCCCTCTGGTCCACAAATAAATCACAATATAGAACATGTCACATAGAGTGGTTATGAATCATGCACGCATTCCTAAAGATCTACTGACACTGTTTACTGTCAGGCTTCTACACCAAAAGTTAGTAAGAGAAAATCAATGTCAGCATTCTTTTAATGGCTACCTGAGGCCAGTACTTACTTTCTAGAGAGAAAAAAACAGAGTTAATGCTTGACTTGAAGCTGTATTCTCCACCCACCCCTTAATGCTAGATTTATGAGGGCTTGATATGCTTACTCAGTGATGTGACAGAGGTTTTCTCACCCTACTCAGAGGTATGCCTTAGTCCAGCTCTTCACTTCTGGGCTTGACCTACACTTGGCCTTAGTGAAAATGAATTTTTAACCGATGTCCTTTCCATGTTTTTGCCTTATATCTCAATGTATTTTGCTCACATCATCATCATTTTTGCTTTCTTTTGTGAATTAAAGGCATAGCCATTTTAAGTTCATTTTGTGCTTGGAGTTCAAACATTGTCATAACTCTCATTCCACTTCAGTGAAGTTCACTGGCACAGAAGATAGTTCAGTAAGCACAATTTTGAGATATAACATACATCAAAACCCAATATATTGTGACACATTCATCATTCCTGAGACACCAGTAGTGTCTCTGCTCCAGTGGTGGTTTGTGGCTTCCATATCCTCTGTGGGTTTCAGTCACAACTTTAAAAGGTAGCCAAGGTGCTCAAAGATGCAAAACCTGGAACATTTTTTTAAAAAATGCAGCAGAAAACCAAGAACAGATTCCCTGTCGCATGTAACTGGTAGACACTAACTGACATTGTTTATGTGGATTCCATATCGGAGATGCAAAGAATCTATATAGATGGACAAACTAATACTTTTATCCCAGACTCTAAAGGAGCTATCCAATGTGCTCAACTGCATCCTCCAGAATACCTTCAGCACCCTAGATAACTCCTTTAACATTCAGACTAAATCAAGAGCTGATTTACCAACACACTGTCATAAAAACAACTACCTGCATGGAGGGCTAAGTGGGAAGAAGAGTAGCAATGGTTGTCTTTAATCTCAACATTAAAAGTACTGAACAGTAGTCCTCACATAGGTGCCAAACCTTGGACATGAAAGCTGTGACTTAGAAGCCACCAATGGCTCCTTCCCAACCCTGCTTATTGCAGAGCATCTCTTCAATCAATAAACATTTAACTAAGCAAAGCACAACTTTCTCTTCCATAGCAGCTGTTATACAAGCTCAGGCTTACATATGCATGTGTGTGTGCACACACATAGAATCATAGAATCATAAAATCATAGAAATGTAGAGTTGGAAGAGACCACAGGGGCCATCCAGTCCAACCCCCTGCCATGCAGGAACACCCTCAAAGCATTCCCAACAGATGGCCATCTAGCCTCTCCTTAAAAACCTCCAAGGAAGGAGACTCCACTACACTCCGAGGCAGCATATTCCACTGCCGGACAGCCCTGATTGTCAGGAAGTTCTTCCTGAGGTTCAGGTGGAATCTCCTTTCCTGCAGCTTGAATCCATTGCTCCTTGTCCTGATCTCTGGAGCAGCAGAAAACAAGCCCTCTCCTTCCTCTACGTGGCATCCCTTCAAATATTTAAACATGGCTATCATGTCCCCTCTTAACCTTCTCTTCTGCAGACTAAACCTACCCAGCTCTCTAAGTCTATCCTCATAGGGCATGGCTTCCAGGCCTCTCACCATTTTGGTCGCCCTCCTCTGGACTTGCTCCAGCTTGATCATGTCCTTCTTGAATTGGGGTGCCCAGAACTGGACACAGTATTCAAGATGGGGTCTAACCAAAGCAGAGTAGAGTGGTACCAGTACCTCCCTCGATCTAGACACCATACTCCTAATGATGCAGCCAAGAATTGCATTGGCTTTATTGGCTGTCGCATCACACTGCTGACTCATGTTCAGCTTGTGGTCTATGAAGACTCCTAGATCCCTTTCACTCGTACTGCTATCTAGTCATGTGTCCCCCATCCTATATTTATGTATTCCATTTTTTCTACCTAAATGTAGGACCTTACACTTCTCTCTGTTGATTTTCATTTTGTTAGCTTTGGCCCAGCTCTCCAATCTATCCAGGTCATTTTGAATTTTGATACTGTCCTCTGGCATATTAGCCACCCCTCCCAATTTGATGTCATCTGCAAATCTGACAAGCATGCCCTCTATTCCTTCATCCAAGTCGTTGATAAAGATATTGAACAGCACTGGGCCCAGGACAGAACCCTGTGGCACTCCACTAGTCATTTTTCTCCTGGATGAAAAGCAACCATTCATGATCACCATCTGGGTTCGGTCGGTCAACCAATTACAAATTCAACTAACAGTAGCCCTGTCCAGCCCACATTTTACTAGCTTCTTTGCAAGAATGTCATGGGGAAATTGAGGTATGCTACATCCACAGCATTCCCTTTATCTATCAAGTTAGTAACTCTATCATAAAAAGAGATAAGATTAGTCTGGCATGACTTATTTTTGAGAAATCCATGTTGACTTCTTGTGATTACTGCATTGCTTTCTAAGTGATTAGAAACTGACTGCTTAATGATCTGCTCCAGGATCTTTCTGGGTACTGATGTCAGACTGACTGGGCGATAATTATTTGGGTCCTCTTTTTTTCCCTTCTTGAAGATGGAGACAACATTTGCCCTCTTCCAGTTTGCTGGAACTTCTCCCATTCTCCAAGATTTCTCAAAGATTATAGCAAGCGGTTCCAAAATGACCTCTTCCAGCTCTTTTAATATTCTAGGATGTAATTCATCTGGCCCTGGAGACTTGAATTCATCCAGTGTGGCCAGGTATGCCTGTACCACCTCTCTACCTATTATGTGCCTCATTTTCCCTGCTTCCTCACCTACTCCCCAACCGCCAGGTTGAGTGCTTGTATCCTTCTGGGAAAAAACTGAGGCAAAGAAGGTGTTAAGTAGTTCTGCCTTTTCTTTTCCCCCTGTTAGTAATTCACCATCTTCTCTGCGCAGTGACCCTATCATCTCCTTCTTTTTTCTTTTGCTGCGGACATATTTAAAAAAGCCCTTTTTATTGTTTTTAATGTCTCTGGCCAGCCTAAGTTTGTTCTGTGCTCTAGCCTTTCTTACCTCCTCCCTACATCTACTAGCTACTTGCTTAAATTCTTCTTTGGTGGTTTCCTCCTTCTTCCATTTCCTATACATGTTTCTCTTAACACTTAGCTCAGCTGAGAGTTCTTTAGTCAACCATTCTGGTTTCTTCAGATACCTTCCATTTTTCCTCTTTATTGGCACAGTTTTAGACTGTGCCTTCAGTATCTCCCTTTTAAGGAACTCCCATGCCTCCTGAACTCTTTTCCCTTTCACTATTCTTGTCCATGAAATTCCAGCCAGCAGCTCCCTAAGTTTTCAGAAGTCCGCTTCTTTAAAATCTAAGATGAGTGTCTGGCTACACTTATCTTCTCCTTCCCACTGAATGCCAAATTCCAATAGGGCATGGTCACTCCCCCCTAAAGATCCAACCACTTCTACCTCATTAACAAGGTCATCCCTATTGGTCAGGATCAGATCTAGAATATTTGATTCCCTTGTGGCCTCTTCCACCTTCTGGACCATATCCCACCCAACATATCCCAACTATCTTTTTTTTTTCTTAATAGCAGCAAAAGTGGAGCACTTTCTGTCAACCTCCAGTACTATGAAGAAAGGAACAACTCTAGGAGCATCTTTGGTGAAGAATGAAGAACACTTCCATACTTGAGAAAGTTGCATACTGACCCCAGACCACAAGTGCAGTAATTGTCACTTGGTGCAGTATCAAATACCCCACAGTTCCTTGTACATTTCCTTATTTTTCTCCTATCAGTTAGTGCATTATAAAATAGAAGTTTGCTACACCACAGTCAAAATTTTATTCTATTGCAAGGGAAATCTGGTGACACTAGGTAGTTGTCTGATAACATTTCTGTTATTGGTATGGTGTCTGATATGAGTTGTCTGATAACATTTCTGTTATCACTACGGTGAACTCAGAACTTGGGAGATGAAAAGGCTATCTAGACAAAGGAGATAATTAAGTTTGATGTCTAGACTGAATTGGTTTTCTTCCTTAGATATTCCAGTGTCGCCACCTGATGTCCTTATATCAACTCAGCACTCTGCTGTCCAGATCGTTTGTCTTCCTTGTCTTTCTGATAACCATAGCTTCCATTCACTGGTGTCATGCCAGCTCTCAGATTCAGTACAAGATTCTTTACCTTATTTTCAAAATATAGGAGTTTCATGGACCAGTTGGGCTGGGAAAACCTACCATTTTGTAAAGAGCTCCCCTCTAGTTCAACTTTATCACTCCATAACTACCACTCAACATCCATCCAAATGTCTTCTGCCCACTCAAAAGTCCCCACTATCTCTTCCTTACTGCCCTGCATTTCTGTGGTTGTCTCTAAGAACACTAGTCTGACACCATCTCTAAATCTTCATATTCTATCTCCAAACTGACCTCTTTCATTAATCCTTTGACACAATTCTCTAGTTACCATATCATGATGAAACTTAATATATAAATGAGCCTATTTACATGTAAATAAATATTAGAGATAAATGGGACAATGTTATAAATATTGTCCCATTTATCTCTGCTTTCACTTCTTTCCTCTTCTTACATTGTTTCTACTGTCTCAGATTTTAGATTGTAAGTAAGTTCTATTAGACAGGTATTTGTCCTCAAGTATCATTCAAGCAGACTGTGTACTATACTTAGAAGAAAAACATAATCTAGGGACTTTAATCTCTGAATGCCCATCCACATGTACACTCAAGATTATTCTTGTATTCCTTATTCCAGAGATATGTGATATTTAGGCTGCTCAAGTATACTGGATTGGATGTTATGAACACCATAAGTTCTAGCATTTTCTTGGCTTTTATAACTTATTGAGTCTTGAACACACACACACACACACACAGAGCCCCAGAGGGAGAGAAAAAGAGGCAGGCACAGAGCCATCATGCTTAGGTCCTCCATCCCAACTTCCACTACCTTGCCCTCAGATGGAGAGAAGAAGAGGCAGTATCTCATGGACTTAATCCTCTCCTAGACTGCCATCCTCTTTTCATTTTTCGTCACATCTGAATTAGATTGTAGGCCTGAGAGCAGGGAAATATCTTCTTGGTTTTTTACTTGTAAAGCTCCCTGCACAGTGATGGCATTATATAAATACATTATAATGATAATGATGATGGTGGTGGTAGTGGTGGTGATCATTACATACATCCTTCTGGCAGCAACTGCTTTGTGAACCTACAGGAAACTTTTCTGGCTTTTCCTTCAGATATTCCCCTTTGAAGCCTTTTCTCTTTGTGATGCCCCTGTTCTTTCCTTAGAATATAATTGAAATAAATAGCGCAGAACGGTACTTGGGGTGTATTTTTTTGTCTCTGCTGGCCAATTCATTTTAGCTGCAAATTTAAAGCTGCATAGTGATGAATATTAATGGTACTATTAGTATGTAAAGGTGGCATTGGTATTGATGCATGGCTAAGTGTACAGAGTTTAGAAGAAGGAAGAGTCCATCTATCTGCACTCAGATATCCCCTGGCTTCCATAGTAAATCTATGCTCCTAACTTTAGAGACTGTTCAGAATTGTCTACACTGTGTGCATGGGCAACTACTGGGGGCTAGGGAGCCACATCAACCCCTGCCCAGGAGACACCACCTTCACTTCAGCCCTTACACACACACACACACACACACACACACACACACACACACCATTTTTGGTCTTTTTCTATTTTAGAAAAAAAGGTCTATCCTAGGTCTTAAATGGCCCAGAGGGGAGCAAAAAATGTTGCAACCTTAACCCCCACCCTGGAAGGCATTTGGGGACATGTTTGGTTTTTTAAAAAATCCCTAGGGGATTAAAAAGACCCTTGTGAACTTTGCTTTCCCCACCCATGGTTCCTTTTTTCCATTCCCATGGCTGACATCCTGTTAGTGACACAGACACAAGTGTGGTTTATCAGCACATATGTCCCTTTTTAGATGAGGTACAAGGGGGTATTCTCTTGCCTTGATGATCTATCACAAAACCGACTGTTCCCAGCAACTATCAAGTGTCAAAAGAAGAGGCTGTTTCTGATTTTTCTAACTGATGGTATGGGAAGGGGAAGGAGTGGGAAAAAAAAAAACTCAGGCCAGGAATATACAGCTGCTCTGGGCTTCTGGGGCAAGGAGAAAGAGGGTGTACTCCATCTGGTAAGAACATCATTGCTTCCCTACCATAAACTGACACCAGTTGCTATTTCATGGTCTGAACTTCCTCCCTCTTCCTCCTGTCTCCTTCAGTAAGCCACGTCCCCACCACCACAAGACTTGATAGCTGCTAGGAGGGACAAGAAGACTGCAGAACTACGGGAGTGAAACTGCATCCCAATGTAGGATCTTGGCCCCCGTACGTGTCAACCTTCTCTACCACAGACTCAGTAACACAAAGCTTAAAACCTTATAGAGGCTTTGTTAGAGAAAAGAAATTTGCTGCCTAAGAAACAATTGTTAGCTTCAACTGGCTTGTGCATGTTTTGTTTGTGTATGTACAGCACATATAGCATGAATCTCTGTCTAGTTACCAGTAGTTTCCAGTGCCATCTGCTAAGCTGGGACCAGATGGCAGAATTCTGCACATTTCTGTAAGATGGGTGACTGAGTGGCAATCTAAATGTGCCGTGAGACACCCAAGCCCAGGGAGCATTTGGGGAGTTGTTATTTCAACCTCCCACATTATAAAAGCCAAAGCTTAGAAGTGATAGCTTGCAGAATGATATCTGTAACATTTAGTTTAGGGAGTAATGAGTGAGTAACAATGTTACTCCCACACATTTAAAGAGAAGCATCCCATTATTTTGGGGGGGCAGGGGAGGTGTTGAAATTAATTACATTTCAAACATTGTGTTTTAGGGGTACATTGGGTAAGTGACCACTTGCAGGACATTTTTCCATTTTCAGAACAGAAAAATAATTTGAAAAACATATTAGTGATGCATTATTAGTCAAATAATTATTTTTAATTTACCAAAGTGCTTTGTAAAACATATATAAGTCATCAATAATATGAAAACAGACTACACAGAAACCTAGTTAGTATGGGAAGGTTTTTTTTTATTTTCAAGGTAAACTTTTAATAAAAACATTTAAAAAGAAAAAGGAAAAGGAAACTGCTTGGTAGCTTTAAGAGTTCACCCAAAGTTATATGCAGGTGAATCCAGTGTTATACCCCTATCAACTGTCACCAGATAGAACATCAGCCTAGAATATCTTTCCATAGCTCACTGTCATTAAAAGGGGAAGCACAGATAAGTCTATTATGATTCATACAGTAATAAAGGGAAACTAAGCATCATAGAAAATGTTACTACTAACGCATTATGAAAACTTTAAAATGCTGTACTAGTCAGTTAAGTGTTTTGAATAACGTTCTGAACCCAGATCAAGGTCTTTGCTTGGAGTTTGCACATATCTAGGACTATGTTCTTTTAAAAATGTTTTATTAGATTTTAAAAATATAAATTATGTTAACAGTGAATTACATATTACTGTATCATTTAAACAACGTTTTTCATTATAATCTTTAAAATAATATTTTTTTTTTAAAAAAAAAGTATCATGCCAAAAAGTCTTGTATGCTAAGGGTGGGCCTTGATCAGTTGTAATATCTGAAACTTGGGGATATTAATGGATTTCCCCAAAGCTGTCTTTTGCTGTTTCACCCATTCACATCTGTGACTTGAATTCCTATAAATAGGTAGACTCTGGCATTAGGAATATTCATTTAACATTAAGGCCTATAGGACCCTGGTATCCACTCAGTACTATTTCACTCACCACCACTCATCACCATATAGTCTGTAGTCTAGAATATGACATACAAAATCAAAATAACTGAACTGTGTAACATGACACAACACACTGATATTAGTTGCTGAAACTGTTGGCTTACTTTTGAAGTTTAATTTCTCATCCCTTTTGAAGTTCTGACTTAAATCCCTAAGTGTCTTCAGATTAGTATACATAGGGACCAAATGGTTGTGAGGATGGACACATGCATGTTAGATTAGGGATGCTGCTATATTTCTTTAAATTGGTGAGAGTGTCATTTAAACATGGTGTGGTCTAACATCAGGTATCTATGGCTTTGGTTTTTTGCTTTTTAAAATGAACTCCAAGATCTATCAACTGGACCCAGATGCAAATTAGTGGCTGAGATTCAAAGGAAAATATTGGCTCAGGAGCAGGATCTTGGGATATGACTGAATTTCAATAAAGTAGATTTCAGAAGCTTGAAATCTGACCTTATCAAGTTTAAATCATACCCATGTGCACTCACATCACTACCAGTAGTGCACCCTTTCAGCAATACATTTGGATGACTACAATATAAAAGTACAAATCTGTGTCCAAGATATTGCATAACAGCAATTCTAATAGCTTAATTTAGAAGGGGGACACATCATTTGGTTGTATTGTTAAGCAAGTCAGACTCAGGAGTGACTTGCTGATCTAATGTAGATCATTCCCTGATTTTCCAGTAGCTCCTTGTATCTTCTTTCTGCCATCCCTGACTTAAAATGTATCGTGGAGCTGTGTGGGTTAAGAAGTGCTAAAACCTTCCCTGCTTTCCTCTCCACTTCTCCTGGTGAAGCTTTCAGGCCACTCCCGATCTTTGACAGTCTCCTTGTGGAAGTCTTACATAAGAAGAACACTATTGGCATTTTTCACTACTTGCATGTAAAAATGACATTATTATTACCCAGTTAGTGGCCACTGTTGACCATTTTTGGCTAATACCCTGTGGCACTGATATAAATGAGAGTTTTATTACTATCTAATGAAACAGAGCCAGGATTTCACTTTATTCATCATACCCAACAAATACATTCCCTCCTTTTGTTCTTCATTTGCTTGAATTAACTTAGGAAGCAAGAACTGATTGCAGTAAAACATTCCATTCCATTTATCTTAGAAATGTCATACAATTTATTTTAAATAGCTTCTTATTGGCACAGGATTGCAGGATAATCCATTCTTATTTGCAACACAAGCACCGATCTTCACTTCTCAGAAATGTCAGTCTTCCACTATGTCCTAGACTCCATTAGAAAGTGACAGAAGTAAGCATTAAGTCTCATTAAACAACACTGTAAATGGTTTATTGCTCTAATATATCTGTGAAGATCATTTGAAAATAAAGTGTAATATCTGCCCATAGTTTTGCAAGCATCTTCATATGTCATAGCTTCAGAAAATTAGTGATGATGATTTTCAATCACTTTATACTAGAATAAATTATCACTGCAGCTGACTCATAGAAATACATCTCATACAAAAATTAGTTTCTCTTCTTGAATAATGAGAAAATGTTGGGGGAAGGGATTGAGTGGAAACTAACCTCATCTGCAATTTGAAAACATTGTCCAATAATTATCCAACATTATCCAATAATAACCAGTTCAACTTCATGGAAACTTGGTATACTTTTATTGCCTTTGCTAACAAGAACACTTCCCCATCTCAAACACCACTACAAATGGCCAGGTTTGGTCTATGTGCTTCTTCAACAATACAGCTGGACTGCTGAGTTAAATAACCATCTGACTTAATCACACAACTGATCTGTTTTATTGATTGATTGATCTGATTTATATCTTACCTTTCTCAGAAAGGGGGACCCTAAGTGATGCTCTTGAGATTTAATGACTATCTGTTTATCAGGTGTGATTTGTTGTTCCGTTGCTTTTGTCATTAAAGTCTTTTGTGGAAACATTTTTTAAAAAGTTAGTTGGCTTTTTACCTATTGCTAGCAAACCTCCTTGAAAGAGGACAGATTTTTTTGAGGCATCTCATATTCTGTTTCTTCCATCTCTCTCTCTCTGGGTATTCCTGAAAACTTTGGGTATCCAGCAAGACTGCTGATCCCTTCGTCTTCTCATGGATTGTGCCAATTTGCCAGCATAAGCAATGGTAGTAAGGGCTGAACATCAGAAACAGAAGTGGTAAGATAAACAGTCTGAGTGAGGAGAGCTGGAAACCAAACATGTAGAAAGTAGGTAATCATTTCATGTGATGTAAGATGTTTGTTATTATATTATTGTAAATAGATTTAATTTAAGTAGTTTCTGTTTTGCTTGCTTAGTAATTTAGCATCTGGTCATTTCTGTTTTCTTTTTTGTGTATGCGTAGTTTTATATTGAGCATAAAACTATTGAATAATAATAAAAAAAGAAATAGAAGCCATAAATGGGAATGCAATTAAATGCTGCAGTTTAGTGTGATCCTTTTTAGCTATCCCATTAACCAACATTATGTTATCATTAAAGATAATAATAGCACCTCTTTCCTGGATATACCATTCTATTCCATTTCCTTTTGATTTTCATACAACAATGTTCTATGGCCATCGAGCATGTTTAATTCTCTCTGGGCTCTTTTGAGTGCCCTCTTCAAGATTTTTGTTTAAGATTTTATTTTTGAAAGATCTGATTAATTATTTCCAATTATTTTTGAGATTTCCAAAATAACACTAATATCTCCATGGGTCAACAATGCTATTTTGGTTCCATATTACAACAAATAACAACAACAACCTGAACTGGAATTAGAAGATAGGATGGAAGCTTATGTAAAGTTTGCCATGTATGAACTCTTGTGTTGTAAGTTGACTTTGTATTGTACAGAATAACTGAATGCAAGATGAGATCTTAAATTAGATTAGGACTGAAGCATTGGAGAAATAGAGATTTTAATCCTGCTCAAATATTTGTCCTGCATGGAATATCATCAATCAGGACAACACATTGGGAGAATAAATAAAATACACCCCATATATTTTGCAATTTTGGTCTGAATCTCATACAGTATTACATGTTATAACTTTTCTTCTAATAGATGGAAATGGATGCACTGGTTCTATGGGACAAAGCAAAACAACTGATAGATAGGAGATGAGATGAACGGATATGAGATTTGTAGACAATAAATGGGTTTTGTGAATCTGTAGAAGTTTTAATATCTTCAAGCAAAGACTGTACATTTGTATTCCAATGTGCAGCATATTTCTAAAAATGAACACTAAATGGAGTGTCTGTATGTGAATAACTTTGCGGTTAACGCTATGCTTCATGAAAGAAAGTGTTCACAAGTCCAATTCTCTTTCTATTAGATAGAGAAAAGCATTTTAAAAAGATTAATCCAATGATATTTTTAAATTCTGAATCTTAAACCTAGGACTTCATTGTAAGAATAAAAATAAATACTAAAAAATAAATAAATGAAGTAATACACTCCAACTGGGAACCCTTTCACACTTCACAGTTACACCACTATGATTCTACCTTAGCTGCTATGGCTGGGATTTGCAATTTTGTGAGACATTAGAGCTAAGAATCCTAAGTACTCCTCCCTAAACTTCAAATAGCAGAATTCCATAGCATGGAATCATGACAGCAAATTTCTGTGATATAATTGTGAGGTGTGAAAGTGCTTCTGCTTAGATTATATTCTAACAAGAAAGGAATGTCTATACTGCTCCATATTACTCTTTCTAACATTACAACTCTGACAACAATATTGTTGCTATCAATTTGAGAAGGTACATCCAATCCACCTTCATATATAGAAGGGAAGCAGTACCATTCTTCTGGCCTCAGTTTCACGGCCCCAGCTAGGGCTGTTTGGGTTCCTCATGGACATTCTTCATAGTCTTGCATTTGGCATGGGTCTTAATTGGCACAATTAACTCCCACAGGAATTGGGTCCGTATTGTGAGTACCTCAAACTGGAGAAAGCCATGTGATCTCCAGAGGAACAGCAGAAAATTCCTATCAGCCTTTCCTGTACAGAGACTTCCCTTCATGAAAGCAACACATAAAGAAAAAATATAAAGAAGTAGTGCTTTTCATGCTTCTGTACTTTTTCCTTCAAAAGCATTCTGGGTTGAACTTTGGCATAGCAACAGTTTTAGAAACAAATTAGGACATCAGTCAATATAATATAGAAAGAGTAATTTCAAAAAAGGTAGTTAGATTTATGTAGAAGCTATGTAGGAACATATCATATCACCCGACTCAGCTAAATGCAGAACATAGAAGGATACAAAACTGCTATATACCAAGTGAGCTTGTTAGGCCATCTACCCCAGTATTTTCTGTACTGATTTGCAGTGGCTTTCCATGTCTGAGGCTAGGCCTTTTTAAAGACCTACCTGGAGGCAACAGCAATTAAAATTCTTGCATGCAAAATATTTGTTCCATTAGTGTACTACAGATCCTTCAGTGTCTTAGAGGAAAACTTTTTACTATTAGCATATTTTTATGTGTTGTATTATTTAATACATTCTTTTTCCATGATACAACTGTTAGAAAAGTAGCCAAAAAGTCTAAGGAGAATCAAAGTCAATCACCACATGGATACAATCATAGTGTTACAGTTAGCAAGGCTGCTCAAATAGTTAATTCTCAAAATAAAATGATGCAATGTTTGCCAGAGGTTTTGCTCCTGTTATCTGCCCTATCATATTTTTGGACCTCCCTGGTAAATATTACTTCATCTCTAAAAGTGTAAAGAAGACAAGGCAAGTTGGGGGAGCAAAAGGATGGGTATTATGTGAAAAAGACATCGCTTGAAATTTCACTGAGGTTGATCTTATGAACATTCTATGCATTCCCTCAGTAACTGAAAGACTGGACACTATTCCTTCCTGAAAACAAATTGGAGCTGATGGAAATCTAACTGAATGTTAATGCACCATCAAGCAGAAGGGCAGGACATGAACACATAAATTATCCTATATTCATTAGGCAAATTAAACATGACACTCTGAGGGCTGTGACTTGGAAGCATTACAGTGTAATCAGGATAAATAAACAGGATGTTTGAGGGAGGGAAAGACCCTAGCAGAATAGTTCAGCCACATCTGACTGAGCAGAACAAGGAACAGGCAGGAAGCCCATGTGAGGGCAAGTGAATAAAAGTACTGAAAGTAGATTCGGAGGCTTGTCAGATCTCATCTGCAAGAATGTAGTTATTCAATAATTTTTTTTTCTTGAAGGAGGCAATAAATAATTTCAGCAATTTTCTTCCTGCTGTAAGAAAGTCTTCAAAACCCAGTATTTTGAAGCCTATTCACAATCGCTCTTATTCTGTACAAAATTCACACATGGCTCTTTTGCACAGAAAACAGCACTTTCTGTATAGGAAGCAGCATTTTATGTGCAGAAAACAACATTTCTGCATAGAAATAGTGTTTCCTTATGCAGAAAATGTTGTTTTATGCTCAAACCTAGCATGTGTAAATTTTCTTTTTAATTTTTTTTTATTTGAAGACATTAAAATAATCACTGACATTCATTCATGAAAAAACAAATAGGAACATATGTTACTAGAATATACACAAAATATTTCCTTACGTCATCCAACCTTCTCACCTGATTTTCCCCTTACTGAGAGGCAAAATAGAGATATAATTTATAGAGCATTGTCTGTCAAACAGATATAACTTCTGAACCTTTCTACAGATTAATTCTAAGATTTTTGTTAGTCCAGGATTCTCTTGTCAGGGATTCTCAACATTTTTGTGACCATTTTTTAAAAAAATATTTCTGAATATTATTTTAATCCTGTGTGTGCATTATTTCTGCACTCCTTAACTCACTGAGGATGCTATTTCAAACCATTTGCATCACTTAGGAAATTTTATGACTATTGAAAATATTAACCAATAATAAAAATAAATAAAACTGTGTCAAATATAAATAAAATAAGATAAAATAAAGGAACAGCAAAAAATGCATAAAACATTGCATAAAACATTGCAAATATTAACCACTCCTGGGAACCTAGCAGGTTTTGACTTCAGATCTTAAAGTGTCCTGAGCAACACTTGATATCGTGAGGAATAGAGCAAGGAATCCAGATTAAACAAGTACTAGTTTCTGTGTCCAAGAGTGTCCAAATAAATTGCAAAGGCAACCCATGTCCTTTTATTTTCATTGTTCTATTTATTTAATTAGGAAGAGTACTTCTAGCTCTCAGTCTGTGACTTTCTGTCCTGCACTGCAACTGCTGTAGGCCTTCAAGGAAGAAACATAATCTTGCATTGTTTTTCATGAAGAAATAAATATATGTGGTGGAAAAGACAGTAGATGCAAGATTAGTGAATGCCATAAATGAGGGGGAACCAAGGAGATTATATGTTGGCCAAAGTTGCAAATGTGTACATTTACAAAAGATCATCTTACAAGATTATTCAATTTGCACAAGTGGTGTCTGGTTAGTGAACCTCATCCACCCATCCACACACAATATGTTGCATGAATGGGGCTTACACATTTTCACTACCATGTGGCAAGGGTAGACAGGGAGAGAGCAAGAGACCGAAATGACAGGAATACTATTAAGAACCATCAAAACAGAAAGCCAAGCCAGTGTAACTCTGCCAGATTGCAGAGAGGATGGGGGTACCACTGCAGGGGAGGGGGGTATGAACACCCACTTGGAGCACTATGGACAGTTGCATTGCAAGGGATCTGCTTGCATGAGGAGGCTTCTTATGTAAGCCTGTTAAGAGCATACAAACTATCACAACTGGCACCTCTGCTAGCGTAAATCCTTTGCAGGATCCTGACCAATATGTCAAAAACATGGAATAAATTACATTAGAAAATCTCTCTCTCTCTCTCTCTTATCCTCTCTTCTATATATAGGCTATGTAGGCTGTTTTTTAAAACACACACACACACACAACCAAAATACAAGCAAGAAAACTCATGAGTATGGCCCCTGCTACCAGGTGGATGGTTTCCAGATTTCTTCTTAGTATGAAAACAAAACATTTACAGTGACATAAAAAGGGTCAAATTATGTTTAGTAGATCCTTCTGTACATTTGCTTCAGCCTTCCAGTTTGTGGCTAGAACAGACCAGCAGCTGGAAATTGACAAGGTGGAAAACTCTGAAGTAAGTAATGGGTTTGTAGTGTTCTCACAGCTATTAGAATGAGAAGTAGCTCATGGATGTGCAGTCCCCCCCTTTTTTTGTAATGCTTTATATAACCACAGGAATACACTTTCAATTTGCTTTTCTGAGGAGAAGTGTAAACCGCAGCCTAGGGACCTGCCATAGCCATGGAGTTTTGGTCTTGGAATAGTCATAGTTGATTACTATCGTTAGGGGCTTAGCTTTTGCCACCTGTCCTGAAGTGAAGATGGACACCATCAGCTAAATGTCTGTGAATCTTTCTATGCTGTAGACCATCAGTAAATCTTTTAACAAGGATGTGTGCCAGCCATTAGCATCTAACAAAGTCTTGGAAAGATTTTGCAGCCAGTTCAGGTCCAGAACAAAACACAAATGAAATATTTATATCTATCTATTTATGAATGAAACTGGCATTAAATTAAAATTGAAGAGTGACAGAATATTTTATAAGACTAAGAGCCTCACAGATGAGAACAGTCTTTATTTGCCCATCTGAAATAAAATGAGAAAGCAGTTAATTTCATCTCCACTATGGCCCTTTTCGCATGGGCTTTCTGTCACGTGAGAGCCCCCTGAGCCTCGCGGGAGTGGGAGTGTTGCTCTGCATGACGCACTCCCATTTCTGCGGCGCTCACGGGGTTGACGCTGTGCGAGCGCATATTTTTTTATTTTCGGCTGGAACTGAAAATAAACGACGCTCGCGCAAGGCTCCTGGCGGAGCCTCACACTTACCAAAGTGCAGAGCGCCGTCGCAGGCGAGCCTGTCGCGCTTCCTCCCCGCTTCCGCCCCCAGCGCGGCCTACAGCTCCCAGGGAGCGCAGCGGAAGCTGGGGACGTGGCTGAAGAGTGCCCGTCGCGGGAAAAGACGCCAGGTGTGGTAAGGAGGCGGGGAGAAGCGGTGGCGTTTCAGGAGACGGTTGTTGCGCGAGCCACCCTCCTCCATCGCGCAAGCGCCGGTGCTGCGAAAAGGGCCTATCTGTTCCACAACAGAGGTGCTACCACTGAAAAGTCTCTAGCTGGAGTACTCAGCAATGTAGACTCCCTAGGTACAGGGACATATAACAGGGTTTTAATGACAGCAATAAATTATTGGAAGATTCTTGTGGAAGGAGAAAGTCATTTGGAAAACCTGACCACAAGCAATTTGGTCTATGGAATAGAAGCATCAAACAGAATCCAAATTGTAATTTAAATTCATTTTTATTGTAATATTCAGAGTCACCCTTGGTGGCTCCACGAGAAGCACAAACTATGTTACGTTTTGAAAGAAAGTGATATTTTCTATAAATAAACTTATCTTAGATAATTCTAAATGCTGATAGAACTGTTACTGTCACTGGTATCCATATGCCTGATACACCATGTATTCATGGCTAAATAGGCTTCAGTATATTTGTCTGGTTAGCTGACACTGTGGCTGATACACCCCATAATCATAGCTAAATAGTTTTCAACATATGCTGTCTGGCAACTGTATTTCATCATGAAGTGCTCACATTCACATTAAGCTTCTCTTAAAACAGCAGGTGAGCTAGTTTACATATTAAGTACAAAAAACCATGCTCCTCAATCTGCTTTCATAAATGGAAACACCTGATTGCTAGATTCCACTACTCATTTTAACAATTTATGTTAATAAATTCAGGTTTTGGTATCTCCAGTAGCCTGATATATATGGTCAAGGTACTTTTGGGGGGCATTTCTAATACCAAGAAGATGGAAATAGGCTACATGAGTTTGTCACAAATGTTTGCACGAGTAGAAGTTATGGTCATTTCTGCACTAGACTGTTGTAGTGCTATTATTCCACTTTCAATGGCCTATAATTAATACTCATCAGTAATCCAGAAATATGAGAACCAGCAAGGTGTAGTGGTTTGTGCTGCACTATGACTCTGGAGTTTGAATCTTAGATGTTCTCTTAATGCTGCTGCCTGCTAGCGCTACATACAGTGATAGCTATGAAACATATGCCAGGAGAAATTACATTTTGAGGGTGTTACAGAAGTATTTAAGAATTTTGCAACAGAAAATGAAAATTCAACCTGTAGGGTTTGATTATGGATTAAGATCATTAGCAAGAAAAGAAAAAATGGATGCAATGTGTTTGTGATGAACAAACTGTTAACCTCCCAAAATTCAGTCAGCCACTCTCCTGCTTCATTTCTTGATCCTAGGACAAATTTTCCTGTAATCATTGATTCTACTCTGTTTCCTATTTTTTTTAAATTTCAACTGCCTATGATTAATAAGAAGTCCTCTTCTCGTGTGTGATCAATTTCCTCCTGGATTCCAGCACAGAATCTTTCAATTTCTTCTTCTGCCTCTGTAGCTGGAGCATAAACTTGGATTATAGATATATTGATGCAGTCTTATTGATATTATTCAATCAAACTTTCTATTATATCCTACAAATGCTTTTGCTACATTTCTCCTTTTATTAATGCCACCCCATTTCTTTGTAAATTTTTATTTTCTGAGTAAAACATATGTAATTATTGGATGCAAAATGTTTCATTCCTTTCCACATTAACCCAGTCACCCCAAATATTGCAATGTTTATACTTCTTGTTTGACTATGTCTAGCTTCCCTGATTCATGCTTTTCATGTTACATGTACCTATAATATATGTTCTGCAGTTTCAAACTTTCTTGTCACCTCTGAACATGTCAGCAGGTGAATATCTTTTCTGCTTTAGTCCAGCTGCATCGTTAGCCACAGTGCTACTCATAGTTGACCACTGCTATATTCCAGTAGCTCACTGAGTGACTTCCATCCTGAGAGTTTCACCATCTGGAATGATCTCTTGTTTCATTTTGAATTGTCTGATCATAGGTAAAAGATAGTGAAAGACATTCAAAACAGGTTTACTAAGCCGCCTTCTGTGCAGCCCTTACAAGTGTTAGCTATGGTGCCACTGCCATTGTTTCTGAGAGATCCCCTGCCAGTGTCATCACCACCACACACACTGCGGCTGCCACAGTGTGGCACATTTAGTCTGGCTCCTTAGCAAAAGCTTTCCTAACATGGGAGACCTTACCAACAGCACTGCTGCTGTCAGTATAGCCTCTTGCCTCACCGGAGCACACTGCAGAAAGATAGTGCCATTGGTAGGAATAGCCTTTTATTTATATGAAAAGATGCAGTGGCAGGGAAAAGAAGAAGGCAGTCAAACTGTGAGAGAATGAACTTTAGCAACCTGAAGATAAGGATACTTCCCCCCCCCGTTCTCTCCCTTTCAGCAGTGTTTGGCCATAGTCCCATTAATCTCTACGTTATTATTAGATAAAACATTCAGTCTGCCTTTTCACCACTTCTAGCAGGCACAGGCATCACCTTAAATGCACTGCAATTGAACATGGCATTTAATGTCAAGCTCGAAAGTACTAATGCAATTGCAATTGTCTTGGGGACAACCTGTAGCCTGACCTTCCCTCTGATGTATGTGAGCCACTTGTCCCTGCTCCCTTTCTGTATTCTTTCTTGCACTACTGACTCAGATATTATTTTCAGGTAGAAGTAGCAAACTCTCAACACCACTTTTCCCACATTCCTTTGATCTAACTTTTGTTTGCTGATGATTGTACTCAGATAAAAGTAAACTTCTCTGCACATAATTTTGGTGTAACAGGAAATAAGCTTCCCTACATAGAATCTCTGATATGACTGAAAAATAACCAGAGGAGGCCTGCCATGTTGCACAGAGCTAAAAAGGATGGCATTCATCTTGGTGATGCAACTATCACAAAAATCCTATTGGTTAGTCCCATAAAGAGTTGATCTATTGAACTGGAGTTACCTATATATTGAGTTTCCATTCAGAAATGGACTCAGCAGATCTACTCTAACCAAGGACTAAGATGATTCATGGATAACATGATTCATGTTAGAGCTTAGTTTGGCTAATTAAAAGAGGAAAGCAGATGGCTTCATCTAACCCACAGAACATTTAGGGTTGAAAGGTATTTTTTTTTTCTCTACCCTTACAACTCCTTCTTTGGTTCAAATGGGACGCCAGATTCTTTCACCAAAATGTTACTACAAAAATGGCATAATATGAACCACAGGTTTCTTCTTCTAGACAATGAGTTGGCAAACTATTTATCAGAAATAGGGAGCTCCTACAGACTCAAAAAATAAAAGTGACTGGGAAAGTGGCTCCCTGTGCTCTTCATTGTAGCAACAAAAATATGTCACAGGAAGCTATGTAGTATATAAAAGAGAAGTCACACTAGTGCAAGCAAATATGACTTAGTGTCTATAATATGGCTAACACTTCCTTCCTGTAAGCACACATCTTGACACTAACAACTATAATGCATCTTGGGCAGTTTAGTCCTTGAGATGTACTTCCTAAAACTCGATGGTACTTGAGGCAAAAAAATGCAAATGGCAAAGCTAGAATGAAACAACTAACAATGCAATGACCTTTAGTGATATATCACAATCTTTCATCTCTGGTACTGTCACCTCCTCCTAGCTAATGACAATGCTCCTCTTGGCAGTATTCCTCTTTTGGCCCCAATGTTTGTCTCGTCCATAGAAAAAGGTTTCCTCAAACTCATGCTTCTTTTAGTTTCCTACACAAAGGGAGAAGGCATAGGCAGTAAGATATGATTACATAAGCTAGCACTTGGCCTTCATTCCGGAGGATCATAGAAATATTAGTTTAATAGATCTATTTAGGATCTATTTAACATATTTATGATCTAGACTGTGGAGTTCTAGGGTACTGGCTATGTTGAGGAAAACAAACATTTCCATGCAGTTTCCATTTTATTTACCAGGTACATGTAGATATACTCCAGGTGTGAGCTTGCAATTTTACAGCTGTAGACTTTTCTCTCCCTGATTTTAGGAAAATTTTCTTTTCTTAGGTTGTAGACTTCCACATTATGATTACAGTTGGACATTATATGAATTACTGTCTAGACTAATTTGTTTATTTTGTTTTAATGATTTTATATTACTGATTGTTTATGATTTCTTATTCTTCTAATGATGTATTGATTAGTATCATAAATCATTTTGAACATTGCTTGAAAGTGGTTTACTAATTTAAATAAACGCAAGGTTACTATCTCTGCTGCACTGTGGTACCTGAATTTTATCAGTAAAGTTTAACACAGTAAAATAGAAAATTGCAAAAAAGATTATACAAATTACTGCCTCAGGCAAATTTTTTGGTTTTAAAAATATAAATCTCACAATGAGAAAAGGGAATAAACTGATGAATTATTAAACTTAAACAAATCTTCCACTATGCAAATACCTATTAAATAAATGTTATGAGGAACATTCTGTTCATGCAGAACAGTTTACTCAATACTAGTAATGGTTTTAATTTGTGTATGTGTGTGTGTGTGTGTTGAATCAGCAGTACTGTAATTTGTTGCAGAAAGAAACTGACCTCAGTCCAGTTAGAAGTATTATCTGTAAAGAGACAAATTTAAAGTGTGTACCCCAGTCTGCATTATGAGCTGTATATTCAGTAGGGATCATGTCGGCAAGATTTGTTCAGAGGAGATTTGCCACTGTTTTCCTTTTAGGCTGAGAGAATGTAAGTTGCCAAGGTCACCCAGTGGGTTTTCACAACTGAGCAGGGATGCCAGTCTGGTCTCCCAGAGTCCTAGTACAATATTCAAACCACTATACCATTTTGACTTGCAAGGAAAGGCAATGAAAGGCTTTATTGCATTACTGTGAGGATGTTTTATATACGTTCAAGTATCAGATTCATGCTGGAAAGCTGTTTCGGTTCTTGAAATTCAGAGCAAACACACCAATGTATGCACAAAAATTATTTGGGAGGTAAAGAAGTCTCAACACCACTTCATGCATACAAAATCATTCATAAATCATTAATCATAATTAACATTTTTCAGCACAAACTTTTGTGGGTTAGATGGAGCCCTGGTGGAGCCCTGGTGGCGCAGTGGTTAAATGCCAGTACTGCAAGCCACAAGGTTGTGAGTTCGATCCTGCCGGGCTCCAAGGTTGACTGAGCCTTCCATCCTTTCGCAGGTTGGTAAAATGAGTACCCAGCTTGTTGGGGGCATGTATAGAAAATGTTTCAAAATACATGCTATTTGTAAATTGTTCGCCGCCTCGATCCATATGGAGAGGCGGGATACAAATAAACAAACAAGCAAGCAAACAAACAAATAAATAAATAAATAAAATAAAAGATGGATTCACTTTTTTGGGGGTGCTAGGAACAGGTTGGTTTCCATTTATTAAGCATACAAGAAACTATGTCAGGAAAGACTTAAGAGGTAGTGAGTTCATTCTATGGGCTTCTTTACTGTGTTTGGCAGTGAAGTTTTTCTTGCAGGGTATGTGAGGAAGGAAAATGAAGTGTCAAGTTATGGCACAGATACTATAATGTAATACAGAGACTGGCAGTGGTCAAATGAACCTCCTGGCTCTGCTGTCTAAACAGTGACATGTCAAGGATCATGATATAGTTGGAACAACTTCTCAATATGGCCTCTGGACCCTGGACCCTGGAAGAGAATATCTTATTCCTTAGAATATCTTATTCTGAGCAGTAGCTAAAAAAGCAGTAGGATGCTGTGTTTGCAGTTTTTGGAGCAGCTTTCAAACCAAATGCTACTCAAGAACACTACTTTATCAATTATAACTGGCATCTTGCATGGCAGTTACAGATGCATATCCTAGAGTTGGGAATCCACAACTGCTTTATATTCACAGATGTTAACATATTCAGAATCACAGCACTATAGGCATGATCATGAAAACTCACTAGAACCCACCTTAAACTCAAGAGAGCTTCTTCACATGACATAATTGTGTGCCACTGGGGAAAGGAGGTACTTCAGGATGACAGTTATCCCTCTGTTCTCCCTAGGTCATGGTGTGAAAAGCAGTTTAAATAGTCACAAAAAGCAATGTAGGATGTTGGCCCAAATCTCTTCAACCAAGGCAACCTTTACAAAGATCAATAATCACATTGTAGACTCTTAAATAGATTCTGACATATTGAATCTGTCTAGCTTCTTTCTTTAAATCCATCTTTGCTGGATAAAAAAACTGAAAAGGAGGCATATTATGAACCACTGCAATAGAAGAGCATTTCTTAGGGCTGGGTTTATGAGATGTATAATTTGCTATACAACAGATACTGGAATATCAGCAGCAGAACCTGATGTTATTATCATTGCATCAGTGATGACTGGTGGCTTGATGTCAGTGGGATAGAAAACCTCATCCGGGTTGTAGTTTGAACCTCAAAGGTATTATCAATATACTAAACCTACGTTGAGAACAAAGTTTAGCATTTGGGATAGATGCTTTGAGCCTGCATTAAAACTTGGATTAAAGAGAAGAGCTACTGAAGCCCGTGGCAGCTCATGGGCCAAAGATTGAAGAGCAGGAATAGGAACCAGAGCCTCCAGAGCCCTTTAAGTACATTGAAGGTTAGAACAGAGGGGGATGTGGCCCCTGAGGACATTTGGCACTGCATCTGATGTCAGAAATCTGCACAAGGAGGGAGTTCTTGCTGCAATTAGCAGCTTAGTGCATGTCCTGATGCTTCTGTGCTGGCTCTTCTGTGCTCTTTTGTGTACTCTTTCACAAAGAAACCTGTTTTCAAAATAAAGAAAGAAAACAACGAAACAAAACAAAACAAAAACCCTGGATTAGCTGTCAGAATCATGAGCCTCCACTGTGTTGCATCAGTGTTTGTCCTTGGGGCATTATCTACAGATGGGTAATTTGAAGCATCCAATTATGGATGAAGTAGTGAAGAAGAACATTTAGGATACTGTGTTAACCAACCCTCCCCCAGTTGCTAACCCACAATTTCATGCTAACAATATCTAAGATAAAGGAGAAGTCGTGTACAGATTCCCAGTTATTCTTCCTGTAGTGAAATGAAAAGGAAATAAAATAAGCTATGTCTGTACTTGATGAGAGCTTGGTGCAGAAGGAGCAGCACAGCCTGCTGGATTGCTAACTGAAAATACAAATACTATTCAAGTCAAAAGTGAAAACACAGCAGGTATGTGGTTTTTTTTTAAAAAAACTTGATAATGTGTCTTCTCTCTCTTTCTCTGAGACAAAGCTAGATTAAACATTGCAAACTTCCTCTTCAGGCAGACAATACAAAGAAATTTGAGGGAAGTGATGATTTAAGTTTCCAGCTTTTTTCAGGCTAAGGCTGCAATCCCATAGCAATTGAGAAAATCCATAAAACTCAATGGACTTCCTTCTGAGTAGACACATGCATGTTCTGGGGATGTACAGCAACAGGAGGTGAAACTGGAATGACAAATAACAAATGGATTTTACTATTAAAGCTTTACATGGTCTTACTAATATAGCTTAGAGTGTGACTAAGATATAATTAACACATGACATTTAAGTACAATTATTCATTAAAATGAATTTAATCATGTTTTGTTAACCCTGTAATCAATATAGTTTTCTATACACACTTTAAATGAGTGCTTCATGTATTATAGGTTTAAACCCATCTCCTAAAATAAAACAAATTTACTAAAAGTTCTTGGAAACTAAGAAACTAAGAAACATCATACATTAGAGGTTGCTCTGTATGTCAAGAAATGATTGTATATCATGTGTAGCTTGATTCATTACATTGGCTTTGGAAGAGCTGCACTTCATTCACACATGTTTTTCATGCCTCATCGTCAAGAATAAATAATGTATGGAATATGTTCAGGAGGGAAGCCAAAAGAAAATTTCAAGCTTTTCAATGTGGTAGATGCAGGCATCAGAACACTGGTGCAAAATGAAGGAGTGGTTCTGGGAGAAGATGATGGTAGAGAGCAAAAATAAAGAGAAGAGAAAGAGGTGCATGGGACACCTTACAGTTCAAATAGTAACGGTGAAAAGAGGCTCAGAATCAAGGGGTGGTGCTTTGGGTGCATGGTTTTCTTCCTAATTGCCTAAAACACACAGATCAACAAGACAATTAAAATCAATGGAGGAGGGCTTGCTTCTTGTACTGCAATTGGCCAATTGTGATCTGGTGAACCTTTTCTGTGATGGTGGAATTTCCTCCCTTCAGAATTTGGGAGGAGCTAGCTCTGATGCAGTTTTATGATCACTATCTTCATCCAGGATTTCTATGATTGATTTTACTTATAAGTTTGGTAACAGTTTTCAGTGTTTAATTGAAAAGGATGTGCTGCATTTTAATGTCTTTTTATTTGTAAAACCATTTGAGATTTTTTTCATCCACAGATGGCAAGAGGTTTATAAATGTCTTAAATAAAAAAAAAATGGACTATAGTGCTTTTCATTAGCTTCATTTTATACTATCTGGATATGTAAATGTTCATTTTATTTCATTTTCACATGCATGTACAAGAGATGTTGCTTTTTTTTTTATAGTTTAGGGAATTTTTTTTTGTTTTTCTAAAAAAAACATTTGTGCTAAAAAAAGTGTGTATTTCTGTGTTCTGCACCACAATAAAGAGAAATAAACACACATTAAAGAAATAAACACACAATAAACAAACAAGGGATTTTATCACAAGAAACAGAAATATCTAGTAGCAGCTGATTATGTCCTTGACTGGATATCTTGTTCTGTTAAGACACCCTTTCTTATTGAGGATGAGAACATTTCTGACGTTTTCATCCCAAATCTGGAGGAGGGAAGATTTCTTCAGGGAATTGTGCTCTGGTTGCATCTTGACTCAAGAGATATAATACATTCTATGAGGACTGCCTTCAAAGATAGCTCAGAAATTCCATTTGTGACTCCACGCAATGTCACCTATTCAGCTGATTCTATACTAGATACATTAATTGCTTCTTCACTTCAGGGCACAATTTAAACTGTTTGTTTTAACTTTTGATAAGACCTAAGAGGTTTGGAACATAGTTATCAGAGGCATTATCTGCATCTTTTGGGCACAGAGGTCATATCAGAGACCCTTTTGTCTGAGCTATCATTAAGAGAGTTTACAGTGATGCAGGGCTTTCTTGGCAGTTGCCCCACATTTACAGAATGCATTCCTTTTAGAAACTGATGTGCAATTATTTTTTTAAAAAGTAAAAATGTTTCCACTTTGATCTGTTTAATTAATTGTCTCTAGGACCAATTTAGGCCATTGTTGTACTACACTGCAATAGCACTATTATTCCACTTTCGACAGCCTATGGAATCCTGGGGTTTGCAGTTTAGGGAAGGGCATTTAGAAACCCCAGAATTCCACAGGATGTTGAAAGTGGAATAATAGCACTATAACACTGCAGTGTGGAAATGGCCTTATTTTTATAAAATGCTCCTTCTAGAATGTATACACATTGTAACAAATGGGGTTTTCACGTGTGATGTGCCTGCCATATATGTGGGATTTTTGTTCCAGGAACCCTCAATGTAAAAAAAAAAGTGTATTGTGTCCCACTGTAATCAATGGATGCAACATGCATGTACCAGCAGCAGGGTGGGTACATACCCATCACATCCACCGACTATAATGGGATATGATGCTTACACAACCTCACATTTGTGCATGCAGAGGTCATGCCAGAAGATGGTGCACTGTACATATTACTATGCCTTATTTGAAGAATAGGTTTTGGAGGATCTTTATGTCCTGACAGGTAATCTGGAAATATCTTAATAAAAATGAATAAATGAGGACCTGTATGCCGATCAATATAACTTTGTAACTGTTATTTGAAGAAATTTGCATAGCCAAGAGCTTTATTACTAGATAGCTGGCAGTGAGAAACCTTTACAAGAAGAAGTTCCTGGTTGTTTATATATTTGGTACTATCTCACTCACACTATTGGCACACATATCTGCTTGTGAGAAGCTCTGTGCCTGCCTGCCTATTGATTTCCACTCATGTACTAGAATGTTCATCTTCACAATGGTCAAGTGTACAGCTGTACCTGGCCTGGGTGAACACATGTATATTGTATGAACTAGTAAGAACACATTCACTTTATGCAAGCATGTTAAATGTAGCCCTCTACATTTTCTGGTAAACATCCATGGGAAATTCTGAGGATATCACATGTGTGAAAGGCAATTCTGAGGGAATGTGGAAAATGTGAAAGAACAAAGAGACTGAAAAGAGCACAGGGAAAGTGTAGCAATAAAAAACGCATCTAAAGACAGACCAGGACCAAATTTCAGCTAATATTCTCAGTGTTGGTTATCATCTACTATTAATTTGAAGCCCAAATAATGGCAACATGAATTCTAAGCTGCATTCCAGTCCATACCTAAAGAAACATACAGGGCTATTTCAATTTATTGTATTTCATCCCATCCCTTTGGTTTGATTTGTTTTGAAATTCGACAGTTTTCAAATTTTTCCTTGTGCTTTCTTCACTTTTTCCCTCTTCTTATTAAAGAATTCATTTTCAAAGAATATTGCAGACTTCATTAGCAGCCCAGATCTTGTACAACTACAGTGAAGGATCTCCATCGCACTGGCCATATCTGATAATGATGTCTCCCAAAAATCAACCTTTTCAGCCAGGCAGCATCCCAAATGAAGTTTTCTAAGACACTGCCAATTGGGATGGTTAGAAACGACATCTGCTGTGCTTTTCCAGTCATCTGGTACATTGAGAAAAGGTAGCTGGAGAGGCAGCTTGGATTCTTGTGACAAGTACTTGTCTCAGTGCTCCCCATAACTAAAGTGCTGAAGACATAATTTCTTCATGCACCAATCTGCTGTGCCTTAGAAACTCTTCAGTTGGGACATTGCCTGACTGAAAAGATAGCTTTTGGAGTTATACTGAATTGTTAACAATCCTAAACATGAATCCTAAAAGTTATGCAATTATCATACAATCATAGAAATGTAGAGTAGACCACAGGGGCCATCCAGTCCAACCCCCTGCCATGCAGGAACACCCTCAAAGCACTCCCAACAGATGGCCATCTAGCCTCTGCTTAAAAACTTCCAAAGAAGGAGACTCCACTACACTCCGAGGAAGCATATTCCACTGCTGAACAGTCCTGACTGTCAGGAAGTTCTTCCTGAAGTTCAGGTGGAATCTCCTTTCCTGCAGCTTGACTCAATTGCTCCTTGTCCTGGTCTCTGCAGCAGCAGAAAACAAGCCCTCTCCCTCTTCTACATGGCATCCCTTCAAATATTTAAACATGGCTATCATGTCCCCTTTTAACCTTCTCTTCTGCAGACTAAACATACCCAGCTCTCTAAGTCTATCCTCATAGGTCATGGCTTCCAGGCCCCTCACCATTTTGGTCACCCTCCTCTGGACTTGCTCCAGCTCGACCATGTCCTTCTTGAATTGGGGTGCCCAGAACTGGACACAGTATTCAAGATGAGGTCTAACCAAAGCAGAGTAGAGTGGTACCAGTACAGTATTATAAATCTGCTTCGCAATCTTCTAACTATTGAACAAGATGCAACTAATATTTTTATTCCATTTTCAAGATTTCATATTATTGTTCATGGTGAGTAGATTAAAACCTCTCTACATGGTTGAACTTCCTTTATCATGGTTTTGAAGAGTACAATCCCATGCAAACCCCACTCTACATAATAGAATTGGGCAACAACATTCATTTTTTAAGAATTATTATTTTAAAAAACAAAACAAAAAAACTAAATTGGAACAAGATTTCAAAATTTCTTATTTCTAGTGATTGTAAGTCCAGAAGCCTGAATACTTAAATCTCTGTATGAAAAGAACTACATTCCATTACATATACTTAACTATACCGGTGTAGAGCCAGAGTGGTGTAGTTGTCTGAGTGTTGGAATAGAAGTCTGAAAAACAGGAGTTGAATTCTCACTCAGCCAAAGAAACCTACGGGGTGGCTTTGGGCAAGTTATACTCCCATCAGCCTCAGAGGAAGGTAAAGGCAAACCTGCCTCCAAACAAATCTCGCCAAGAAAACCCCATGATAAGGTCACAATACACTGGAAACTACTTGAAGGCACACAACCACCACCACCACCACCACCACAACATACCAATGTACAAAGCAGCCCTCTGTGTACACATGTACACAGACTGTATCTGTATTAAATGCAATGTGTGAGCATGTCTATATTCACTGTTTAAACCCTTCTGTCTTTATTGCTGAATTGTAACATTTTATTTAGTCACAATACAGGTTTGCAGTGGGATTCAGAAGTCATTAACATGTAGATTACATGAGCTATTTGCCTCCTTTCTAAGCCAAAGTTAAAACGTGAAGGCAAGGATAAAGAGGAAAGGCCTTTAAAGTTAATTATCTTGTTTTACTGCATGTAAATTTCTACTAGTTACTGAAACATTCAGTAATGAAGACAATGTAAAAAACATCAGGTTATTGAGGTCTAGATTTGAACTTCTATTAACTCTGGCAAATTGTGAGGGAAAATATATGGTTTAACTATATGTGTACGTATGTGTTTCTTCTTCTATTAGGGCTTAAACACTTTCTGTGCCTTCCCAGCTTTCAGCTTGCATATGTTATATATGTTGCTATCCTTTCCTTTGAGCTTCTGGGACCATAATTTCAACAGTGCTCTCCCTCTACCTGTATGCCATCCAGCATACATTCTCCCAGTGGCTGTTCCAGAATGTTGTTGTTGTTTTTTCTTTGTAAAGTGTGCAGAAGTAATCCATGGAAGAGTCAAACTTCTTTTTCTTTAAGTAAACTTCTGGGTTTAGAATCATGATGATATTGGATTGAGATTTTAAAAGCAATTCCATAGGTTATTTTATACTTTTGGTTATAAGCCTAATAAGATCCACAGGAAGAGGTCCCAGGAAGAAGTTGATCTCCACTGAATCAGATTGATGTCTCCAGGCAGGGAAAACGTTCAGTAGCTCTTTTTCTGTGGTTGTGGAAAATATTGCTCTTGTCACTCCCACCTTGTTGTGCTAGAGGTGGTAACAACACAAAGGAAATATGTTGTAGTTCAACTGGCAGAGATCTAGATCTACTATGGTCCTTTTCTTCACTACTTTATTGAAACCCACCCATTGATCTTATGACATAGGGCAGAAAATTATGCTAATAAAATATGACCTCAGAATGGAGTACAACAGCCCTGAAGTTCTCCAGCCAACCCCTCAAGCAACTCCCTCACCTTCTGTCCAGCAAACTTATGTGTGGTTCCTCCAGCACCAGTTCTTTGTCCCCAACCTGGTGGCATTGCCCCTGGAATTTACCACAGAAAGCTTTCAGGACTATACAGATTAAAAATGCAGCATATTATTATGCTCTATTGAAACACTGAAGTGGACATGGATTGCTCTGACTTAATATATATATATGCTACACAGAAACAAAGACAAACGTTTAGTTTCATAGGAAAGTACAGAATAATGAATCTCATCAAATGCTAGTTAATTGGCCAATGAGAAGCAATTTTTCACTTCATGGTTGCAATTTAATTCCTCATGTAAATCAGAATTTAGTGGCTTTGGCTCAGCTGATAACACATAAAAATGTAGATCCAATCTTATAAAAATGGAATGAATTATATTTTCTCCACAATCCTGTCCACAAATACAGCAAGGGATTGACATCTACCATTTGAATATTACCCAAATGATTTGCTTCTTTCACTGAACATTTGTGTGTAACCTGAATTCTGGACAAGATATATGCTACTATTTTTTCTAATGAGTATCTCTGACATGAAGAAATGATTTCCACATACATTCTAACACTGTACAAATGACAAATGCTTTGGGCAACTGTGAGTCCACTTTTTTATCCGTACACACAAGTCAAATGTTACACCCAGGGAGAGGGGACAGAAATGAATTGCCTTTCTGCTCCACACGTATAGAAAAAAATCAAGATGAAAATATTTTCTCAAGATCATCCATATGTAAAATAGCAATGATCTTATGAACCCTATTGTGGTATTCCCCTCCACATAGTTTCAGAATGCATGGAGGTAGGGCAAAGCCATATCATCCCATCTAACATGCTTATTCCTGCCAAATGCAGTCTTACTCTTCAATCACTGAGAAAAAGTTATGAAAAAAAATCACATATTCAGTTGAATCTACTTAGAATCCTCCATCAAATTAGGAATCCTACATGTTCATGGCTTCAAACTGCACGGGGGATACTATGTTGAGCCAAATGTATAATGGTCTGAGGCTACAGGAAACTTAGATGAGGCCACTGGTTGTAGCCCTACCCCTCCCTCCACAGGTTCATCATGAAATGGAATATTATGTACTCTAAAAATATGAAGTACTTGAGGACCAATCAAGATACAGTAGGTAATAGTGGAAGCAAGGATTTGTACTGTGCACTCTTTCCATATCATCAACATCAGAATCGTCCAGTAACTATTTATATGGTCAGCGCAAGGCTATTTGTCATTAAACCTTCAAACTCACTTGAGGGTGTCAGAACCAAATTTCAAGAGATAGCACAGAACCTCCCCTGTTCCATCCCATAATATTATAATAGTAATACCTTTTCTCCAACTGACAGTCTAGATGAATTTTTAATGTCCTTTGAACAATCAAAAGGGCAGCTCCTTAAAGAGCATATAATGCCCCTTTAATGCTTGAAAGGCTTCAAAAATCTCAGTTTACTTGTCTTATATATTCCTAGCATGGTACAGAGATAAATGATCTGCCTTCAACACAACCCCAAGTTCTGTTTAATGAAGGAGCAAGAATCAAAGTCAATTTCCTCATTAAAAGAGTCAGATGTCATAAGATAGTCTGAATAGGATAAATATACTACTTATCTTCCCTGATGGAGCTGCTGGATCTCACTCTTTATTCTGGAAAAGCCAAGGCCATTTCTGCACTAGACTGTTATAGCGCTATTATTCCACTTTCAACATCCTATGGAATCCTGGGGTTTGCAGTTTAGGAAGGGGCCTTAAATGGCCATAGTTCCTAAATCTCAGATAGGGCGGGGAGGATATTGCTTATCTTCTGGATCATTAATTAAGATACTTGCTCTCCATGGCCTAAATCCATTTGTTACTCCAGGTTAGAGCAGTCTAACTAAATCAATGGAACTTACATTAATGTTGACTTGCCAAGTTCCCACTGATTTAATCATCTATCCTAGTTGGGAATAACAGCTGGACTTAGACCTAAATTTTCATTTTCTTTGTATCAGAACCATAGACAAGTACGTTGGAAGAAAAAGAGCAACATTGTCAAACACCCATTCCTTTGAAATTAAACATTTTAATTTATTTAAATGCAACTTCTAACTACTTTGACTTGTGGGGAGAGAATGTCCCATTGATTTCAACTGAATTTACTTTCAAATAGTTGCTTCACATCACAAATTAGTCACAACTGGCTTTAGACCTATGTTTACTCATCATAACAAAAGTTCTTGCATGTTCAACACATCTGAAGAACTATATAGATAGCTAATATTTTATTATTACTATAGAAAAAGTATTTTCAGTATCGTCTTTTTCTGTAGTTTGTCATAGAAATAGTTCCAGTTTTTTTGCCAATGAGTAACACAGGCCATATCCACACTGGGAATTTAAAATGGTGCAGAGCAACCTCCAACAGAGGTCTTCTGCACCATAGGGTGGACTGGGGTGGACTACTTTCTGTAGATCCACACCTCAGTCCAGTTCTGCGTGACCAGAACTGGTCGCGCAGTGTGGTTTTTAAAAACTTATTTTTTGATGTTTTTAAAAAGCACGGAGCAAGCAAAGCTGTGTAGCTCCATCACCTGGCTCCGGAGCAGTTTTGCAGGTGCACGCAAGTGCGTGCCTGCAGATCTTCCGGGGCAAGCTTCTGGCTGGCGAGCTTCTCTGGTTGGTGGAGAGCCTCCACAAACCGGAAGCTGCCATTTGGGATGCCGGAGGACTGCGGAGCAGCGAACTCACGCTGCTCCTCATGGCGATGGACTCAGCCGATCGGAAAACAAAGCTGGTATGCTCCGTTTTTGGGCGTTTTCCCCTCCTCCACGTGTGGAAAGGGCCACAGTTTCTACAATGTCTAGTACGTCAGTAACTATGTAGCCATTGAACTAGTGGTGGTAAATTTATCTTGTATGTAGCCTCAGTATACAGTTTTATTGGTATCAGCGACTTGAAAATGTTTTGCGCTGTTGTCTCATATTAACTGTACCCCTTCGTACCCATAATGTTACAACTCTGGTCTAGTAGCTTTCTGTAATAGGTTCTGAACAGAACTGCAGATGGACCAGAATGCTGCCATTTTCATAGGGAATCCCTATCTCTAGTACTCAAAGAATTGTAGTAGTTTCCTTGTGCAGTACAAGTTGTCAGTTTGCACATATATAGGTGTAATGGCTGGTCCCTTAAATACAGATGAAACAGCTTCCTCTGCTATAGTCTGCTTTGATCTCTAACATTAATATACAGTAACATCTAGACTGTGTCATTTGGGCCCTGAGTCCATGTAATGAAGGTATCCCTGTAGGTAACCTATCCTATTCAGAAGTAGCTCTGGCAGGGTTCAGTGATCCGTCCTTTAAAGGATTAATACTGACGCATCTCCTGTTAACAAATTCCTTTCCCGGGAGACTTCATAAGCTCTAATGAAAGGATTTCTTTGGGAGCAGGATAGGACCTTTTTCTGGGCTTACCTTCATTGACCAAAGGTCCAAAGCACCTCTAATTGTAATGCCTGACATTGTAGCATTGTCTTGGGGGAGGGTTATTGTAATCTTTTCTCTCCTTGTTTTAAATTCAATACTTGCTTTTAATATGATAGCTATTTAATTTTTTTTACAACCCCCTCATTTTAGCTGAATCTAGTTTTACTTCATGTTGTAAGCTGTTTGGGAGACTACAGTGGGAGAAATGCGGTAAAATAATAATAATATTTTTTATTTCTTTTGGTGTCGTTACCTGTTATGCTCCTATTATAAACAAGAAGGAAAAATATTTTGGGGGAAAAAGGAGAATAGACATATTGGTGTAGAGAAACTGAGAGAGGGAGTGTGTGAGAAAGAACAAGAAAAAACAAGAGAGAATCTTGATTAGTTTCACAGTCCTAGAATACAGATACTTATGTGAACCAGGCAAAGGCCATTTCCGCACGAGCCTGTTCTAGCGCGACGATTCCACTTTCAACCTCCTCTGGAACCTGGGGTTTGCAGTTTCGGGAGGGGCCGGCCGGCCCCTCCCAAAACTGCAAACCCCAGGATTCCAGAGGAGGTTGAAAGTGGAATCGTCGCGCTAGAACAGGCTCGTGCGGAAATGGTCAAAGACAGCTAGAGGGAACAAGTTGTACCTAACTGGGAAAGGTAGTAAGCAAATTCTCTCTGCAAAAGAAAAAAAATCAAATAAAAATAGTTAAAAATAAAATCCCTGAATGTTTGCCTCCATGAGCCATGCAAAATGTTGGTGGCCACAGTCAGGTGAAAAACCTCTGAACTGTATGTACACACACACAAAAAATCCATTCTCAGGAGTAAACTGACTTCAGTTTTAATTCTGAAAATCTTGCAGCTGATTAAAATTATACAAACTGGGTATGTGTGTGTTGTTTTACTACATGCTATATTTCTCCTTTCTTTTTTCTTTTCTTTTTGCAGTCATGAAATTCTGCAAACCTGACAGTTATTCCTTTCTCAGTGGAAACGCAAATTCTCTCAGCACTAAAAAGATGGATTCCTTCCTGCAAATAGGTCTCCAAGGGTGTCTGGTGCTTACCATGAATCTGATTAAAAATTTTATAGGGTCCATAACACCTTAGGATGTACTTCTAGCTTAGTGCATTAATATTTTATATTTGGAAAACAAAACTGCCATTACTTAGAATGTGGGGTTGGTTTTTTTGTTGTTTTATTTGAGTCCTACAGTGCTCAGGCTTGTCTTGTAGGATTTAATTAGTATGTCAGAATGGAATTTTTGGTCTTTTTATTCTCTCCTGCTTTTTTATTTGTTCCCATCTAAGAAAGGTGACATTTGCAATAAAAATCAAGAGCTGTTTCTTCTTTTCAAAGAAAAGAGAGGAGAAATAAAAGAAATCTAAATGTTATTGAATTCAGCACTTGAAAAGTTACTTGTTACACTTATAGGGCAAAGCAACCTCAAGTAGTTAGTTGCTACTATAGTTACAATGTTGAAAGGAAATACCAAGTTACTTGTTTTCCCAAGTAATCAAAACAGATGCCTTTAGTTACTTTATTAAAACATCTAAATGTTTCATGTCACTGACCTTTGGTACAACACATGCAATGGATTCAAGCTGCAGGAAAGGAGATTCCACCTGAACCTCAGGAAGAACTTCCTGACAGTCAGGGCTGTCCGGCAGTGGAATCTGCTGCCTCAGAGTGTAGTGGAGTCTCCTTCCTTGGAGGTTTTTAAGCAGAGGCTTGATGGCCATCTGTCGGGATTGATTTGAGGGTGTTCCTGCATGGCAGGGGGTTGGACTGGATGGCCTGTGTGGTCTCTTCCAACTCTGAATTTCTATGATTCTATGATTCTATGATTCTATGCCACAGTAATCTAAAACAACATTAAATACATCTATACAGAGAGCACAGTAATTATAAAAATAATCCACAGGATTAATAAGAGAATGTGATAACCATTTTTGCTATTCTGTACATTTCACTCAAAATAGGCCATTGCACAGAAAAAGTATGTCAACAAACAATTCCAGAGAATTTCTGCCATTTGCATGGATACAATAAACACAACGATGATGATGCTCTAGCTGGCAATATAAAAACATTTATTTGCAAACAAATTTTCTTTGCCCATATTTATTGGAAGAAAATAACTATAAATGTAAGTGGATGTTAAAATTATATCAAAAAGAAGTTAAATTGTCCCTCATTCAGTCAGGCCATTTCCACATGGGGTTTTTTAAATGGGGCAGAGCGTCCTCCAGGGAGGACGTCTGCACCTGGGATCAGACTGGATCGGACCTACTTAATGTAGATCCGCAGTCCAGTCTGCTCCCGAATGACCCCAAGTGGTCATCCAGCGTGCTTTTGAAGGACCGCTAAAAACAGGTCTTTCAAAAGCACGGAGCGCGCCACTACGAGCCTGCTCCCTTATGCAGATTTGCAGGCTCTCATTGGTGCAAGCCTGCGATCTGCCAGGGGCGGGCTTTAGGCTGGTGAGCTTCAGTGGTTGGTCGAGACTTTTGACCAACCAGAAGCCTCCATTTTCGTCCCCGGAGCGGTGCGGAGCGGTGGCCACGGACTGCTCCAGAGAAGCGTGGACCAGACCGGGGAGCCCAAAAGTCCGGTGAGTAGCATCACGGAGCGATTCCCTCGCCACGTGCGGAAGTGGCCTCACAGTCTGAATTTGACTTAGGGCCTTTCTGCACTACACTGTTATAGTGCTATTATTCCACTTTCAACATCCTGTGGTATCCTGGAGTTTTCGGTTTAGGGAGGAGCATTTAAAATTCTCAGCCAGTGAGCTCTTTGGCCTGAATAAACTACAAAGCCCAAAACTCCACAGGATGTTGAAAGTAGAGTAATACCATTATAACAGTGTAACGCAGAAAGGCCCTTAGCTGCACCTTCAGTATTAGGGATGGACAATTACAAGCAGCTTTTTTTTTTTTTTTTTAAGTGTAGCTAGTTTCATGAGCGCTTAAAGCACACTAATGTGGACAAGGGAACTTACAAGAGACAGAAGGAAAGAAGATCCTGGAGTTCAACTTGGGGTTCCATTTTCATTCACAGTAAACATTTCAAAACAATTTCTGTAAACTGTTAATCAAATGTGTGTATTTTAAGACTAAGCCAGTCTCTTAGCAAACCAAAATTTCTAGGGCAAATTTGAGGTGGTGAGGGAATGAAACATTCCAAAGGAACTTTTTTCCTATGTTGGCAACTAGCGCAATTGTTCCTGTTAGAGCTGAAATTATTTTACTAAATAAAATTTTCACATTCTGGTTCCTAAATTTTGAAGTTGAATATTCACAAGAAATTCCCTAAGTTACTGTATATTTTTTCATGTGGCATGACTGCAAGTGATACTTAGTGATACCTGATTTTGGAATTATGTAGCTGAGAAGAAACAACATTGATGATTTCACAGCACTGATAGTTGTTCAATAAGGCTATATCACAGTTGTTTTCAAATATCCCACATCAAGGGAACACAATCAACATTTGTGGAATATGTTATATAATTTATTACCCTACACATATTATCAAGGATTCTGGGATATGCACTAAAATCCACACTCAGTTCAAATTGGTCAGTATCCTCACTCACTGTGAACTGAAAATAGAGTTCACACCCCACATTCTTATTACATTTAAATTGCAAATCAAAGCCAGAGAATCTTTGGTCCCTGCATATAGCATACACCCCAGGCCACATCCCCTGTCCCTCTACACCAGCAACTGACCAGAAATAAGAGCTTTTCCCTCCTCTGCACTCTTGCTGCATTTGAGCAATAAAATTCCTCAACTGGTCCCAATGGAGACACTTCTTTTAAGTCTGCATGAAAATGCATATGCATTTCACTCCTTGCTTCTCCTAATACACACATTTTGACTACAAGTTCTCCTACCAATTTTCCATAACTTAATGTGGCTTTGTACATCCCTCTCCCTACTAAAAATAAATTGTTTACTCATGTTTAAACTCAGAAACTGCCTCACAAATTCCAGGAAAGTTTACATATTTGTGTATAACTGTGTTTCATTTGTGGCAAAGGGATGAGAAATGAAGCTTAAGTAAGTTTGCATTAATTTCCCCCCCTAGTTTTATATGATTTTGTGCTCACACCCTTTTCCACTAATAAAGGAATTGTTGCTGCCTTTGTTAACTGCCACTAAGTTGATTTCGACTAATGGCAAATTTTGACTTATAGGAAACTTGTTTACCCATGTTTTAATTGGAAAATTGCCTCATAAAATTCAGGAAAGTGTACATATCTGTGCATAGTTATGTCTCATTTTATGTACAAGTATGGGAAATACAACATGAGTAAGCTCACATTAAAATGTAACTGAATAAAAAAGAATCTTGTGTTTTGTGGGTTCTGTGTAAAAGCTATTGATCTATGATAATAAAGGGTTCAGATTCTATCATGTAACTTCGAGTGCCATTAAATATTCACTAGAGGATACAAATACAGGAAGTTTTTTTTTTTTAAAAAAAAAAACCCACTGTATCCAGGCTGCATATAGAAAGAAGTTCTTTTTGCCACATTAAGAGTGTCAAAACCACTTTGCACAGATTGGATGCAGATGTTAAGCTGCAAGGAAATTCTGGAGGACACCTCTTGATTGATGTTGGAAAGCATGCCAGAGGAATTAGTGATTTACGGCTTGTTGAAAAGCCTTGCTCAAATCTTGCAAGGTTTGCAAAGATGACAGCTAGTATCAGCTGTTTGCAGTGGTTGAGGCTTCACTGCCTCTGGCAAACAGGAGCAGGCGATTAAGAAGAATAGTCTGTCAGAATCAAAGTGATCAAATGAGGCTCTTTGCAGCATTCGTTTCTCCCACATAGTCAGAGTGATCTGCATATTTGGAAAAGGAAAAATGACAATATTTTGCCAGGGTCTTAAACCCCTGGGCCAGAAACTGCTATGTTGGTACACAGTAAGGAGAAAAGAGAAGAGGGGGGAAAAGTTAACATGCAGAACTTCTGTACATTGTCCCTTCTTGCATGGAAAAACTGTGACAAATGATTAATCCTAGTGTATCTCCTATGTAGATTCTGCTGTTTCTGTAGAAGTTGCCATCACATCTTATTATACACCACAATTTCTACAGAGTTTTAAACAGCCAGAACAGTTGAAGCAAAGCAAGGGAATGTATATAAAGGATACTCTCCCAAACCTTGTTTCCGGTTGACTGTAAAACTCATTCCCCATCCCTTTAAAAGAAGGAAGGCAATGTCCTAATACAGGAGCACATAATAGATTGTGCTGATGCAAACTTCAAAAAGTTTTAAATTAAATAAGAATTTTTAATTTGTTGGTGGGACATACTGTCCAGATGACATTTCCCTTCGCTACCAGCCTGCTCCAAATTTAGACACCATTACTGCATATCCTTCAGCATTTCTCAGGATACATGAAAACCACAATAACATGCAGTCAAACATTAGATGGCAAAAGGTACTATTGAGGAAGAAGATGGGAGCTAGGGAAGGCTGCAGCAGTTTCTGTTTACCTGAGACTACAGAGAAGGACAAGTGTCCATCCCTTCTTTCTCTTCCTTTCCTGCTGAGTTAATAGAGTTGCACTTTGAATGCAATTTGTAGCATGTGAAGCCACAGGCAAGAGGGTAAGTATTAGGTGAAGAGAGAATCTGGGACATTTTTAAAGCAGCTGAAAAAGAGGGATGACAGAAGATTAATTGAGACTGTCCCTATCAAATCGAACAGGTTGCTTAAAATACAACAACAACAACACAACACAAAACCCTTTAACTCTTGGTCAAAGTTATTTTCCAGGATGACAGAAGTTGGATGATGAATTTCTGGCAGATCTTTGAATGAGACAGAATAGGACAGCAAGATTTCCTGGTAATAGTGTAAGTACAAGATTACTTTTACCTATTTACTGGCACCTCATCCCAAAGGATTCAATAGATTCTCAAGTAGATTCTCAATCATTTTCCACCCTCCATCGCAAGTTATGATTTTGTTCTTGGCATCTTCTAGTAGTCCTCAGGGATTTTAGTAAAGAGGATCCCACATCTGCTTTATTTTGTCTGATCTGATTAGGTGCTTCACTTGACTGGAGACAGCTTAGTTCTCTGCACAAGAGCAAGACAGCCTGGTGAAACTAATGGATTGATTTCTGTTGGTATTTGATTCTGCTCAATGGTCTTTAAAGAGAGGTAGATTGTTAGGTACTTAGTTATTCACTGGCTTTTGCACTTTTTAGGTGTTCCAACATTGTTGTGTTGCTGGAAAAAAAATAACCAAAATACATTTATAACTAGATATTTAATAAGTAGTATGCTTTTAGTGAATAGCATGCTTTTGTCAAAACTGCATATTTTAATTTGGAAAAAGATAAAAGGCAAAAAGGGCAGTGTGACAGATTTGGGATTTTTTGAGAGGAATATCTTCATACAAGCTTCATGAGGACTATGCAATAAACACTACATGGCTAGAGAGCCTATGTGAGAGAATCTCTTTTGAAAATAAAAATAATAAGATCTCTCTTTCCCCTTGAAGCCAGGACTCCTCATTATTACAAAGAGGATAAGGAAGTTAAAAAAAAAAGGCAGAAGAACATGGAAATAGAACTGGAGAAATGTGTGGCTTTGTAAATCTGTGATGATGACTAATAGCTGATAATCAGGAATGAAAAAGAAGATAAAATCAGGAAATTTGGAAAGGAAATCAAAAGAAAAGAATGAAGTGTAATGTATTGTGATAAAAGAGAGTGCATTCCATTGTTAACAGTGACAAGAATAAGAAGATAACCAAATGAAAATAAATGTTCTACGATCTAAATTTGTACCTCGAACATCGGTTTAAGAAACTGTGGGGCAGGACAAACAGTACCTTACAGTATCTAAATGGTCTAATTAAGAGGATGCCCTTAGCTGATCCTTAAAGTTGTGTTCAGCATTACAATGGAAGAAGCAAAATTATAAATTGATGGCATTTAGGAAGATTGGGTAGAGAAGATGCTTGAAATGTGGCCCAGACTCAGCCTGGACTAAGTGCCATAGAGCAACAGGAGTACAATATGTTTCAAGAGACCAGCCCCCAGTGGAATATCTGCTTCAGCTGCCATTTCAAAGCAGCCTTCATAGGTACATTAAAGAAGAGTAGCCTCCAGGCGAGAATGATAGTGGAGCTATTTCTACAGCTAATGAAAAGCATAACCCTTGCTACAAAATAGTATGAATAACCTAGACTGCAATGGGAAACATGCAACCACCAAGCCAAATGTGGTCAACTAGGCATGCATGATCATTTCCCAGCCTTTTTCTCTTTCTCCCATTAATTTCTGTGTTTTTTTGTTTCTGTTTTTTTGAACCACTGATGACTCTGTTCAGTTTGATGAAACACAGATGGTACAGATCTATACTTCCTGTGCAAATATAGAGAGATGTGTGATCCTGCACCAACATTGCTGAGACATTTCATATTAAGGATTTATTTAAGGGTTTCATATTAAGGATTTATTTAAGGCCTCATGCCACATTAGAGGCAGTGGGAAAGCAGCTAATCTTTTTATTTTTTAAGACACATCAGGCACGCTGCCTGAGGCTGTGCATTTACTAACATTACTTGGTTGCTCAGTTGACTGAGCTGGTTTACTTTTCAATGGCTGACTTAGCAGAGGAATTACCTAGGAAAAAATCCAATATAGATTATATTCTAATCACCTGATAATATTTCCCACTGAAACTAGTACAGCAAGATTAATAAATCACTTCTCAGCTTTCAAAGGTAGTACAAATCCTGTAAACATCACCATTCAGTAAGAAATGGGGAATACAAGAGTTGACGGAAGCAATAAACAACAAGTATATAGGATGAATTGGAGATATTTGTACCTATATGGCTGTAGGGCATTTTGTAATTCTGGAAACAGGCATAAGTCCTCTTTAGTTGATTCTAATCTGCTTTGTAGTTAGGTTACTCCCAACTTTCACCTTCTGTAAATGGGGCATAATAACTTGAAGAAGGCCTAATACTTCACTCAGCTAATTCTCCACTGTGAGCATAGGAGGTGAGGACAATCAAAACTGATTTCAAACCTCTCCTCCAATTCCTTATTTCCTGGGAGCTAGACTGAGCTTTTCTCCAAGGTACAGAATGCCTCTGCCCTGCTGATTTGATTGCTGCTACCACTCCACAAAGAACTAATCTTTTAGAGAAAATTTGGAAAACTTCCTTTTCTTTACGTGGCTTCTTCTAACTCTGTCCCTATTACTTGAGACTGTGTTTTCTGGCCTTGGAAGAAAGCTGTAACCCCTCTGAAATTTAGACTGTCAGTTACCATTGCAGCCTAGGAAATGCAGCTTTCTGCTTCTGACCCCAAAACTATCCAAACTGGTTTTTTTTTTCTCCCAAGGCTACTGTTTCTTTAAAGGAAGAAGAAATTACATTAAATTTTAGGCTCCATGCTGCTACAACAAGCAACTGTGCAATATACCAGCAAAAGGGACCTGTCTTTAGATACAATGTTGGAGATAAATGGATAAATGCATGCATGTGTTTCTTAGCCCAGGAGTTCCAAAACCTGACAGTGTTTCAGCTAAGCATCCAGTTACCACACATCACAGATCTTAGTTCCTAGCTGCTCCTGGTATGTGCTACTTCCAAGATGAGGGAGCTCTGGGCAGAACTTTGGACTCTAATGGACATTCCTTGATGCTTCTGAAGTTAGGGTTCTATGAGAAAATGGAGGAAGGAAACCTTGACTCATCCAAGAAGAAACGAGTCTAAACTTCCCCTCTGTAGTCTGGTCAGTTCTCCCATCTTCTATCTAACCTCTAACTTTCTATTTCCCCTGAAGGTTTTCTTCTATGATCTTAACCTCTGCAGGCACTAAGCAGAGTTAATAATTCTACACATATTTCACTACAAAATCACTTTGCCATTTTTAAAAAATAAGTTTTATTGAAGATTTTCAAAATATGTACAGACAAAACAGAAAAAAGAGAAGCAACAGTTTACATACAAGGAAAACAAAAAAGGGAGAAAAATAGTAATTAGGGCTAAGAATGGATCAGTAAAGTAAAAATACTAAAGCATACTAAAAAGAAAAAAATACACACATTGGTTACTAGCTTTTCTAACACAGATGGATCTATAAAATAACTTCTCTATTTACAAATACCATATAAATGTGTCAACTGCTAATTTTCCAAGTGTACTAATCATTGAAACCTACAATCAACATATTGTACCCTTTTTCTTCCAAGAAGCCTATTAAAGGTTCCCAGTGTTTCAAAAAAGTCACCACTAATTGTTCTCTTATCAATAGTGTCAATTTATCAGTTTCAGCTAGGTCCATTAATTTTATCAATCAGTCCTATTTCATTGGAATTTCTGTATTCTTTCCCTCCTGTGTGTATAATAATCATGCATATATCATAGCATCTTGCCATACTTTCTCCAGTTGATCTTCTACTAATCCCAACAAATATAATTCCAGATTCAATTGAACATTAACTTTTAGAATTTTATACACTGTGGAATTTATTTGCTTCCAAAATCTCTTGGCCTTTTCACAGGTCCACCATATACGATAAAAAGATCCCACTTGTTGGTTTGTTGAATCAGAAACCTATGATCAAGATGGAACAAAATGTGGGTATTTACCAAAATACGCCCAAACTAAAAACAGTTCTTTCTATCTATAAGTAACTGAGATGTCTAAGAAAAGGTGTGAAAGATGTACTCTGATGGACTAAGGCAGTGGTTCTCAACCTGGGGGTCGGGACCCCTTTGGGGGTCGAACGACCATTTCACAGGGGTCGCCGTTTCTCAATCCTGCCCCCCCTTTTAAAAGAAGGTGGCCTCACAGCCAATGGGAGCAGTGCTTCTGAGACCCCTGCGCTGGGAGGAGGGGAGAGGAGGCATGCTGGGCGTTTCCCCGTCTTTCCCTACCTCGTGGGAAAGCACTGGAGGAGCCAGAGGTGGAGCCGGAGGTGCAGAGAGTGGGAGGAGAGAGCTGGAGCCGGACCGTTACGGCAGAGGTGAGGAGAGGAGACCCCGCGCTGGTGGGAGGGGAGGGGAGGTGTGCAGCCAGGCGCAGCCAGGTGCTGCTTGGACGATTGCGCCTACACCACACACACACACACACACACATGGAGGGTTTCCCCTTCAGTGTTCCCTTTCCCCTTCATGCCGGCTTGCAGAGTCAGAGTTGCTTGCCGGGGCAAGTGAGCAGCTGGGCACTGCTTGGACCCTCACGCCCGCACCACACACACACAGACACACACATGGAGGGCTTCCCCTTCAGTGTTCCTTTCCCCTTCATGCTGGTTTGCAGAGTCAGAGTTACTTGCCAGGGCGAGTGAGCAGCCGAGCACTGCTTGGACGCTCGCGCCTGCACCACACACACACACGCACACACACACACACACAGAGGGCTTCCCATTCAGGGTTTATGGCACTGCAGCGGGACGTCTGGGAGGTAAGACCCCGTCTCCTCACCCTCTTCACCTCACGCTCATTCATGCCGGCAAACAGAGTTGCTTGCCGGGGCGAGCGAGCAGCTGGGCTCTGCTTGCTTCCCAAAGTGGCAGGGCTGCAACAGCAGCGATCTCCCGGTCGCCCATTCATTCTGGGCACACCACTCCGTGGGAGTTGTCGGTGTGGCTGTCGCCTTTGGTCCGGCAAACAAAGGGGGAAACTTTCCTGTAGCAGATCTGCCATCCGACAGGGGAGATCGGTACCTCCGAGGCCGAGAACTTGGTTGGGAAAGGAGCAGGGGGCGTCAGCCAAGGGCTTCGGTTTGTGTAGCAAGAGCCCCTGAGGTTCCTTGGTTGTTGTTGTTGTTGTTTTGGTTTTTTGACCCGAAAGCGCTGCTCTGATCCATCCTGTGGACTTTGGCCATTTCCACATTCCAGGGGTTTGCAGTTCAAACTGAAAGTGGAATAATAGTGCTATAACAGTCTAGTGCAGAAATAGCCAGGGTGACTTTCTCCTCTCACTTTTGTGTTGTGTGGACCCTTGGCGCTTGCCACATGCATGTGTTGTGCTCTTCACCCTGACTGTCTTGCATTCCTCGCTTTTTGTATGTTCAGTGTCCACACTCCCTTTAAGGGAGGGAGGGAGTGAAACAAAAAACGTCTGCTTATGCTGCCACCATCTTTCCTCTCTCCCCGTCCTTTCCTCCCTGCGCCTTGTGTAAAATGTGGGCTGTTTCGGCATTGCCTTTGGGAGTGACTGGCTTTTTGAACTGTGGAAACCCAACTTTCAGAACTAGAACTACTGCCTTAATTCTGGCATTGATGGACGCTTTCTGTGCTTAAAAAAGGGGGGAGGGTTACCAGTTTTTAGGCATTAGAAGTCTATCCAGAGCATTGATTTAGGGCAGTGTTTCCAATCTATTGATGTTGGAAATAACTAGCTAACTAACTAACGAAATAAATAAATAATAAATAAATAAATAATAACGAAAATGATTTTATGGTTGGGGGTCAGCACAACATGAGGATCTGTATTAAGGGGTCACGGCATTAGGAAAGTTGAGAACCACTGGACTAAGGGGCTCAGAAGTAAAGTCTGTCCCAGAAAAGTTTATTACAGATAGGTGTTCTACACATACAGCACTGGGTCAAAATTTCATGGAGACTTTTCCATCAAAACTTCCAACAGTGTGGGAAGTGGACATGAGAAAAGGAGGAGGCAAGCAATAGTTTAATAGAACAGGATAAAAAAGTAAGGAATTTTCAGAAGACAGTTTTATCTGAAAAGCAGGAGCAGCCACAAAAGACCTTGTACTTCAGTAATTTCTCTTCTCAGAAGCCTCTTCCTCCTCCAACATCTATCCTCCACTAGGTTGCAGGTCATGACTTCTCTATGTTGTGCCCCCCAACAATGCTACATTATGAAAGCACAGCAAATAATGTCCATTAGGGATGTTTTCGTTCAGGGCAGACATGGTGGCTCCCATGGCCACCATTCTTCCCTTAGCCTTCTGCCCCAAACATACTTTTGAGGAGAGGAGAAAAAGTAGGAGGAACACTATCACCATGGCAAAAGAAAAAACAGGAAAAAAAGGAGGAAGAGATTTCTCACTGTAGTTTCTGCTTTTCAGTTTTTGCCATCCTTTCAAAAAGGTCATAATTTGTTTTTACTCTGAATATTGCAGAACATGCCTCCTCCATCATTTATTTTTCTATTTATGAGAATATCTATATCTAATATCCCAAGCAGCGTGCACTATGAACATAGCTATAAAAATGGCAGCACATTTTTGATATATTATTAGGCATGGAACAGGCTGGGAATAAAAGAAACAATCTGTAGATTACTAGAGACAGAAAGCATGTGAAGATGTAAGAAGAGATGGAATGAAGGTGATTACAGAAAGAAGACAAGACTTGGAAGGCTGGAAAAGCAGCTCTGTTCACTATCTGTAAATTATGGATCATCATTTAGCCTTTAAAATTCCAGATAATCTGCTTTAAGGATGCCAGACACCATGGTAAAGAACATTGAAAAGTATATCAATTGATAACAGAATAATTTTAGTCACTGGCAATTTAAAAGATGTACTATTTCATATTATTATTGCTAAAATCTTGAAAGAGCTCCCCCAACTTTGACAAAGAACAGTGCACTTTTAAAGAAAACAATGTACAATAGCGCCTAGAGGAAAACCAACATCCTAACCTAATCATGCATCTTGTGATGAAATGCTTAGAAGCACTTTGGAAAGGAGAATGACAAAATGCATTTGCATAGTTTGTGCTACAGATTTCATTTAATTTAGCAAGAACGACCTGTGAGGTTTAAGGCATTGTCAAGAGCTGTAAATATAAAGTGCCTTTTGATATTTCTTAATGCAAAGCAAGTGGAAAGCAAAAGGTCCTCTGGATTCAGAACTGAAGCCAAAGTAATGAAGTCAGGCTTCACAGGCTTGAGTGTAAATCTGTAGAGGGAAGCTGTGATGCGGATAAACTATAGTAGCTTGGATAGCATATACCAGCTGATTCATTAAAAAAGGAACAACTCATTTAGCTAATGTTGCTCTGACTACACAAATTCAATTTCAGGTTATTACCTATCCACAACATTCAGGAATCACTTCTCCTTAGGTGTAAAATAAACAAACAAATGCAGCATAATGCTGTTTTCTACATTTCTAGTAGAGGTAAAAGCTCCGGCAGGTAGACCACCATGCTTATATACACAACACACCGAAACAAAAGAACTATTTTGCTGGATCAGGGCAAGTGGATGCTTGCAGGCAGGTCACGAGGACATACCTGTGCCAAAAGCTGACTCTTCACATCTATTATGCTTAGGGAAGACTGGACTCCAAACCTCTATTTTGTAAATGATACAGGTGCCTCATCAGTTGAGATGCAATGATCAATAATTACTGAATGCTTTAAAAAAACCCTGGAAAAATGCACCTCCATGAGATGGTCCATTAAAGAGGGACCATCTTTTAAGTCTTTTAAGAGAAGTCTTTTAAGAGAAAAGTAGTCTTTTAAGAGAAAAAATTTAAGAGAAAAAATTAATGATGAGGTTGGTGATTATTCCAGATCCACTCAACTTAACTCCATTTTATGAGGGATGTGAATTACAAAGAAAGAAAGAAAATCCTGTTCAACACAGAATGATAATTCTTAAGGATTAAGGCTGCATAGAAGCTGGTTTATATCAGGTCACTCTACTTTGCCTGTTTGGCCCTTGTTTGTAACCACTCTCACAACCTCAGAAAGAGATCTTGTCCAGCATTTGCTACCTGATTCTTTCAACTAGAGATGTCAGGGATTGAAGATGATAACTTCAGTAGCAAAGCATGTCCTCAACCACTGATTGTACAGGTGACTGTGTGATAAACCAAAGATGACTTTAAACCTATATAAGAAACTTTTAGTTGGACAGAAAAAAGAAATTGGTAGAGAGGCAGGAATCCAGCCTGTTCTTAAGTTATTAACAGTGTGTTGCTATGCAGAAATGAGAAGGTGAAGCTTTTCACATGGCTACCTGTTACAGCTGACATCACACTGTTGTGAAAGAGAGAACTGCATATCCAGTTGGTAACTTTATTTGCCATATAAAGATATTGACAATTCCAAATGCAGTCTTAGATGAAAACTTCTACATCTGAGTAGAGTGTATATTGCTCTTTTCATGACTCCTGTTGTTGAAATTATATTGTCGACTTACAGCTGCAACTCCAATGGTTCTTACTTTCAAAATAATTGAAGAATCCTTTAGGAAAATGGAACCCTTCAAAGCTGAAGTGATATCAAGCTCTGTACAAAACCTGTCAACTTCAACTTTTACAATTCCTTTTTTTTTTAACCTCATCCACACAGAATGTTTTCAAAAAGGCAAACAGAAAATATCTTTACAGTTTCATGCTCTGATTTTCCAACCACATACTGACGATTGGGACACAATAAAGGACAACTATTCATCAAGCCCAGCACACAAAATAAGAACCTCAACTATTGCTTTTTTTAGCCCAACTATTTTGAGTCTTTCAAAAGGCAAATAGAAACTATGTTAGGATGTACAGTGCCCCCCGCAGTGGTTCTGTTCCAGGAATGGCCATGTAGAAAAGAAAAAAGAAGAAAAAAAGAAAAAAGGTGAGCTTCACATCACATTGTAGTCGATGGATACAATATGTGCACCCTTGGGGCAGCACAGGTATGCACTCATCATGTCCATTGACTATATCGGGACACAATGCTTGATGTGACTTCACAATCATGTGTGCAGAGGTCACGCTAAAAGACAGTGCACTGTAATATCTTGTTTTAATTTTTGATCAAGGTCAAATAACTTCTGTGAGAAAAAGAAACATAAGGACAAATTTCTTCATTGTATCTTGGTTTGTTCTTAGTACTCTCATCTGTACCTGTTCCTGAGATAAATAAGATGATAGAAGAGTCTCATGAAATGCTCCTTGTCTAACTTAAACCCTATGGATTTCCAAATTATTTAAGTCTTCCTCCCAGATTGAGACCAATGATAATACAAGGATTCCTCTCTCTCTCTCTCTCTCTCCCCCTCCCCCCTTCTTTCTTTCTTTCCTTCTTTCTTTCTTAAACAGGAGTGCTTTACTGGACACACCCACATTTTTTATTTTATTTTTTAAAATTTAATTATGTTCTACCTTTTCCCGCATCATGGGACCCCAGATGGCTTACAACAAGGCTAAAACATGATAAAAATAAGTGCAATGTCTCAACTTTTCATTCTTTTTTTTAATATTTTTTTTACAAATAATCATTCTTTCTTTTTATAAATATATAAGATACAGAAAGTAAAGAATTATATACCTATATACCTATAAATTTATATATCTATCTAACATCTGATTCTATTTCTATTTCTTCTTTTTCTATTGATCTTCTATCTTAATCTACATAAATAGATAGCTCTATATAATTTATGTATCTAAATAAATTTCAATTACATTTCTTATATATTCTACTTTGTCTTATGAATTTTATTCTTTTTCTTTTACAGTACAAATAGATGGAAACTTTGTGCCATAAAAACCTCCCCCCTCCCCCTTAGGGTTCCACAAGAAAATTTGGCCAAAACATACTACTGGCTATTAGTATCAACCAGAATAGTTCATTTAATCAACACTTGATGAGATGGGCACACCCTATTTGAGACTAGTTGCTAAAGCCATTTCTGCACTAGATTGTTATAGTGCTTATTATTCCACTTTCAACATCCTATGGAATCCTGAGGTTTGCAGTTTTTTGTTTTTTAATTAATTTTATTGTAATTCCATCATATAAAACAAACATTTCCCATTGTACATTTTACTGAATTATTACAGCTATCTTCCATTCCTTTCTGGATTTCATTAACTGTTATTTCATTGACATATTAACATTATGCATCACCTTACGTTTGTTAACATACAAGATAGCTCCTGCTCTTCAACCCAACTTTACATGTTCCATGATATTCCCCTGATTTTTTCCTTCTAGCTACTCATACTACCATGAATTAAGAATTGTTTCCTGTCAACACCCAACCCATATCCAGAATAATTTGCCATTCTTTATTAATGTCATCATCTGATTTTCCTTTTAGTCTCTGAGAGACTATATCTGCATTCCAATTTTCAGTAAAAGTTGCCCACAATTGCTCTATTGTAGGTATCTGCTTAGTTTTCCATAGCCTTGTATATTCAATATGGGCTGTCGTAATCATATACAATATTATTCTCCAATATTTATTTGCAGCAATTCCATCTAACATATGTGTCATATTTAATAAGTACAGTTCAGGTTTCTTATCAAGTTGAACCCTCAATATTGTACAAATCATATTGTGTATTTCATTCCAATACTTTTTAGCCTTAGGACATGACCACCACATATGAAATAGTGTACCAACATTCTCCTGACACTTCCAACATTGACCTGTTCTCATATTATATATCTTCTTTAATTTTTCTGGTGTCATGTACCATCTATGAAAAAGTTTATAATAGTTCTCTTTTAGGTTCTGAGCTGCAGTAAATTTTTGTGCCCATTGCCAGCTCTGTTCCCAGTACTCTAACTGAATTGGATGGCCAACATTTTGAGCCCACAATATCATTGCTGATTTAATTGTTTCGTCTTCTCTTTCTTGGTGTAAGATCTCTTGATACAAATGTGATCATAAGTGAGGCGGGTTTTCCCGCAATAGCTTCAACAGTCTTCCTTGCTCTTTTTGTTCTATTCCATAAGTTTTCACATCCATCTGAAATCTCTCAGTTAACTGTCTGTAAGGGAACCAATTTAACTTTATTTCTTCTGATTCCAATTTTTCTCTTGATTTCACCTTAAAAAGATTCAAATTTTCTAATATGTCATCATAACACAGCCACTTATCTGAATCAGTCCATCTTCCAAAGAAAGCTTCTTGAGGGGAGACCCACGTAGGTAGTTGCCTAATGTTCTTATTCTTATAGTCAGTCCATATTTTAAGTAATGATTTTCTTACAAAATGATGCACAAAATCTTTATCAACCGCAGCTTTCCCGTAGAACATGTAGGCATGCCAACCCATCCTTAAATCAGCTCCCTCTAATGCCAGCATTCTCATATTTTGAAGATTCATCCAGTCTTTTATCCAAGTGAATGCCGCTGCCTTGAAATATATCTGTAAATCCGGTAAACCCAACCATCCCCTTCTTACTGAATCTGTCATAATATTCCATTTTATTCTTGGCTTTTTTCCTTGCCAGAGGAGATACCTTGATCATGGAGGTTTGCAGTTTTTGAGGCCCCTCCCTAAACCACAAACCCCAGGATTCCATAGGATGTTGAAAGTGGAATAATAGCACTATAACAGTCTAGTGCAGAAATGACCTACTTTTTGGGCTCAGTAAGGCAATACTTATGTAAGTTCCATTGGGTCTAATCTGGTTGAGACTGACAATTAAGTAGGACTTTGTTGTGTTTCCCGCAACAGCTTACACTTTAAAGTCACCTGTTGACTTATGGTGACGCCATGAATTTCATACCTAGAGGTGGTTTGCCATTGCTTTCCCCTGATATATAGTTTACTTCATCTGGGCAGTCTCCCATCCAAGTGCTAACTAGGACTGACCTTGCTTAGCTTCCAAGATAAAATGGGATCTGTTGGCTTCAGGGTATTTAGCTAAGCTTCCTGGACATTATGAAAATAAAAAGCAAATTTGTGGTTGGCCGAGTGATTAACTTCTCCAGAGGTGACTCAGTATAATAGTTGGTTACAAACAAAACTTCCTTACCGGAAAAGAAAAAGAGGTTTATTTAATATCTTATAAGGGAGCCAGTGTGGTGCAGTGGTTTGGGTATATAGCCAAAACTCAGGAAGCCCAGGCTTCAAAGGTCTGCTAAGTCATGGAAAATGGCTGGGTAACCTTTGACAAGCCACAATTTCTCATTTTTATTGTTGTTAACACTGTTGTTGTCTGATTTAGGGCAGCCCTAAGGCAAATCTATTGTGGGGTTTCCTAGCAAGACTTCTTCAGGGGAGAGGAAGGCAACAGCAAACCACCTCTGACTAAATGGTGCCAACACAACTCCATGATGGGATCACCATGCATTGGACTGGCCTTGAAGGCACATAACAACAGCAATGCAATATAAGTCTGTTGCTTTGGATGAGTTCTAATAATGCAATTTTTCATAAAAAAAATGGTTTTAAATACCCTGAGCTGTCCTTCACAATAGACGTTCCGCGTGTAAAGTGTCTTATTATCTAAGTATTCTGCTCAGATGAAATGTCACTAGGTTCTTTTGAATCCCATTCCTAAAAAATGTCCTTCACAGTGGGCATATTAATGAGCAGCTTTACAATAAACCATGACAATATATTCTAAAACATCTGCAACTTTGTTTCTCCATTTAGAAGTAAAAATATCTGAAATGCCAAAGACAGGGTACAGCAGGACAGCTGTCGAACTATATATCTGTGGACTAATACATGGTAGGCATGTGATATTACACTTGTGTTGCAGTACACAGATCAGTCTGTGTGATATAAAACACCGTGACCCATGGGAATTGTTAGCTTTTTCATTGAAGCATAAAACAGACAGCATTTGAGTACTGTTACACACGGTATAAAATACAGTGAAAACCCAATCTGCTGATCTCCAGATCTGAAAGGGTGTCACAAAATAATAGCCTGGCTGTACAGTTGCAATATTACATGGCCCTTATCTGAAAATGATCTCTCACTCCCTGCAACTTACTCTACACTGAAATGATGCTTTATTTGGAAGAAACATGAGGCATAGAAAGGGAGGGGAAGGGGAAAAGGGAAAATGCAAAATAATGACAATGGTTTTAATGAACCTTATTGCTGACTGATTATAATATAAAAGATTATAAGCTGCTGAGCTGTGTGCTTCTTTATATCTCACCAAGTGAAGCTGCAAAGTACTTGCATCCCTAATTTCTCAGAATGTGTGTCTGGAGAAAAGACAATGCTACTTCTTTGAAAAGAAAGCCTGAGCCTGGCCTCTTGTTTTATCTGCAGGTCCAGTTTCAATGAAAGGCTCTTTAAGGTTTTTTTATTCCCTTGCCATCACACCTACACACACATACATATTTCAGCATCCAGTTCTCCATGTTAGTTAGCATAGTACATATGAATGTTAAATACTTTTGACCTAGGCCAGGGTGGGTACTCTTTGTAGCCCTGAGAGCTTCACTACCTCCTTTTCAGATCTTCCTAAGGGCTGCTATGACTTCCTTGATCTCCTTTCCCCTTCACTTTTCAAAGCTGTACTGAATGTATTTTTTTTTTCTGTTTTGAGGTTGGGGGGAAGCATTTTGAAGCCTTTTAAAGATAATATTCTTCTTTTTCTTTCTCTCTCTCTCTCCTTTTTTTTGGAGGGATAGAGGGATGTTGGAGATTAGGGCTGTTCGTAGGGGTCCTGATAAAATATATCCTTAATTAAGGCTATTTTTATCTCTTTCAAAGTAATTGAACAGATTTCTGATGTATGAGACAGCACTGAGATTTTCATAGGACCACAACACAAGCATGAATTTAAAATGACAAATATGAAATGTACTATGTCAACGTGCATGTATCTTCAAGTCACTTGTCAGTTCTGGTGATCCCATGAATTCCATAGGGTTTTCTTAGGCAAGAAATATTCAGAAGTGGCTTTACTTAGGGAAATTACTCATTTTCTACTTTCTGCTGTATTTGAATTTATCTAAAGCTCAGGAATTCTGCCCATTTTAAATACGTATTTGAAAAATTTAGTAAATTCTACAAAAACACACAGAAGTGAAATTTTACATTTCTCAAGGACCCAGGCACTTGTCCTAGACTTATTACATCACATAAGAATAGCACTGTGATTCCACTTGAACTGCCAGTGCCCCATACTATGGATTCCTTGGCTTTGCAGTATAGGGAGAAAGATTTAGAATTCCCAGAGAGCAAGCTTCTCCAAAGCCCCAGGACTCCATGGGATGCAGTGAGAGCAGTTAAAATGGTATCACAGTGATATAATTATGTAGTGTGAAAGGGGTCCTGGATAAGTGGATCTATCAGTTTGTTTTGCCTCATATTCAGATTTTTTTCAAGAACCATCCCTAACAAGAATAAAAGTGTGATTTTTGATAAGCTTTATCAAAAAATAACTGATACTAAATTCATTCCTCCATGGCCCAAACAGAGACTTAAATGGTGAGTGGAAAAAAAATTATCTTTCCTTCTGCATGTATTCCTGGTTAAGGCAACAGTGTATATGCATACATTTTGATATTAAACACTTGAGATAGAATTGCAACAACATTTTATTTATTTCTTCTCCACTGCCTAGTACAATGAACCCTTGACTGCTGTGGTTAAGGTTGTGATCTGTTATTAATGATTGGTAATAAGATTTGCATGCTAAACTTGAAACTCTAGCATTTCAGTTCTATAAAAAATAACAGCTGATAATAAAGTTCCCTGTGCACATGTTATATAAGATGCTGCAATGGAGTCAGTCATAACTCATTCTGGATGCATTAGTGTGTACAATCTTTCATATGGCCTCACTGTGATATATAGGAGTCAGGAAACCTTCTGTTGTGAACAGCTGAACCAGAAATTTCAAATAAAAAAGAGGAAAAGAGGCAGAATGGGGAAATAAATCCTAAACTGCCAGTCCTTCACTGGAGTAAAAATGTGGCTCATCTAGTTTTGGGGAAATTATCAGCTGTTTAACTGTCACAAGTGACATAAATTTTTTCACATAAAAGTGGGTTTTCCATGTGTCTCAACAGGCTGTGCAGCTGAATTGATACTCTCAGGACTGTGTGTAAATCACAAGATTCCCATTGAGGCTGGGATCTGAAATTGAACTGGAGGAAGTCAGTGAAAAGGAACAGTCAACCTCATTGGGGATCTATAAATCTGCTTGAGTGACATGGGACAGAATAAAAGACGGGAAGAGTGAAGAAAATAAGTGAAGTATGGAAACTGAACAAAAAAGTACAGAAAAAAGTATTAGTTTTAAGAAAAATTGATCCCAAAACAGCCAATAGAAATGTGGCATATGATGGTGTGAGATTTCATTGGTATTTTTAACAATTTAACCATTACAGGTTAAGTTGTATTTGAGACTTGACTATAAAAAATATTTAAGGTAATTAAAAATCAGTATTCAATGATTTGACCAGGGTTCCCAGATTTCTCTTCAAGGCACTAAACTGTTCCCCGCCCCCAAGAATCCAGAATATTAAAGATGGACATTTTGTAGCAATAAATGTTCAAATGGTTCCCATTTTCGGTCTGTTTGAATTCAATATACATTCATTTTTAGGGAAGCAAATCTTCACTTATTGCATTCTTGTATGCCAGAATGAATGGATGTAGAAAACAGAAGCAAATTTAAATGTGTACTTGCCTTATGACCACTACCACCCAGAGAGATGGCTTCCTTTCTTCATGTTTGTATGATCACCTCTAGAATAGCATGTGCTAAACACTTCTGGAAGTGACTTTAGAGAAGCAAGATGGTTTCCTCCTCATGCAATTCCAAGCAGGTAAAAGAGTAGTGCACTTCGAGGCCTCATATCTCCATTGCTTCCTTGCTCTATTTAGGCATTTATTGTTATTTGTTTAATTTATAACCCACCTTTCTCCCAGTATGGAACCCAAGGTGGCACACAACACCTTAAAAATACAATGCAATTTTTAAAATAAAAACTAAAAACTTCTAGTACAGAAGTTAAAATACAATTAAACTAATTTTGGTTTAAAAACAGAAAAACACAAGTTAAAAACAGCATTAAAATATCTTTAAGATACAATAAAAACATCACACATGTCGCCATTAAAAATCTGCCACCACTTCCTAAAATAAAATGGTCTTTTCCTGTCAATGAAAACCTCATTCTACATACTGAAGATGTTGAATATTTCCTTTTTAAGAGATAAGAAAAGAAGGCCTAAGTCAGGATTGGACAAAGTATAGCCCAGAGACTGAATAGCCCCTATGCCCAGTCTGAATGGCTTTCAGGCTACCCAACCCCTGGACACCACCTAAGTATTTTTTTCTAATTTTAAAAGGCCCCTCATACTCCTCTTTTTTAACTCCTGTGCCTGTTTAGGTTGGGAAGAAAGATCATTTTTTTTTATTAACAGTAAGTTACTAAACTAACAGCTTTAAAATATCAGGCACAAAACAGAATAGGAGGACAAAAACCATTGTGAAAGTGGTTCTCTGACTCTTTCCACTCAACACACCCAACCCATCATGGAGACGGGAGAAAGATGGGACCAGGACAGCTTCCAAAATGGCGGCTTCCACTCTTTGTTTATGTCCTCATCTGATTTCTCTTTCAATCTTTGTGTAAGTATGTCCGCATTTCTGTTTTCCATAAAAGCTATCCACCACTGTTCCGTTGTAGGTGTTGTTTCATTTTTCCAAAATCGTGTATATTCAATACGGGTCGTCATCACCATATACAATATAATTCTCCAGTGTCTCTTAGCTGATGTTGCATCTAGTGTATGTGTCATGTTTAACAAGTAAGATGCGTTTGTTAGGAAACATTTTAAAGGCTCTTCCAATATGCTGCGGTGACAGTCTGCTGAGCAGACCTCAAGCCTGCCTCAAGCCCATTGCCTAACCTGTTTGCTGTTCCCCTCTGAGAAATGTGCTCACACTTTGGGCTTGAGACAGATTGTCATGTGACCAGTAGGCAAAAAGTGATGGAAGCATTGTTCAAAGTCATAACGTTTCTGGATGAATGTGTTATGTTAACTGAACCAAGGGCATAAAGTCAGTCATTAAAAATATACAAGTCTCAAGTTGAGTTTAGTCAGTGCCTCATTTATGGCTGAGTCGAAGTGACTTAAGTGACTTAAGTTCGAGTCTGAGTCGAGTCTACATCATTGCCAATTTCTCTCTATCCAACCTTTCTTGCCTCATTTTTCAGTAGCTTTGTGTGGTTCTTGAGAGTGTTTGATTTCCTGCATTCTTGTTAATTCCCAATAAAATACCTTGTTTAACTTTTAACTGGAGTCCTTGCTGCAGTTAGTACTGGTATACACAAGTGAAAAGATCCTGCTGTTATCCTCCTTTTACAGGCCTCCTTCAAGTTATGATTCCCCAAATTTCAAGGAGATGCTGCCATTGTAGGTGGGCCTCAAGGTGCCCCACCTCTTAGGGTAACAGGACAACTGACACCTCTTTAGAACAGTATAGAAGAGGCCTATGTCTGCTATTGTAGTTCAATTCAAACATAAGAAACACTTGGAGATGACAATCAAGATGATATCCCATGTATAAGCATTCCTCTGAAAGCCTTAAAATATACATGGACACATATGCTTCCGAACACACAGGTGCTACTCTGGTTTTTTATTTAATTAGCAAAGCCATTCAACAAATGACAATTTCATCTGTCAAATGACAATTTAGCCCTCAAATTTTTGGCCAAAGCCAAAATTCTAGCTAGAAAAATGGAAATTCAATAGTATTTTGAGAAAATGTTAGCAGACTGACATCTGCACAGGTATAATATGAATGCATATATTTTGTAGAGTTCCTGATAAAGAAGCAATGCACATAGAATCTGTGAGTTCATGAGCACTAGATGTTCAGAGAGATTTGTGGAAGTTGGGATAAAGGGCAGAGGGTTCAATACTCTATACATTTTCAGAGGCAGTTAATGCTACCACCCCAGAGAGAATTTGTATGATGCATAAAGTGAAAAAGAAATACACAGAGAGGAACACTTGAGAGACAATTGCTTCAGCTTTGAATTTTTCTTATAAGAACTCCTGTGATCTTGCTACTCATCTGTAAGGCAGAGATCAAGCTAATAGGCTGTCTCATTTAGGAAATGGAACATTAGCAACTTAGTTTTGAATGCTCTTGCTGTTATATTCTTTTATGACTGAAGCACTATTGTTTGATGAAGCATTTTATCTGAAACGGCATCTTTGAAAAGATTAATGTGCTACTAGACCTAGTGAACTAAATGAGCATTTTTTAAAGTTTTCATTATATCCCATTTAATTAATTAAGTCACAGTAAGTGGGGGAAAAATTACTCTGAAATGCCTGAATTTCATAATAATATTAGTAACTCTTTATTCCACAGAAAATGGAAATATAGACTTCCATATCCTCAAGTGGGGAGGGGGGGTACAGTTCTTCAAGGTAGTCCTTGAAGTGTCCAGCACCCAAGGCATTCATTTAAGAAATGAAATGTCAAAATGAACACTTGCAACTGTGCAAATTGGAACAAAGACAAGTACACCTCCGCATCTATGTGATGGATGTGAGACATTCATTATGTTCCTCTTATAGAATCATAGAATTGAAAGAGACCACAGGGGCCATCCAGTCCAACCCCCTGCTATGCAGGAACACACATAAAAGCATTCCCAACAGATGGCCATCCAGCCTCTGCTTAAAAACTTCTAAAGAAGGAGAGTCTACCACACTCCAAGGCAACATATTCCACTGCTGGACAGCTCTGACTGTCAGGAAGTTCGTCCTAAGATTCAAGTGGAATTGCCTTTCCTGCAGCTTGAATCCATTGCTCCATGTCCTAGTGTCTGAAGAGGCAGAGAACAAGCCCAGTCCCTCCTCAACATGACATCCCTTCAAATATTTAAACATGGCTATCATGTCCCCTCTTAACCTTCTCTTCTGCAGACTAAACATACCCAGCTCCCTAAGCCATCCTTCATAGGGCACGGCTTCCAGACCCTTCGCCATTTTGGTTGCCCTCCTCTGGACACGTTCTAGCTTGTCGATATCCTTCTTGAATTGAGGTGCCCAGAACTGGACACAGTATTCCAAACGAACCCTAACCAATGCAGAATAGAGTGGTACCATTACCACTCTTCAATGATATTTAAGCTTGCCACCCATGTAAACATAAAATCAAACTAAAAGTTTACACTATTAAAGTTGCACTAGTTTGTAATACCCACATAACTGAAAACCCCTTATTCATTGTTATTCTGAAATATTTATGTACCTAGGTGGCCGTTGTGGAAAACAGAATCCTGAACTAGATAGGTCTCGGGACTGATCTAGGTGGGTTCTTACTATCTTCTTGCAATCTGCATTACTTAACATTAAACTAAAATTGGGTAAGAGACTATGCAGGGTCATTTCCACACTACACTGTTATAGTACTATTATTCCACTTTCCACATCCTATGGAATCCTGGGGTTTGCAGTCTAGGGAGGGGCATTTAGAATTCTCAGACAGAGAGCTCTTTGGCCTCAGTAAACTACAAACTCCACAATTCCATAGGATGTGGAAAGTGGAATAATAGAGTGGAATAATAGCACTATAACAGTGTAGTGTGGAAAGTCCTTTAGACAAAATGTCTTTTTTTTAAAAGAATTTTTCCATCCAAAGATTATAGATTTCCAATATTTTTTAGCATTCTGGCATGTCCACCACATATGAAATTGAAAGAGCTGACTGAAGACACACATTGTTTTGAGAACCTGGTGCCTATGAGATAAGAGCAGGAAATATGCAATCAGGTAACCCTGGTCAAGGATAGAGGGGAGTGTGTGCCAGGAGTGGACCTGGAAACTGTTGGGGAGGCAGTGGCATGTATGAATTTATGGCTATCACCAACCACAGCTTTGCATGCCTTAATTTGTTATGTTAATCTATAAAAGCTGTAACCTACATGAATTCTTTAGTTTCAGCAACTTCTGTGGAAGTGTGCTGTGTTGCTCATGTTTTTCTTATCAAAATAAACTACTGTCTACCTCATAGTGAATTTTGTAGAGTGTGGATTATACACTACATAATAACATATATAGGTCATTCTGAGCATGCACAGAGATGTTCATAAGTTTCTAGAACTGTGTTTTATTGGTAATCTCACCCCCACACTCACCTGCATACAAGCCATACATTCTCATCAAAACCCAGTTCCAAGTCTGACATTAGGAGACCTGGAGAAAGGAATACCATGAAAAGCGGAGGAGGGCAGGTTGTATGAGTACACAAATGACCACTTGAAGAACCACAATTACAGGTAGAGAACCTGTTCTTCTTCTTTGTGGTCTCTCCAACTCACACATATGGGAATATATCAAGCTAAGTCCACTAAGGATGGTGGGTCATGCAGGACTGATGACAACACTATCCTTCTAAATGCAGCATTGGCTTGGGACTCAGTATCCAGTCTGTAATGAGAGGGAAATGTATGAGATGGCAAGGAATCCCTCTGAGAAACACCAACAAGGTAACTGCTGTTTGAGTCAAACATGCTTTGGCCTTTGCAGGTTTCACAGTAAGGCAGTAAGTGAGATGGATGGCATTTACCACTCAGTGGAGAGACATTGAGATGAGATTGTCCTAGCTTTCTTATGCATGCCACGGGTGATGATTAGTCAAGAAAACTTCTTAAATTGATTTGTCTGAGATGCATAGAATAGGAGCACTAGTCTAACATTGAGTGTTTGAAGGGCACACTTGAGATTGGAAAAGGGGGGTTGCATGAAGGTGAGAGGCATCAGTGATTGGTTAAGATGTAAAGTGAAAACCAAGACAAAGACATCTGTGGAAAGGACCACCATGTTCTTAAGTAAGGAAGATCCATTCTGAGTGCTGCCAATTTATTGTCCCTGGGGCAGAAATAATTGAAATGAGGAATATTGTCTTCCAAGTGAGAGACTGAAGGTCACAGGGTGTTATCGGTTCAAAGGGTGCATCATAAGCTTAAGAAGAACCACTGACAAACTCCATATAGGTAGTCCTCTATGATCAATTGGATGCAGGGTGTATATAGCCCTCCAAGAAAACCTTTAGCTTTAGGCGCATTGACAAAGTGAGGGCATCCTGTGGTTTGGAGTGAGTGGAGATGGCCACGAGGTAGACCTTCAGGGAAGAATATAAGAGGTCCCTAGCTCACAAAGAGATAAAGAAATAAAGCACATGTTTGAGTGAGAAATCATCTGAACCAGCACCCTCAGTCTGTATGAAGGAGAGAAAAGAGGCCCACTAAGCCACTTGGGTGTTTTTGTTTTTGTTTTTTTTTGGGACTGCTTGTGATCTGCAGATATCATGAACTGGATGTCATCTTATAAATCAGACATGGGTGAAGCCACCAGGTGGTTAACCTGAGGGTAGCCATGTCTAGGTGGGCAATTCTTCTGCACCACATGGAAAGGACTGACTAGGGACTATTTATTCGCTTGTTTTTGAAACCCAGTCTATTATAATATAGGCTAGAATGCCTTTGTTGCTGCAACATCACACTGCTGGGTCATGTTCAACTTATGATCAACAATAATTCTAAGGTCCTTTTCATGTGAACTGTTGCTAAACCAAGTATCTCCCAAGCGTGCAATTTTTTTTGTAGTCTAAATGTAGAATTTTACATATCTCTCTTTTGAATTTCATTATTATCATTTCAAACCAATTTTCAAGTTTATCAAGGTCCTTCTGATTTATTTTCCTGTCTTCCAGTTAGCTACCCCTCCCAGTTTTGTATCATCCTCAAACTTCATAAAGATTCCCACTAACCCTCCATCTATGCTATTGATAAAAATATTGAAGAGTTCACCTGGTTCTGAAAAAGATATCAGATTCAATGCCAGATGACTTAATGGAAAGACTAAAGTTTGGGGGCTATGGCCAAGAAAGATCTGCCTTCAGTCACCATCTCTCTTACATTTGCATGTGGGGCCAAGGACTGCCATTCTGTTAGTCTGAGCTAGAGTAAATCCAGAGCAGATTGAGTAAGCATGAAACCAGATATAAAACACCTCAGTCTATAAACCTGGTATTTTAAAGATGGAATCTTCAGCCCTAATGGTACCAGGCCTCACCTGTTCCTGATTCTGGAGGTGTTATAGAGGCAGAATTATTAGCACCTAAGGATCATCTTACCCTCCATAAAACTTAGCCTGCTATGAGGCTTATTTGCAATCCTTCTTCACTAAAAATGAAATTACAGAAACTGCTTGACACTATGCAAAGTGGAAGAGACTGAGACTGATTGTTTCTGGCTCCAAAGATATGCTATGCAGTCTTTACTTGCCCAATCGGTCACTTTGGCATCTGTTTTTTTGTTTAACTCTGTGCTTAAAACTACTCAGTTATTGGTTTCCTTTTTTTTATGCTAATCAAATGATCTCTAACCTGACAATATTTTTATTATTATTATTATTGTAAAGATTGAGTTTAAGTGTTAGTCTAGTTACCATATTCTGTTTAGCAAACTGGCATTGAGAAGTCAGCTGACAAGGTGGCCCAGGTGACGTTAAAAGTGAAAAGGCAATTGCTCCTATAAAGTGAACTTACCAAAGTCTCCTGGGGGAGCAGAGATCTTTACTACTTTACAATAATGTTATGGTCTGACACACACTGGGAGAATCTCTAGGCAGCTCTGGTCCATGGAGAGAAAGCTATATAAGCCATTAGATTTTCCTTTCTTTTAGGACTAAATTCAGCAGAGTGAGAAGGAAAAGTTCTACAAGAAGCTGTTCTGACAGAAGAAAGCAGCCCCCATCCATCCTTTTGCTTGCAAAGGACAAAAAGCATTTTCTATTCTTCCCCCTAGAGCACCCTCTCTGCCTTCCCCTGCTGCAGCTATGCTCTATCAGGGTAAAGTCAGGAAGAGGCCAGATGCTGTTTACTAGGTTATGAGACATGAAGAGAACACAGCCCAAGGTGATGAATTTCATTTGCAGAAAAGCTATTATGCTGTTGTCAGCATTTAGTCAGTTAGCTGCCAGTAACTATGACCAAGATTTGCCTCTTTTTTAGCATTCTAGAGGTGAAGCCCGGAAGACAGAGGATTCTCAGGAGGCTACTGGAGATCCTTGACTGCTTCAATAGAGCCAGAATACAATACAATACGAATCCTAGCTAAAGCAACAATTGCTGCTATGATTTGCCTACAATATGCATAGGACTCACAGTGGACAACTCCATTTAGTATCCTTAAGAACAATGCTTTATTATGGAAGGGAAGTAATATTGATTTTATTTCTAGGATGCATATTGATACAATATATATCCATATACATATTGATATCAATGTGGATATAGATACTCAGAGTCGCATAGCGATGGGGAGCAATTCACCTCAGGTGGTGATGTTTTTGGGGCATTCAAGCCCATAGCCACACCCATGTGCTATGTGTTCAGGCCCCTCATGCCTTAGCCCTACCTCCTCCCACCCACCCCTCCACACACTCCAAGCTCTGCCACTGGATGCTCATAGAGATATAGATATCCTAGAGATATCCTGTCTCTCTCCCTCCTGTTGATGTGTGTTTGTGTGTAGGAATAATGATATTCTCTCTCTCTCTCTCTCTCTTTCTTTTTTCCCCATCTACCAAGTATTACTATACCCTCCCTCTCACAGTAAATCCTACAGTTCAGAAAAAACAAAACGTGAACCCAACCACTGACAACCTATATAAGGGACAGTTAAACTGATGCCATCAAAAAAATTTTTTTCAAAAGCAGTAAAGAGTTGAATGCACTGACTCACATGTTGAGGTCTAACGAAATATCATATGAATTTTATTTTAAACTTATATTTTAAGCTACTTTGTCTCCCACATTGGGGGAAAGGTGGTATATACATAAAATACGTAAAATAAATATACACAATACATAATCAAAACTTGGGTTATTATATGGTTCTCTCTTATCGTGTGTTAGTTTTAAAATTCACAGGCTTGTAAAGTTGAGTTGAAGATTTTTAGAATGAAAGGTGAGGGAAGAGATTCCTGTCCTCATGAAAGATGTTGAAACAAATGTGGAACATGTCCTTGTGGCATCAGGAAGTTAATCATTATACCATTCTAGCACCCTCTATTGTTTAAAGCACGCATCAGAACAAATTACCTTCAATTCTCTCAGTATATGTCAGGCTTAATTTTCACTCTTAGTGTCATACTCTTCTTAAATAATAATGATCTCAGTGGTGTTATCTGTTTGGGGAGTGTTGTTTTGAATTTAAAAAATGGTGTATGTGAAAGCCAACCAGGCCAAAAATCAAGCAGTGAATTGGTTAGCTTAAATCCAGGACATCATTCCAGCACTTAAGCTATATACTATGATTGCATTGGCACCTTTCCTAATGCATAAGTGAGTTTAATTTGGAGCAGTGCTACATAGAAGGTGTGCCGACATGAACCTTGAATTTTAATGGAAAGCATTCTGGATGATTTTCAACACAAGGCATGGAAATTAATGAGGCACACATTCACTTGGCTGCTTCTAAAGATCGGAATGTGCATGTCTCTGTGTGAAGGGTTGAGCAATTCAGGAAATGAATGACCCTCTGGTGGACGTAAGAAAGTCCTAGTGAATTAGTGATTCCAGGCAGAAGATGGCATGCATAGATTTATTGCAAACCTGAGGCTTTTCTCTTCATTGCCAAGCAATACCCAATGCTCTAAAGAGAGGAACTAAACTCTGGCATGTTTGTTCAGCAGGTGCAGAATACCAGGCTTTGTGCTGCCCGTTCTTTCACTTTTTTTTAATTAGTAAATTCAGCACTGATGGATACAGCCAGAGTTATAGATCTGGCAGCTGAATAAACAGAGTGACAGTATAGAGACAGTGTTAGACTGTCTTAATCCAGCTTTCAATATTTCATCAGGATCACTGCTAGTTTAACCCAGATCTAAAAAAATGATGTCTTATGTTGTCCTTGTAATATAGCTCAAGGGTATTTCTTGATAACAGACTTAAACTGGTTTATGTCATTCCCTTAACTCAAAGAACATTGTGAACTGTAGTTCTTTGAGAGGGTTATGGATCACTAACAGAGATTTTGTTAGAACCTGACAAACAACGATGTTGCCAAGACGTTGTGCTAGATTATTCATGATTCAATTGGTACTACTACTTCAGACCTCTTACAAAATAAGGCCCAGTGTCAAAGAAAAAAATAATAACTTACTGGTACTTCCTTTTCTTCTACAAATACTTCTTGAATCTCCCAGTGCCTCTGCTATCCACAATGTATTGTATGTTATGTAAGTCATTAAATAAAATGCATAATCTTAGACTCTTAGTCTTACTGAAATTGCAAACCTAAAACAAATGTGTTCCAGATGAAAATTTGTATGCCACTTTTTTTTGCATGTGGTCTTCCATTTAATAATTATTCATTTGTATATTTAATTTCTATGCCTCTGGTAACATATGCATGCAAAGGGCACCCTGGTTTTAGAACTATTCCAGGACCCCAATCAACTTCATCTGGCCTAGGTAACATTCATATTTCAAAATTTCAGCATACAAGTCATAGGTTGCCATAATGTGTTTTGTGCATTTCAGTTGAACAATAATAATATCACTCTTTTGTGGATTTTGGATTTTGTTCTATCTCAAAGAACAGATGAACTTTATTATCATCAAATTCTATTCTGGCTTGAGGCCAAATAAGAATTTCCTTCCAGCCCTCTCCTCAATCAAACAATACCAATACCACATCTGATGTTCTCCCTGCTTACTGGATGGAATATGGCCCAGTAAGTAATGTGTGTTGGGAGAGGGGGAGGGAGTAGGTTTGGGGATTGGTAGACAAAAGTTCTGTGAATTGATAATTTGGATGATTGGGCTCAGTTTGAATTTGTATTAGCTCATAAATAAGTTAAGCTGTTTTCCAATATTAGGAAGATAACTTGGCATAGAAATAGAACAATCTAAGTTGAGGGAAGAGGGATTTAATTCATCTCTCTTCAACTATGATATCTGCAGTTACTTAAATGATGCTCTTGAACATAATGTATTAATGTCCTACATCTTTTAATTTACCAATATTCTCCTGGAAATTACTCATTGTGTTTCTCTGCCCTGTAGTGTTCTAATAGGGGGACAGGAAAGACCTCTATGCTCCCAGTTGAGATTCCTTATAAGGATAGGTCAAACTGGTGCCCAAAGTGGGCAAATTTGGGGGAACAAAGAGATAGATAAGGAGCAAGTATACAATAAATTGGCTGGGTTCATACTCTCTGTTTGACTTCCAGAGATCTGACTGATTTATTGTTATTTATTGTGAAGTCAACTTTATCTTATTGTGGCCATATGAAGAAGAAGCCTCCAGTATCCCCTGGTCATCAACTATCCTTCTCAGATCTTGCAAGCTTAGGGTTGTGGCTTCCTTGATTGAGTCATTTCAGTTGTAATGCATGTTCCTCTTTCCCTACAGCATTCCACTTTGATGAGTATTTCTGTGTTTTCATGTCATCCAAAATATGACAGCCTCAATTTAGTCGTCTTGGCATCTAATAACAGTTCAGGCTTTATTTACTCCACAATTCTTCCATTTGTCATTTTAGCATTTGATTGTATCCATAGACCTATCCTCCAATATCACATTTCAAATGGTTTATTTTCTTCCTGTCAGCTTTCTGTGCCATCCAGTGTATACAGAAATTGGAAATTCCATAGAATGGATAATCCTGATATTTGCTGATATATCTTTATACTTGGACATCTTATCTAAAACCTTCACAGCTGCCTCTCCAAGTCTTAGTTTTCTTCTGTTTTCTTAATGATAATCTCCATTTTGATTGCTGACTGAACCAAGTATACAAACCAAGTATACAAAATATTCTAACTATTTGGATGCCCTTCATTATCCATTTTAAAATTATGTAAATCATCCATGGTCATTATTTTTGCCTTCTTAATGTTTAATTGTAAGTCTGCTTTTGCACTTTCATCCTTAATTTTTATCAACCGTTGTTTCAAGTTCTTACTGTTTTCTGCAAGTAATGTCCCCATATTAATGTCATGTAGAAGATGGAGAAAGCTTGTTTTCTGTTGCTTCAGAGGTTAGGACATGGAACAACAACATCAAACTTCAGGAAAAGAGATTCCATCTAAATATTAGGGAGAACTTCCTGAATGATAAGAGCAGTTTGATAGTGGAATAAAGTGCCTTAGAGTGTGATGGAGTCTCCTTCTTTGGATGTTTTTAGACAGAGGCTGGATGGCCATCTGTTTGATTGTGAATTCTTGCATGTCAGGGGGTCAGACTCAATGGCCCTTTGGTCTCTTCTCATGCTATGATTCTGTGATTCTAATGCATATATTAAATTGTTTTTACTCCTTCCTCCAATTTTCACACCTGCTTCTTTTGAATCTTTTTTCCATGTGATAATTTCTGCATATACATTGCAGAAATGGGGCAATAAAATGCGATCTTGCTACCTTACCTTACCTTACTTATCTGACTACCTTACCAATGGGAAACTATTCTGTATCTAGACTATCCCTTATCTAGACTATCCTTGGTCACTCCAACTTATCCAATTTAGTTACCAGGGTATCACATTATTAAATAAATTAAATTATTAAATTAAATTAAAGAGGAAATGCTTAACCCCAATTATCATTGCCAGTGCATTGTAACATCAGTTTCTGTTGTCAAGACTGCTGGCTTCTCAAACATGAGGAATTTCAGAGTGAAAAAGCATGCTGGAAGACTGGACAATATGCCAATCTGCTGTGTTATCACAGATACCCTTTTGTCCTGGATATCACAGCTCCTCAACATGTGTAGTTCAAAGCTTGATGTCACTTTTTTTTTCCAGGCTGTTTCTCTTCCAGATTTTTTTAACTTATTTATTTGTTTGTTTGTTTCTTGGCACTGTAAGAAAAATCCCTCTCCGGGTGGCCCTGCAGTCTCAACCCTAGGCTTCCATCACTGATCTTGCCTTTTAATCCCTAAGATTTCTTCCTGGATCTGGTATTCAGACCTCCACATGATCTCTATACTGATTAAGTCACTGTGTTGATCTGTGGATTCAGTGTGGTAAATCATGCCCAGTTCTTTCTTACAGTTCCTAAAACAGTCAGATACAAATACAGTCAGAAACAGTCAGATCCAGGTACAAAGAATAAAATCAGTAGAGCTCTATTGTTACGAGGCTGTACATCTCCACTTCATGATATCCTTTTTAATTTAATTGTTTAATTTAATTTAATTGTTTAATTGGCATAAGATATATGCTATAGCTGCAATGCCACGCTGGCGAGAGAGGACTGTTTGAACACATGCAATGCAAAAGTAGGTCAGATGGGACCTCAGGACATGTCCAGATCATAGTCAGGGAAACTCCAGTAATATTGCAAATGTCCTTCAATGACTTGAACTTTAGAAACAAGACAGCCCAAGACTGCCTTCACACTCTTATCTTTGACCCTCTTATCTTTGATCCTCTCCCTCTGTTTATCAAAGTCCCCTCATCTGTCCTGCCATTAAGGAGCTATCATGATTCATATCAGTCCTTTGTCACCTAATGCTAAGGCCATTAGCTCATTTTGGACCCCATGTCTACTCTGTCAGGGAGCCATTAACACCATTCCCCTCAATGCAGAAAAAAGAGTATTTAAACCCTAGCCCTGAGCCAGATAGCTCGTAGCACTCTGAATATAGGCTGTTACTCTGCTGCTCTGATTCCCATTCTGCTGCTACCTTCAGATTGTAGTCAGAGCCACATTACTTTGTCTTTTCTCTCCAGATACATAAATATCACCCACTGTGCCCTAACTTCTCAACATCCAATTTCTCCTCCCTTTTCCTTTACTCAGCCTTGTGTGATTGTGAAACTGCTTGGCTCTTGTATGTGGGTGCGATTGTTAATTCCCCACCCCCCAAAAAACAAATATTGCTTGACTCTCCAACTGGTGTTCCTGGATTACTACCACTACACAATGCTAGGTCACCCCCTCCCCCAGCCTTCTTTTTGAGCCAACATTTCCCAAGTTTCATGGGCATCATGGTGGACCTCTGAATCACGCACGTTTTGGGGTGACACTATAATACAATAATTAAGTTAAATATGCATTCCCTGAACTCTTTCCACATTCCCTCCTCCTCAAACTCTATTCATGTCCTATCTATTCTTCTCTTCCTAACTGGTCTCCATTCTGTCTCTGACTGCCCTAACTCTAATTCATCCTGCCCCTATCTCTCCTTTTAACAGACAAGCTTCTCGGTTATATTCTTTCCCCCATAAACATGTTGAAGTTTGTGACTGGATGCTTGCCAAGTTTCTTACTTCATGGATGCTTGCCAAGCTTCTCACTTCTGCTTCATACTAATTAGAGAGGCAAATCTTCACTTATTTAGTTCTCAAATATGAAAATGTACAGGTTAAAAAGCTTTCTTATGTTGGGCAAGATTATCAAGGGTTTGCTCATTTTCCCTTTTTTTTTGTTGATTTTTTTATTTATTTATATAAACAAAACACAAAATAAACAAAAAACAACAGCAAATTAAACATTCTAAACAACAAATCTAATACTCCAAGACACTAAAATATAAACAATAAAACTCCGACAAATCTAACACTTATAAGAGATATAGAAATTTAAACTAACCTACTAAAATCATAAATGACACAATACCAAACTAAAATACTCCCCACCTAAACTAAAAAGAGCTTCTCACCCCTCTTGCAAACATCATACATTCATCTAGTAGTAACCCTATCTAATATATCCTGTTCTACTAGATTAACCTAAGCAATTTAGCTGCTTATTAATTAACATAGGCCATTTCCACATGAGGTTTTTAAAATGGGGCAGAGCGTCTTCCAGGGAGGCTGTCTGCACATGGGAGCGGACTGGGTTGGACCTACTTAACGTAGATCCGCACCCCAGCCCGCTCCAGAACAACCCCAAGTGGTCATCCAACGTGCTTTTGAAAGACCGCTAAAAACAGGTCTTTCAAAAGCACAAAGTGCACCACTGCGAGCCTGCTCCCTTATGCAGATTTGCAGGCTTGCATTGGTGCGAGCTTGTGATCTGCTGGGGGCAGGCTTTAGGCTGGCGAGCTTCAGCAGTTGGTCGAGACCCTCTACCAATTGGAAGCTGCCATTTTCGTCCCTGGAGCAGTGCAGAGTGGTGGCCACGCACTGCTCCGGAGAAACGTGGACCAGACCGGGGAGCCCAAAATCCGGTGAGTAGTGTCATGAGGCGATTCCCTTGCCCTGTGTGGAAATGGCCATGATATCAGCAGTAATAATAGTAGCTTATGAAAAATACTAAAGTATGTTCCTTATTTCCTTATTATCTTACTAAATTAAGAACCTACACGTTTATGTACCTATCTCATCTTATCAATATATCTTAAAAATAGAATAACATCCACTTAGACTTTTGCCACTCTAATGATACTAAACAGTTCCAAAATGTCACTTTCTTACTCATAGTAATTTCACTTGCAATAGTGTAATTATTGGTATTTAAAACATTTTAAAAAGTCACTTTATTCATCTTATATCCAATATCTTATATCATATATCCTTATTCTTTTACACTTAAACCTGCAATCCAAAATCCATTTTGCCTGGACATTCACATAGAATACTTTTTCAACTTATTAACAGATCTCAGTTAACCATTCTGATTACCTTTTACAGTGATATAATTTTGTTTGGGCAGACTCAAAAAAATCACTCATAAGCAAAACCATCATTAATGCCATTAATGCCTTGAATCCTTACACTTAGAATTCTAGATTTTAAATAACACTTCATAAACAAACCCTTTCATAATAGGAAGATTTTCCAGTAATAAACCCATCTCAAATTTAGTTTCTTCCTTCTTCACTAAACAATTCTCATCCCCCCCGCCCCCCCGAACACCTTGTGGTATCAAACCAAAACAATCTGTTTCTTCAAACAGCATCATAAATTGAACATTCTGAGACTTGGAAATTGCAGGCATTAAAATAACATCTCATCTGTTCTTCAGACAACCTAGTTCCTCTGTAGCAAATTCCAATAATGCTTGATCAAATCTAGTCACTTCTTGCTCCCTTGTCATATCCCAGTCTTGAGAGATCTTCTGAGTTGCAACTCCATCTTTTCATTTGAAAAACTGTCAAATCTTCATCTTATTGCAGTTGTTCTTCAGTATCTGCCATATCCTTTCCCTCCAACAAATTCCCTGATGACAGCTTTCTGCAATCCCATTAAATTTTTGATTAGCACTTAATTGATTAGCACTCTCTGATCTCAATCCAGAATTCAAGAAAAAAATCTTGGTATCTGTTCTGAGCTATCCAAGCCATTTTTAGTTTGAATAAAGTCCTCAATAGAAGTCATGTTACATTTTGTTACAAAACTGTAAACAACAGAAAATGTGAATCAACAGAAAAGGTGAATCAATATAACAATGCAAGCTTTCCCAGTCAACACGAACTCCTCAAGGTGAACGGCTGACTAGAAGTCACTTACAGGGAAATAAAAACCATTACTATCTTCATATGACTAGAAATAAAATCCAGCTTTTATAACATGCTAGTCTCATGCAAATCCAATAAAAGCATAAGCATTGTCCAAACAACTCATATAAAATATAAACTAGGCCAACAGAAACAAAACTTCAAGATCTTCAAAAATAAGTCAGACAAATAAACTCGTTTAAAGTTAAAAGATTAAAAAAAACTAATATAGAAAAAAATATCCAAAAAAAAATTTCCTGAAATTTCTCAGTTTCTACAACCTTAACCAAAAATATAAATATTAAGAAAAACTAAAAATATCCAAAAAAAAAAAAAAAGTCCAATGACAGATGTAACTCTAAGGGGGGAGCCTTTAAACTTAAGCGAAAGAATTCTAAAACTAATAGGCAAAATGCCAGCTGATGCAATTCAGGGGCTCCTTGTTAGTAGTAGTATTTCAAATTTTAAATTCAATCTAATCCTTACAAGCGATCCTGCAACAAGGCATATTGTCCGTATAGAAAAATGAGAAAGTTTTCATCCTTCTGGCTCCACCAAAGCTCTGTGATGATTCCTCCAGCCCAGGTTTCAAGTGCTACCACTTTAAATCAAAGCGGCCATCATGGGCCTCACTCCAGCCGTTACAGAAATCTTCAGGACCCCTGTTGTTCAGGGAATCCCTTCCTTGACAGAAGGCTTAACTCCTGTCAAGAACAAAGCTCTGGGACGTGAGATCTGTGCTCTTCCTGGTTGGAGAGTGCTAAGCCCCATCTTTTCCTCTGCTGACCATGATCGGAACCCCAGTTTGCTCATTTTCAATGATTCTTCACATTTCAGTCTTGTTTTGAAAAAAAATAATGCACTTTTTTTGGCTTAGAAATATTTTATGCAGAACATTTTTTTTCAAAACATACAACATTTTGCTCAAAACCACTTTTTTTGCACATAAGCCTTTCTATAGTTATTCATTCATTCATTGGACAAGAAATCAGACACAGCGGTGTTAGTCTGGATCACTATGTAAACAGATCTCGTAGTAAAGAAAGAAGTGGGTAGCATAAGCTTTTATAGACTTAAGTCTGTTTTGTCAGAGGCATGGAGTAAAGTGCTTAGGAACAGACCTTTATAGCTGTGAATGAGCAGGTGGTGTCTACCAGAAATGATAAAAAAGAAAATATTTAAAACTTCTGGCCTTTTTGCTCCGTTTGAACAAAAGTGAAAAAAGTCTTTTATTGGTTGATTTATATTCAATACATATTTTTTATGTATTGACACATTGGGACATGTACTCTCACTGATTACAAAACATTTCCTGAACATTCTTTTGTATCCTTTACCAGCACAAGGTTAGCATATGGTGATTTGCATACTGTACATTGTATGCAGTGATTTGAAGGAAAGACAAACTCATAGTTTGAATCCTACCACTGTCCTTACCTGTGGACATATTTATTTATTTACCATATTTGCTGGAGTATAACACACACTTTTTTTCTTTAAAAATACCCTCTGAAAATGGGGGCATCTTATACACCAGCAAATACAGTAACGCTAAAAACATAGGGAAGAGAGGGGGAGTGAAAGACGTCTTCCCTATTCAGACAAAACAAGAAGTGGGGGGGGTAGTGGAAGCCTTGATCTATAGGAACATAGATAGATGTTTCTATAGTTTCTTTTTACCTTTCCCTCCTCTCCTGTGCATTTTGACTCTAGGGGAGTTTCTGCCCAAGCAAAACAGAAAGGGAGGGGTAATGGTGCATTACTCTCTGCTTTCCCCTCCTCTCCTGGTGCAACACTCTTTTCATTCCCCTCCTCTCCAGTACACTTTGACTCTGTCGGGAGTTTCTACCCAAGCAAACAGGAAGAGAGGGGTGGTGGTGCAGCACGCTTTTGATTTCCCTCCTTTCCTGGTGCAGCACACTTTTCCTTCCCCTCCTTTCTGTGCATTTTGCTCACCAGAAAAAAACAAAAAACAAAAAATCCTCAAAATACCCCTTGAAAATGGAGTGTGTCTTATATACTTGGTGCATCTAATACGGCAGCAAATATGGTATTTTGTGGGGGAGCACAGATGAACAGACAGCTCCCAAGTAGAAATGCAATTGAGGGTCAGCAATCTGGCTGGAATGGAATGAGTAGGAAAGTGGGGAAGGTTTTAAGACTGCATTGTAGATTTTGTTAAATTTAAAAATGCCTCCGTTGCAAATGCTAATGGTTCATTTAGGGAACAATGATGTACAAAAATGGACAGGGCTGTTCTTAAGCATTAAATAAGGAAAGATTTTGTTGCCTTTCTCACATGGCCCTAGCATATGCCCAGTATGTGGTCCAAAAGTGCTGCAGCATACAACTTGGAGAAGTTTGCTCCTACAATGTCTACTGAACAGCGAGTAGAGAACAAGGAAGTTTCTGACAGAGTCACAAAGACCATAAAAATCAAAATGCCAAGATGGGATCTCTTTCTGGAAATTAGGCATGCACAGCTTTATGCTCAGCAAGTGATACAAGGTGAACCAAGATAGTTCAACCATCCATCTTTGTGGGGGATTAAGTGTAGTCTATCTTCCTGATGTGGCTACATAATGAATGTGAAACCTCAACAGACCTCCTCACAGCTGGCTGGTATGACAGAATCTGTAATGGCAGCTGCCCTTGAACCGGGACAGTGGTGTCATATCTAGGGGCTTTTTCAGTCATGGTGACATGTCCTTACCTAGGGCCTTAGCAGGCCAGTTTTGTGTTCTTGCCCTGACAAGCACTAATCTGGCAAAAAACTGACACAGTGTTTGGAACTATAGCACTGCCACTCTTGGTAGCACAACAGTAAAAACACATACCTTCCTTCTCTCAAATGAAAAATAATGGCTCTCACAGAATGGCTGTGAACCTTGAGGCTAACTGGTTAACTCACTATGGATTTTGTTAAATTTTTAAAAAATATAAATCAAGTTAACCATAGCGTGTGTACCTAATCTTCATTGCCAATGTGTGAGGGTGTTGTGGTGGCAATTTCCTTTTTTCACTGAACCAAATATAATGATCTCATCTTGGAAACTCACTTTGCATTCATGTATTTCTGTCTCACTGCTTTTTTAACTGTTCTGTTAAGTTAAAAAAGGTCAGTGAAAGAAACTGCTAGTTTTTCTTGTTTGCAGTGTGTGTGTGTGTGTGAGAGAGAGAGAGAGAGAGAGAGACAGAGAGCACACAAACAGACACATTTAAAAGTAGGAAAATGCTAAGTTATCAGCCTGGATATGCCATGTTTCATCTGATCATTGCTAGACGTGAGCAATAAAAACAGAGTTAATGTCCTATATCCAAAGCAGAAGTGACAGTAATGTCCAGGAATGGACTTTTATACAAAGAACTCTCTAGAATTTTTTTTTTTTTAAAAAGGGAGGGAGCTCAAAATGTCAAGTGTAACTGAAGTTTATATTACTTCAGACCTTTGCCTTTTACCCTCTATGAACTTCTCAGTTTTCTCTATTCCAACTCAATGGACTAGCAAAACAGTGTTGGCATATTGCTTATTTTTCTGCATTAATCACTGAGAAGAGATCAAAAGTACCAGCATAATTTGTGTGGAAAAAATACAATTTCCTTGAAAGAGAGGAGTGTCATGTTTATGTAAAACATTTGTCCTAAAAAGGGAAAAGGAATGAATGAATGAATGAATGAAAAACTTGACATTTGCAAAGTGAATTTCCACTGAAGTTTGTCATGGCAAATCATAGTAAAACTTTGCTTCCCACCCCGCCACAACCTGTAATAATGTCCTTCTGTGGCATAATAAGCACCCTTGAGCTACAACAGATGGAAATTAGGACATCTGGAGATTTACTGACAGTACTTGGTTGGCTGCAACACTTACTAGAAATGTCAAAATTTTGTGATATTTCCCTGTGGACCTTATCAAAATATTTACGACTTATTGTGGGAAATGTCAACATTCACCACTTTTCAATCATTCACTGAAGCTTGTAGATCTCCTCAATTCTTTTGCAGGGATTATTCATTCATTTATATTTTTTAAAATGATATTCTACCCTCTGTCCAGAGATATCAGGGTGCCATACAATAAAAGCAATCTGACAAAGACAGTGTAAATAAGAGAGAATTATTTTAAAATGCTAAAAACATATTTCAAACTAAAACAAGTTTAAAACACAGATTAAAGCAGTTAAAATAGTTTCAAAAGTTTTAAAGCCATGCACATGTAAGGGTTTGTGTAACACCCATCAACCTCCCAAACAGCTTTAATGAACAATCATGTTTTCAGTTGGCACCTGAATGACAGCAATGTTGGTGCCAATCAGGTTTCAAAGGGAAGATTATTCTGTGACTGGGGACTTCCACATGTTTCCACCACGTATTGTCCTGATTAATGAGATATAGACAAGTGCCCCTCTAGCACACCTTAAACCAAGGCTGTGGCCAGGAAATCTTACTCTGAAACTCTCAGGTGGGAATAATTTTGCCCTCTCTCCCTTGTGAAGCTGTAATGATGAGTTGGCATTGGCTAACACTGGATTGGTGGTCATAGCTGCATAAAAGGAGACTGAGGTGGTACCCTATAAAAGTGCAATCCTGCTTCTGCCCTACCTTCTTATCACCCAGTGTGGATGATAAGGCAGAATAAGTTTAGCTAGCTATCTTTTATGGGACTGAGTAGGAGTTTTGGAAGGCGATCACATCTTATTCTTGAGGCTCATCATAAAACTGACGTCTAGAGAACCTACATATAGTAGTGATTTATGTGTTGGACTAGGACTCTGGGTGACAAGGTTCAAAGTTCTGTTCAGCCATGGAAATACAGGCGATGATCTTGGACATGTCACAATCTCTCAGCTTAAGAGAAGGACATGAAGTTAGAAACTGGGCAAGCCTGGGTAGAACCAGCCAATCCCAGATCATGGAATGCTGTGAAATGGGGTGGGGGGTACAGGAGAGAAGCGATAATCTACAAGCTTGTCTGTAAAAAAATGCAGTCAGACAAATAAAGATCATTAGGAAGAAAAGAATGATAAGATGAAGAGGGTTTTGGGAACTAGGAAAGTAGGAAGTTCTTGTTTAACTTAATCATTATATAGTAGATCTTCACTGGTTTTATTTTCTACAACCGTGTCTGTTTTTATTTAAGGACTGTTCATACTTTAACACTCTGAACTCACTGATCGGCACAGTCACTTGTTCAGAATAGCATCCACCTTCAGTCCTAAATGTAAAAGGGCAATGCAAGTGACTGGAGCCCAGGATTTGGAACTGCAGTGCCAACTCAGATTGGGATTCCATCACATAAGGGAATGGAAATCTGCCTCTGAAAAAAAAATTGTTCAGAAAATCCTATGATGGGCTTGCCATATATTGGAGTTGACTTGAAAGCACACAATAGCAAAAACAACAGCAACCACTACCAAAGCCTTATGCTGTCATCCTGGAAGTGCATCTAAAGTGAGTGCAGGCTGTTTGATATTTGCCCTAGGTACCTTTAATTCCAGTCACCAATCTGTCATTCTAAAACACCACACAGGATGGGTATTCAGCTCTTCCCTGTCTCTTATTGAAGAAAGAAAACAGTTTTTGACTTGATGTCAGTGCCTACAACATGCAGGAAAAGAGTGATGAGATCAGCTTGAAAGCTTCCTGTTATTCAAACAAAGAGAGAAGGTATTTCTCTGCCTCACCATCAAAATCACACCCACTCAGAGGGAAGGTGACCTCTATAAAAGGGAAGCGTTTCCCCCTCTGTGAATGACAGAAGGAGAAGTCAAAATTGAAAGGGCTTGAAATGGTATTTTCCTCCTTTGGTCTTTAATGTACCTGAGAGCATGTGGAGAAACTGGACAGGTGTTCCCATCCTACAAAATCTTAGTGATAACAGTAGAAATAGTGGATCAATTTATTTTCAGTGGAGCTTGTAAATGTTACTTTCTAGACAGCTTTCATTATCCCCCAGCCAGCAGGGCCATGCTAAGTGGGGCATCCTAGGAGCTATGGTGCCCCAAAGTAACTTTTAATAAGTTCTCATTTCTAGTCTGCCTCACATACATGCATCATAAATGCATTCCATCCTCTTTCCGTACTAATCTGCAAGAGAAGTTAAACAACCTGTGTATTTTAATAGGCATTTTCTGACACTATATCTAATTTTAACCATGTTTTACTTCAAGGTACTCATTTTTAAACATGTTTTATCCTAAAATGCAGGAAGTTCATGAAGCAAAAATTTGATATATGCAAACTGGACACCTAATTCCTAACCTTTCTTCTACAGTGAATGAAATTAGTCTCTTTTATTTATATAATTGAAAGGAAAAGTCACCCATCATATATTGTCAAATTGTGTATACTTTCACATGTGGTTTCCCCCAAAAAAATAATCCCACAACAGTTTCCCCTATTTCAATTGTATTCACTGTAGTTATTTTAAAAAAGGAAAGAAGAAGGAAAAGAATCTAGCAGCACTTTTAAGACCAACTAATAAATATATAAGTAAATATTTTAAAATGAAAAGAGAAAGTGAAACACAAGTGTTTTGGGTTTATCAGTGCTTACCAGAAACAAGAGTAATAAATCCAAACTTTGATTAAGAAGGCAAATCTCTCCTTATTTTGAGATACAATTGCTAGACTTCCCTTGGGTTATGTAATTTACAGGCTTTTCATAATAGATTCCATGCAGTGACAACACACATTCAGAGACTGTTCCTTATGAGCTACTGGGCAATTCTGCAGTTAGATTTTGATTATAGTATCTATCATATAGATATGTAACTATCTCCTAATGATGTCTTTTTAGCTCTTAAACAAGTCATCTCAGATGATGCCAGGGAAATCAAAGCATTCGGTTTCCCAAAATACTAGATATAACATTAACTATTATTGTCTTCAAATAAAACTCAAAACAGACTTCTCAAATCCAGGAAAAAATGAAAACCTTAATGAGAACAGACTGTTAGTTGTTTATATGATCTATTTGTGAAGTACTTTTCATTAATACATTCATCCCAGACTTATCAAGTTCTCTAGAAATCCCCAAACTGATTCCTCTGCAAAAATTTAAATATGCACAAACATCTGTGTGTCTTGGGATAAAACAGGACATACAAGCAAATGATCCATGCTACCAGTTGTTCTTCTCCATGTGGCCCTTCCTGATTATAATCAAGCTATATGGAACACTCACCTGAAGAATATTCAATATTAACTACAAGGATAAAGCCACTATCAGTGGTTTTCTGCATATAGAGATATAAAATAAAAAATAAAATCCATATATTGCTGGTCGGGGGGGCAGGATTACTGCCACTGTTACTGTGTAAGCCCTGGCCACAAGCTTCTTGATAATTTGATTCTCCATGAAAACATTTTGGTACTGAATTCACCAGTATTAAATGAGGAGCTGAAGGGTTTTTTGTTTTTGTTTTTTACTCCTCAAAAGTTATAGAGACTTAAACTTCTTAAAATAACAAACAAAATATCAGTTTAGAACTGGATCCAGCAGCTGAAAGCTTTATATATTGTGAAATTCCAGGAACTTCATGTAAAGAAACAATAGTATTTGGTCCAATTAGTGGAGAGCTCTTGTTTCTTCCTCAATAACTTGAAACCAGTGGTAGGAAAAATGATGACAGGAAAATACAGTTTTAAACAGAAAAAAAAGCATATTGCTATTACAGAGTAAGCCATTACTTCGAAACCACAGGTATCCAAAAACCTTCTCTGAATCTCATCACTAAAGGGGGGTGGCAGGGCTAGTAAAATTAGAGGAAGACAATAACAAGATAAAGCTATATTTGTCCTGAGACTTAAATATAAGGAATGATTTCTTCATTGTGTACTTAAGCTTAAGATCTAAGTGAAATGGATGAAGAGTGTCTTCATTGTTACTGCCAGTTTGTAGAAGATGGGTGATGCATGAACTTCCTCATAACTCTTTACAAAGTGAATCTGAAACCACAAACAGAATTTTGGTTGGCACCTGACTTGATGATTTAGATTATGACCAAATTCAGCTTGGACCCAATCCAACCTGCTACGGATACCATACCTTATCTGATATTCAGAAACGTGAATCTTTGTATCATTGTAAGAAATGAAAAGATATAGGCTGAGATCTTGCATAAGGAAAGAAACGTATATCACATAGCTATGGCCATTTCCACACTAGACTGTTATAGTGCTATTATTCTACTTTCAACATCCTATGAAATCCCAGGGTTTGCTGTTTAGGGAGGGGTCTCTCCCTAAATTGCAGACCCTAGGATTCCATAGGATGTTGAAAGTGGAATAATAGCACTATAACAGTCTAGTGCGAAAATTGCCTTTGTCTCTCCAGATGCTACCCCACAAAAACTCACCTTGTAAGCAGCACAGCACACAGCACCCCCTCTTCATGTGGCCATTTCCATGTTGTTGGAGAGCAGGGACAGGTCCAGTTATTTTCCTGTAACTGAATGTACTACAACAGAGATCTGCAGCAACCTTCAGAGTTCCTTGTGGGCTTTCTGAAGATGATGTCTTTGCAGCACATCCAGTTATGGGAAATTACGGGTTGGATCTCTAATCATCACCCCACTCTCTGACAAAATGGAAATGGCTATGTTGAGGGAGTTTGCTGTTTTGGTTACACAGTAAGTGGCAACAGAGGATTTTGGCCACTGCACAGAACTGAATTCTGACCTATGCAGTGACCAAAAAAAAATGAGCTGTGCTTTCAAATTTGCTACAAGAATTCCAGCCATTTTGTAGAGATGGTGTTTTTCCAGCTTACCAGGAAGACAGTTTCACAAGTTATGATGTGGGTATGGGAGGCTTCCTGGATCAGTGCTGCATCCCACTGATTACTTCTCTTCTTTCTGGGAGACTTTGAGAAGTTTCAGCTTGTATGAAAAAGCCTTGGAAAAGTAACCAGTCTGGTTACTGTGGGGAGGTAATGGAAGTAGCCCAGATGAAGGTGTCACTCCATTCTGCTCTCTGCGTATACTCCCTGCTCCTGAAGCAAGATCACCATTGGACGTTGTCCCATCTTGCCACCCTTAGTTCATGGAGTAGAAAGCTATTATGTTATGTTCAACCCCAATTTTGTCACAACCACAGGGCCAATCAAGGAAGGAAGGATATGCAGGCCCTTTCATGGGTAGTTGGGCATCCCTATAAGGGAACTTGGGGCTATGGGAAGGTGAAGCCATGCCCAAAATGAGGGAAAATAACTTCATCCTGCTCCCAGGTGGGAAGAGAACAATGAAATGCCTTCTATTCATATAGAATTCCATTCCTGTCTTCTCAGATATACCCAGCAGATAATCTGGGTGTGGTGGTTGTGAGTTTTCCAGGTTTTGAGGCTGTGTTCTATTAGTATTTTCTCCTGACGTTTTGCCTGCATCTGTGGCTGGCATATTCAGAGTATCCTGAAGATCCTCTGAAGATGCCAGCCACAGATGCAGGCGAAACACCAGGAGAAAATACTAATAGAATTTGGCTTCAAAGCCCAGAAAACCCACAACAACCTATAGATTCCAGCTGTGAAAGCCTTCAACTTTAAATTTGGGTGTGGGTTTCCATCAGTCAGCAGTTAGGTCATTCGATAATCCATACCCATGCTGAGGTCAAGCATCTGCAGTTGCAATCAATTAAGCTGTGGTCCTGTTTAATCCAACCATTGTTATCTGTGTGTCTTTTTGGGGAAGCCCTTCCCACTCGGCACACATCCAACAAAGTGGCTCCAGGGGGCTTGGGGTTCTCCATCTTTACATTTTGCTTTCTTCAAAAACAAAATAGGTTTTTAACACATATGATTAGCTGAGAGCTGCCAGTTCACTCTGTTTTCTGAACTTTGCTGTCTGTTGTGCACATCTGCTACTTCTGCAGTTAGGAACTAGCTTCATGTGTATGTGTGGCTGACATACAATATAGGAGACATAAGAGCAAAACCAAAGAGGAGGGGGAAAGATAGTCACCCCAGGGTGCAGAGTACAACTGCATTGCAGAGCACAATTGAAGTCTAGAAGTTATAATTAAAAACACTGCACTAAGAAACAGCATTGCGGACATGGGTGGGAAGCAACAACTGGTAGAGACAGGCAGGCATCTGTTAGTACCAGCTCAATCTGGCAAAAGAGTACAGCACTGCAGGAGAATACCATACATACGGTTCATTGACCTCACACTATCTCTTGCTGCACATGCACTGATTGGAGGGTCCTAGTGAGGATCTTGCCCTGAACTGGAAGCTAATTATGATACTAAACAAAATTCAGTTTTCCTCTTACTTCCTGTCACCTCCCACCACTGCATTTTCTTTATATGGCATTGGTGGAGACAAGACCAACTCCTACAAGCAATCAGTGGTGCTCTCCCACCACCAGTCAGTCTGAATTGATGTGAATTGTTTTGGTCCAGGCTTATCTGACATGGATCCAAATCAAGATGTTTTGCTCAGATTTGGACCTCATTCTAATAGTTCCAGATCAGGGTAATATAGTTCAAGATTTGTTCAAAGTGTTTGGTAGCCCAGCCCTAAATTGATGCAATGTATTTTAAAAACAACAACACTCAACATCTTATGAGATAAACCACTTCAACATTTAGGATAAGACCACAAGGATTTGATTTTTAAAAATCATGTTTAATGCTGCTCAATTTAAATTTGCAGTAGTAGAGTCTTATGCGCAAACTGTTCTGGATGTAAATACTGGATCTAATTACAGTCTTGTACAAAGAACTAATGTCATAGAAGTTCAAAGACTGACTAGATCAGTGGTACTCAAATTTTGGGGCTTCACCTCCCAGAATTCCTGAGCATTGGTCATTCTGATTTGACTTCTGAGATTTGTCATCTAAAACATCTGGAGGACTGAAGACTGAGATGTACTGAAATACGTGATTGCAGAGTGCACAGATACATGTTTCAGGGCTGCCTTGTTAATAGACCACTGCTTTAGAAAAGCACATACACTGCCATCAATGATTCATGCACCATGGGAATCCTTAACACAGGAGTCGCAACTGTTAGGTCTGTTATTGAATTGCAGGTCACTACTGACCCAGGCAAGATAGCTGATGGTGAGAAATGCTGAGAGGGGCAATATCTGCAAGGTCTCATGATAGCAATGACAATTAAATCTGGCACTCAGTTTGCTGGTACTGGATTATTTCCTGTTCTGAAGGAGTGACATCTTGACATCATTATGCCTTATATCAGTCAGGGGTGATCTTCTTGAAATTTACAGAGATATTTTACATGTGTGCTTGTAGACAATATTGACAGAAGCAAATAAAAGAGAGAAAAAGCACATTTTTTTCATATACATGTGTGCCTTTGTGTTTAGCATGCCTTGTAGAAAGATGTGTATTATTTTGGCTATTATTTCTCCCACAGAATCTACTAATATCAAAAGAAAATTTTGGAGTTTACTTTGATCTACTAAAATACATGTGAGTTGGAATAGATTTGATTCATATATCACTATATATGACTCCTTCCCCTGCCCTATTGGATGGAAAGGTAAAATAGAAATATTTCAATAGATACACATTTGCATGAATACATTAGAAAATAATATTGGCTAAAGTGGAGGGTATAATGATAAAACATGGAGGGAAGAAGGAATGCAGACAGAAATGAAACTTTGGGCTATGTTTACACCAGTTACAATAGTAGCTGCTGTGAAAAGTAAAATGACTTGTTCCAGTTTTATGCATCAGTTCCTTATGCATAAGGAATCTTAAATAGTGCATTGTGCCTGCTGTTTAGAGTGCCACATCAAGACTAGTCTTAATCAGAATATAAATTCATGGTTTTCTTCATTGGTGAAGCAAGGACCCTTGAGGACATCAGAATTTATTTAATAATATTCAAAAAAATACTAATAGGTAAACAGTAATGAATATATCAGTGTTGGAGAGGTTTGAAAGACTATTTGCTACCCTACTTTTGCTTTTCAGTCCCTGAAGTGAAATTTCAAGAAGTAGTATCATGCTATTACTGATATGACATCAAAATATCGAATGTTAGAGTTCGCCAACTAAAATAGAATCCGAAGCCTAAGCTGTGCTAGGCATTTTCTCTCATGCTATTTCTGAAGTAGCCTTTCAACTTACTAGAAACAGTAGACGTTTGGTCTGTTGCAGAATTCATTTTGTACTACTTCTCCCTATTGCACTTTCCTATTGGTAAAGGATGAAGAGATCTTAGAAAGCACAGAGTAGGTTCTTCAAGATCAGGTAGAATTTTCACATATTAACTGGTTTTCTAAAGTCGGCGAGTGCGTTATCCATCCATTCACTCCAAAATCAGGCTGAACAAACATCATTGTCTAGATCTACACATTGGACATTTTTCAGTTAAGACATTTAGGCCCTTTCTGCACCATACATCAATAAAGCATTGTTCCATTACAATCCCGTCATTGCCATTTCTGTGATGCTGTTCGGTTAAGAAAGCTGTCTTCCACACCTTTTCAGCTTAAGTGGGTGAGTAGTGGTATTGCCACCAGTTTTCTTTCTGCACTACAGCATCATTGGTCACTCCCTTTCCCTACCTTCATCCTGCCCCATTGCTCCTGATTGGTCAGATTTTTTTTTTTTGAAGCCATACTAGCACAGGAATGTTGCAATGGCATGACATGCCAGTAAACTATTTCACTTTTGTGCTATAATACTTAAAATGTATTTTTTTAAAAAATAAGTTTTAACTCAAAGAAGAGGTGATAGATTTTGAATTTACCATGCCATGGGAGTAGCTGAGGGAGAGACAACCTGGGCATGCCCACACCCCACTCACTGCTGGATCTGCAAAGACAGGAAGTGCTATCAAGCAAGCACTATTATGGAACTGCACTGACATGACTGATGGAATTGTAGTGCTAAAGGAGGCTCTGAATGGATTTTTTTCTGGAAATGATATAAGGCTGATTTGCAATGCTTGGGAATGAGATAGCAGCCAAACAGCAACAAAGTTTTGTGGTATCACAGCTCCTGGACTAGGAACAGCCCATTGCTGTGGCAGGATGAGGACGTCATGCAGAAAGGACCTTAGTCTACCTGCTGATTAAAAGCCTGTTAGAAGCTGCTATTTTGGATTGTGTTCTGTACTCTGAGTGGGCTGTTGAACAGTGAGAAAGAAATGGTGGGAAATGTCACTTCAGAAATGGCACACATCTATCTCAATCAAATAAATTAAGTCATATTAATATACAGGTCCCTCAGAAAAAGTATTTTGCAACTGTTTCCATGAGTTTCTTTCTATTTTTTATCTTCCAAAAAGCATATATTCACAGCTGAAAGAAATATCCACATTTGTCACAATCTCTCATCTTTTACAACCAGATTCCTCAGAATCATCAACAATTTATTGATAATAATTATTTTTAGTGAACTTTATTTTCCAGGTATTGTTGTTATTACTGGTCTTCACCCTGCATTACACAACAAGCTATCAAACAGCCAGATGTCTGTATCACTCAAAAGGCTCCCTAATGTTGGTCACACAGTCTCCCAGAATCTGTGGTCTTTAGGAAGACTTATAAAATAAACATATTCATTTATACTGGGCCATTCTGTTCCTCCTTCTTCAACAAGATTGTCTTCAAAAGTTATTTGGGAGGTCACAGAAGTCATACCTATGGCATAATTTTAATAAAGAGGATTTTTAAACATACATTTGCAACATTTTATTTAAACAGAATTAATTTATTTCTGACTGTGATGTTTCCATAGGAAAAAAATTGAAATTGTGCAGTTCTCCATATGCTGATGAGTGGCAGCTGCCATCAACTCCAGCCAGCATAACCTGTGGTGAGGAGTAGCAATTCAATAACATCTGGAGGGCTGCACAAACCTCACCACTGTCATAGGGCAATGATATTCACTGTGTAATCTATTGGTTTAATAAAGCCCATAATACTACTAACAAATTTTATTCAAATATTGATATTTCTTGGCACCTGAGAAGTTTGAGTTACATTCATATAAATAAATAAAAAAAGATATTAAAATAAAACCTTATACGTGTTAAAAACATGAAAATAGCAGTAATCAATATTATTCAAACTAGGTTAAATTGCAGTGTAGTTAGGTGATCCCAGTTATGTAGTGTACTTTTTAATATGTGCATCTGTTTTGAGAAGGCATCCAAAATCCCATTTATTATAGGTGAACAAACTCTAAGAATTCCTGTATTTCTTCTACCATCAGTGTAGGCCACTAGTAGCCCTAACCTATTCAGCACTGACTCAGAAGACACACGGATTTGCTAACAATTGCTTGCATAACAAAGTGAGCATAGCAAACATCCTGGTAAGGCCTCATGCTAACTAATACACATGTCAAAACAAACCTCAATCAAAAAGCAGAAGAATTTCCATCCTGCAAAACATGAAAACCACAAGAGAGCTACCCATCAGGTGTTTCCTCTAAGAAAGAATCACGAGCATTTTCTTTTCTCAGGATGACAGTGACATATTTCAACTTTCCAATTCATATCAGAAAATGAAAATTAATTAGCAGAGAGTTAACATGTCAACAAGAGGTTGAGAAAAATCAACCAAAAATAATCCCTTCATTTAACTTTCCAATAACCACAACAACAAATAATAAATCAGACATGAAATCTTAGAAGTCTTATTAGAATAAAACATGGCCTGCTGAGAAAGACTGAGATACCATTTTTTCCCCCATCCTTAATTGGGAAATAGATCATACTTTCATCAAATCCACCATCCTATCACAATGACACAATTTGGCTGGAAGCCTCTATCATGGTATACATCACATAACTTTACTGATACTTAACTATATAGCAGAAGTGCTAAGAAACCCTTTTAGCGAATTACAAAGATGTGTTAAGAGGGTACTGTCAAGAATGCCCAAAGTGCACTGGCACACCTTAGTCAGTGTCCTGATACACAAAAGGACTGATGTGGATGGATCCTGTTTTGCATCATTCACTTCACCAGCTCCTCCACATAGTAACATAAAAGTGGTTCTTTACAGAATATGTATGTTATGGAACTACACAATTCTAATTCCTAAAGATGAAAGCCCACTTGAAAAGACAAAAGTCTCCAACGGGATTCCAGCATTTAATTATTTATTTAAACTACTGTACTCTACTGTGTATCACAGGATCTTAAGGCAATGCAAAAATAAAATCAATTTAAAATGAGTTATAAAAATTTCAAACAATTGTGAACAATAAAAAAAAAGTCTAAAATTATATTACCATATCTGCTGCAACTGCCCCCAAAATAGGTTGGCAGGAATAACAGGACTGAATTTACTTGTGTCTCTTTGTCTCTGATGGCTCACCATGCTTCAACATGAGAATGTGGATACACCCAACTTGATTCAGTGAGAAATGGAAGAAGCATTCTTTTATAATGAAATTTCCATAAATCAACTTCTAACATACAAAGAATATAGCTCTGCTGAGATTAAGGGAATATGATTTAGCAGAATGGATTGTTCTGGTGATACCCATAAAGATTCTTTCTTTGGGTATGGTCTTTCCTAACCATCTAGCTGAGTTCCTCACATTGCCTTTTCTAATCTGATCAGGAGACTTCAGTTTATATCAGTATGTTTTCATATTGCTTTTAGGTGTCTAAAAAGTTTGACTTGACAGATGAAAAGAATGACTGGATTTTCTCATGATGATGATTGGAATGCAATGAGTTCCATTCCAGGCTAAGCACAAAGCATCTTCATTTGACTGCTGCCAGCAACTTTAAGGCACAAGGGTGGAGGAAAATAAAACAATTTCCCCAAACACTATGTTCTATGGTAATGTCACAATTGGCACTCACCATCAAAACATGGAAAGCTGTCAACAAACTCAAACACATCTATAAGATGCATGCAGATGAGTCTGGCCTCCTGCTATTTCTACTTCACTGAAGTGTCCAAAATCATCAATTTGAAAGTCAGTTTAATATCAATTCCCCAGAAATAAATCACCATCAGCAGTAATATTTCTCAGGGTTGTTTTCCTTCTCTTTCTATCAGTCTGCTAAAAACAAATGACATAGATGAAATAGAGATTACACTCCCGCTGCAGCTCTGCTCATGTTATTGGAAGAGAAAATGTCAGGGAACTGGAAATGAAAACAGCAACTGATTACCTGCGTAGGATTTTTTTTTTTATTGGACACCTCCCCAAATTTCCAAAACTGAGTCCATTTGTTGTTTTCTTTGCTTTTCCTTCCTGTCACTGTTCGATAGTTTTCTTTGTCAGATTGTACTGGGTGATAGTTTTCTCTTTCCTCCACCTTTTCCCCCACTTGGACCTGATTGAGGAAAAAAGACAAAAAAGAAAGAAAAAGAGCTTCAATTGTCAAACCTTCTAGTTTAAACAATCTCTTTCTAATATATATATATGTGTGTGTGTGTGTGTTAAGAAGCTCAGCTTCCTGTGTGCCAGCAATTGAGGCAAGTTCCCCTTCCTAAGCCAAGTCACAGCTACATGCTATGCAGCACATGAAATGTGTGACTTGGGCCTCAAACATCACCAAAGTTTAGAAACCTACATTTAAAGGTATTTAATTATAGTTATAGTTTCTTGTTCCAAAATCAGTTGTTTATCATTATGATTCCCAGCTTTACTTTCCCATTTCTTGACAGTCACTAAAATAGTTAGTTTTAGTTATTTGGGGAAAAACTTATTGTTTAAAAATTTAACAATTGAACCATGGAATATTTCTGTTCAACTGTTTAGTGAGGCCATATGCCATAGCAATAAGAAGAAGTTACATTGTCACTTGTTGAGGTACAATTTTAGAATGTTAGTTAGACATATCTTGAGTAGAAAAAGAATTAATTATGAGTAACCACTTGTTCACAACTGGTTATTTCCAAGTTCCAGAAGCACCACATAGTTCAAATGAAAAACCCATAATTTTTACCTCCTAAATTTTTCTATAATTATACAACCCTTAAATTTAAAAAGAGTAAACACAGTAACATGTTATACATGAAATCTCTCACAATTGCAGTTTAATTCCTGGATCAAAAATGAAAATCAATGCATATCCACTAATATAGTAGCCTACTCAATTTCACATAAAGAAATATTGAAACACAAAGTACCCTAGAAGACCTCAACTTCATCAAAGTACAATGCAAAACTGAAATAAAATGCAAACACTGTTTTTTTAAAAAAACTGTTATTCTATGCCTTCAAAGTATTTCTGACCTATGTGGCAACAGATTTTCTGGCGCTGAGAGTGTGGGGAGCGCCCAAGATCATCCAGTGGGTTTCTATGGCCAAATGAAGAATTGAAACCTGGTCTCTCATAGCCTAACCCCCAAATCACTACATTGTCCTGGGTCTCTTTTGATAAACTACTTCTATTGATTTTGTAAGAACTACAATGCGTGGGGGAGGAGCCAACTACGATGGCAGAGAGAGGCTAAATATTCGACTCCCGGAACAGATGATTATAAAATAATTCCAGAAGCCTTTTTCAAAACAAAGAAAGAATGTGAGTAATTAATCGAATAATGTGGGAAAGAATGTAAGATAAGATAGTGGATTGGTTTCGATTCTTCTCCAACTGGAGGGAAAATAAAAGACTCTGTTTAAACTGCAAATAACTGTTGAAACGGACCGAAAGCAAAACAGTTTTTTTTCCCCCCTTTGTGGTCCTTGAGATATATGCCGCCTAAAAAAAGGTCTATAAACACCCTGTTTGGAAGCGACCTACAGCAACAGATAAAACATATAATCGTCTAGTTAGAGATTTTGAAAATATAAACTTAAACTTTAACGGAGACGAAAAAGTCATTAAAATGGCGGCGAAGAAAGCTGCGAACAGAGCTAATGAAGAGATAAAAACTTTTATACACAAGCTTATTACAGAGTCTAATCAAGCTCTTGTTACTACAATAACATCTAATATAAGGGCAGAAATGGGGCAATTGCAGGAAAAAATCTCACAGGAGTTAAAAGCATTGGACCTTAAAGTGGATGATATAAAAAAAACCCAAGGGAATCAGCAGACCAGACTAGCAGAACATGATGGCAGGATTTCTTTGTTAGAGAGACAAATTATCCAGCTCCAAGACCAGAACAGAAGAAACAATGTGAGGATTCGTGGACTCGCAGAGCAGCCACAACAAAGTCAAAAATCCTTGAAAGAGGAAGTTTTAAAATGGCTAAAAAGCATTGTTCCTGAGATTTTATGGGAAGATCATGACATAGAGAGAATTCATCGTGTGTCAGCTGCAAAAAGAGGAATAATTCCCAGAGATATTATAATGAGAATTGCGAATTTCAACAAGAAAGATGATTTGATGAGAGCTGTTAGAAAGAATCCAGGAATATTGAAGTATCGAGATAACACAGTGGAAATTTATAATGACTTATGCCGTGAAACAATAAATTGGAGAAGGGAAATGAAACCCTGCATCATAGTTCTACAGAGAGTTGGGATAAGATACAGTTGGGGATATCCCATCTTTCTGAAATTCCAATATGCTGGCAAATACCACAGAATAAATTCTCTTGAACAAGGATTGCAACTCCTGAAAGAACTGAAACTGATCCAGCAAGAGGAAAAGGAAGAAGAAGGAGCAGCGGGAGGAGCAACTGAGGAAGGAGTAGTGGGAGGAGTAACTGAAGAAGGAGCAGTGGGAGGAGCAACAGGAGGAGCAAAGAAGAAGACTTCGGGAGATAAACGAAAGGACAGAGGCTGAGGAGGACTGGAAGAAACAATATGATATAACAGAAGAAGAAGAAAGAGAACTTCATAGAGTAGGAGAAGGGTAGATGACTACTGAGTAAAATATATTCTTATAGATTATAAATGCATAGAGATAGATTTATATATATATAAAGCAAGAGGGTAGAGAGAGGGAAGGGAGGGGGAAGAGAGGAAAAAAAAATATGGGAAAGAAAACAAATCGGGAGAGGGTATTGGTCTCTATGCCGGGAGTTGGCATACCTTCACACACCCCCCAGGACCATGGCTGGTCGTTTCCAAGGCAGAAGCGCTTTGGAGGAAGAGGGGGGGACAAATGTTTGTGTGGGGAGGGGAGGGGAGGGCGGGAAGGGGGAGGGGAGTGGGAGGGGGGAAGGGAAGGGGAAGGGGAGCACCATCACATTAAAGAGCCAATGGGGAGTGGGATTAGAAAATTCAAAATATGAAAAATGGAGAATAGATTGAGAATATCAACATTGAATGTGAAAGGTTTGGGGTCAATAATAAAGAGAAAAAGGATAGAATCGATATTAAAAAAAGATAAGGCCGATATAATTTTTTTACAAGAAACACATGGGAAAAGAGATAAAAAAAATGAGCTTAGATTGAACTGGGTAGCTATTTATGAGGAAGCATTTGGTACATCCAAATCAAGAGGAGTTGCAATAATAATTTCCAAAAGATGCAATTTCATTGTAACAAGTGTGGAGTTAGACGAAAAAGGTAGATATGTAATTATACAAGGTGAAATAGATGGAGAAACATATGTCATAATGAATATTTACGCACCTAATGAGAAGCAAAAAGAGTTTTATGAAGAAATATTTAATAAGATCAAAAAAATGAAAGGAGATTATACAATAATCGTAGGTGATTTTAATATGGTGATGGATAGATGGAAAGATAAATCAGATCCATCAATTAGAGATAGATATAATAATATAACAATTTTGAATAAATTAGTGAGTAGAAATGAACTGATAGATGTTTGGAGGCTAATAAATGGTGAAGAAAAGAAATATACGTATTATTCATCAGTTCATGAAAATTACTCAAGAATAGATTATATTTTTGTTTCAAAGAATATGATACCTAGATTAATAAATACAGAAATTGAAACAATAAAAGTGACAGATCATGCTCTGATGAACTTGGATATAACTATGAAAAGGAATTATAGAGAAGCAAAAAGGTGGAGACTGGATACTAAGTTATTTAATTATAAGGAGATAGTAAATAAAATAGAGAAGGAGTGGCAAGAAATTTGGGATATAAACAATAAGGAAGTAACACAAGATGTATTGTGGGATACAATGAAGGCAGTGGTAAGAGGATTATGCATTAAAGAATCAAGCAAATTAAAGAGACAATTAGGAGAAAAAAAATTAAAATTAGAAAAAGAAATAAAGGAACTAGAGAATGATTATATAATAGATAGAACTAAACAGAAATTAATAATATTACAAGCAAAAAGAGATGAATTAGAAAAGATAGAAATGGACGAAGTTCAGAAAAATCTAATATACTTGGAAAGGGAATATTTTGAATATAGTAATAAAAATTCTAAAATGCTGGCTAAATCAGTACAATAAAAAAAACTAGAAATATGATTGGCGTAGTTAAAGATAAATTTGGTAAAGAAAAAAGGTTGATGAAAGAGAAATTAAAAATATTTGAGGAATTTTTTCGAGAATTGTATTCAGCAGAAGATAAATCTTTAGAGAACATAGAGGAGTATATTAATAAAAATTGGAAAGTAAGACTAACAGAACAAGATAAAGGATTGAAGGAAGAAATGATATCAGAAGAGGAAATAGAAGAAGTAATAAATAATTTAAAAGGAGGAAAATCACCAGGATTGGATGGACTAGGTCCAGAATATTATAAAACATTTAAAAAAGGTTTAATTCCTAAACTAAAAGTGTTATATAATAGTATATTGAGGGGTGAAAAAAATCCATTATCATGGAAGCAGTCACTAATAATATTAATTTTAAAACCAAATAAGGATCCTATGGATCCAGGTTCTTATAGACCAATATCTTTAATAAATCAAGATGCAAAAATTTTGACAGCAATAATGGCGAAGAGGTTAAATAAATTTATTTATAAGTATATACATAAAGATCAATGTGGTTTTATTCAAGGAAGACAGATGGCAAATTTAATAGGGAAAACGATAAATAAAATAAATATAATGGACAGAGATAAACAAAAAGCTGGAATTTTAGCCCTAGATATATTTAAAGCCTTTGATTGTGTGGAATGGCCGGCATTAAAAACAATTTTAAATAAAATAGGATTAGGAGAGAGATTTAAAGGGTTAATAAATCAATTGTATTCACATAATACATCTGTAGTGATGGTAAATGAAGGATTTACAGAACAGATTCAAATAACAAGAGGAACGAGACAAGGATGTCCATTATCTCCAGTTTTATTTGCAATAGTTATAGAAATGTTAGCGAATGTGATAAGAAATGCTGAGAATTTGGAAGGAATTGGAGTTAAGGAAAAAAATAAAATAAGCTTATTTGCAGATGACACATTGTTGACAATTAAGGATCCAATTGAAAAGATAGATAGGATAGATAAACATTTAATAGAGTTTGGGGAGAAGACGGGATTAGAAATAAATTGGGCCAAATCAGAAATAATGTTATTTAATTATACTAAAGAAGAAGTACAAAAATTTATAAGTAGTAAAAGAGGATTACTTAAAATAAAAGAATCAATTAAATATTTAGGAATAGAGATTACAAAAAATTTACAAGAATTACAGGAAAAAAATTTCAAGAAATTAAGATTAGAAACAAAAAGGAAATTAGAGGACTACAAAAATATAAAGCTATCGTGGTTTGGTAGAATAGCAGTGGTAAAAATGAAAATTTTACCTAAAATTAACTTTTTGTTTAGAATGTTACCAATAAAAATATCAGAGGAAGAATTAAAGGAGTGGCAAAAGATATTAAATAATTTTTGTAATGGAAATAAAAAATCGAGGATTAATAAGAAATATTGGTATAAAAGTCAAAAAGAAGGTGGCCTGGGACTTCCAAATTTAAAATGGTATTATTATGCAAATCAATTGAGATATATCATAGAGGGGGTTTCAGGAAAGGGTGATTTAGATTGGTTAGAGATAGAAGATATGAATATTGAGACAAAATTAGAAAATATATTTTTTAGGAATTTTTCAAAGAAAGAAATGGAGAAGATAGAAAATCCTTTTATAAAAAATATAATAGAAATATGGAAAAAAAAAATAAAAGAAAATTATTACCGAATATATCAATATTAACTCCGATAGTGATGATGGAAAAATTTCCAATAAATTTAAGAGAAATAATAGAGAAAGAAATAAAAAAACAAAAAATTTATAGATTAAAAGATTGGATGAAAATAATGATAAATAAAGATAGAATGAAAGAGAGATTGCAGGAAACTAAAATATCCTGGTTAAATTATATACAATTAGAGCAATGGACAAAGAGTATGAAAAGATATGTTAAGGATTTTAAAGAATATACTAAATTTTAACAAATTATTATTCAAAGAGAAAATATGCAAGAAAATGAAATACTAAAAGGTATTACAAGTGAAATATATAAAATATTAGCAAAAGAACAAGAAGAGGATTTTCTTAGAAAAATGTGGGAGGAAGAGATAGTACAAAATATAGATATACAAGAATGGAGAAAAATTTGGAAACAACGTCATTTAAAAAAATTATCAATAAGAATAAAAGAGAATTATTATAAATTAGTGTGGAAATGGTACTTGACTCCAGTGAAATTAAATCAAATAGATGAGAAATATTCAAGATTATGTTGGAGAGGATGTCAAGAAATTGGTACATATATGCATATGTGGTGGAATTGCAATAAGATAATGGAGTTTTGGCAAAAGGTTTTTAAAGAGATAAAAGAGATTATAGGAGCAGATATACCAGTATGTCCAAATATTGCATTGTTGTCTATATATGATAAGGTTGAGTGTACTCAAGTAAAGAAAGAATTAATAACAAATTTGTTAACTGCAGCGAGATTAATAATAGCAAAAAAATGGAAAGCAAATGAAAAATTTCAAATAGAGGAATGGTATAACGAAGTGTGGAAAATTGCAATTAATGATAAACTAACATGTAGAATTAGGTTTATGAAAGGTTTGGTTAAAGGGAATGATTTTGAAGAAATTTGGAAAATATTTTTGGATAAAGTTCTGAAAAGAGATAGTAATACTACCCTGTCAAAAGAAGAATGGCAATTTTGGAAAGTGGATTAAATAAAAAGTTGGCTCTGGGGGGTGGGTATTTTTTAGTTTTAGTTTTGTTTTTCTTTTATGTTGTATATTTTGTAATTCTTAGTAGGTGTGTGTGTCAAACTTGTGATTTATAGATTTAAATGGATAAGTGATGTTAATGTTTTTTTAAAAAAAAAGTTAAAAGAATTAACAATAGAAATAGATTAAAGGGGATGTGAAAAATATTGAATTAAATGTGAAATTATAACAGTTGAACAGATTTATAAATTTAAGGGTAAAGGTGCAAAATAACAATGAAAGTTAGTATTGCTTAAGAGAAGAGAAAAAAAGAAAAAGAAAAAATTTTTTTTTTTAATTCACTATTATGTATATCACATGGTGTTTAATTTTTTTTTCTTGTTTTGTATTTGTGATTCAGTTATATAAATAAAAAAAAAAGAAAGAGGAACAATAGCACTATAACCATGTGGTGCAGAAAAAAAAAAGAACTACAATGCGTGATTGACTAGTAGTCTATTGTAGGTCAGATTAAAAGGATGTTTTCAATGATATATTATTTATTTATTTAAGAATTTTGTTTTAATTTTGTTCTTAATTTGTTTTAATAACTAATGTGTTTTAGGGGGATGGAAGGGTTGCTGGGTGGGGAGGATGGGGTACATTTTAATGTTTTAATGTATTTGTATATTTTTGTAATGCCACCTCAATCCATTGGGAGAGGCAGGATAGAAATAAATTTTTTTTTTCTTCTTCTTCTTCTTCTTCTTCTTCTTCTTCTTCTTATTATTATTATTATTATTATTATTATTTATTGCCTCACAACCCACCAGGGACTCTCAGCCAATGAACAGCAGAAAATGTTCTTTAAAAACAGATTTATACATTTTTGTTCTTATGCAAGTCTACTTAGAGATAAGCATCACTGAGTTCAGAGAGCCATATTATCATATAGGTCTGTATTTGATTCTAGCCTTAAGAGATCAATTATATTCACTGATCTAAAAAAAAAAAGTAAGCAAGATAAAGTCGGTCCCTATGAATTAGGCAACAAATTAGAAAAGAATTTTGATTATAATACAAGTGCTTATAGAAATGACAGATGTCATAAAAGAGGCATGGTCCCTTACCTCAAACATCATTTTCAGTTAGGTGCTTCATATAAATGTAAAGTGTGTTTCTTTCATCAGAACTATTATTTAACCATTTACAAATTTAATTGATTGATTCCTCAAATAAAGATATGATTCTTCACTTAATAATAGTTAAGACAATTGAAACCCCCAAATTACCAATATTACCCACAAGGCAAACAGAGGTGTATCAACACTACACAGTTATATCAGTTTCATACCACTTGAGGGTAAGATTTTGAGGGTCTTCATGGAGTGAGACCAGAGGGTGATGTTTGATTGGCACTAAGTGCCAGATCAAGGCAAGTGATAGAGGCAAGTGAGACAACAAACAGTCTGCCCTCCATGTGTGCCATTCGACTTTCAGTATTGACCCAACCTCCCCTCCTCAAAGCATTGTGAGTTAATCTGCCACTTTAGGGCCAGATATGAATTTTTCCTCCTTTTCCTCAGGGCATTTTTTTCATCTCTCCCATACTGTATTTGATGGAATTGGGAAAATTGGCTTGGGGTGTGTGTCGTTAAATAGGTAGGCAATGGGGAAGAATAAGACTTTGGTGATCACCTATTGGCACCCCTTTCGTGTAGGGTAGGGCTCTGGAACCCCTCTTCAGGGCCCTGCATCCCTGGGGGTTGGTGAAGTAGTTAACCTGGGAATAAGGTTCTCATTTTTAGTACCCTGCAGCTTGGGTGGGAATCCTGGGGTTACCTTCCAAGATGCTGGACTGGGGAGCAACCAAAGCGATTTGGATTGCCCTTGGGGCTGAGGTGTTATTGCCCATGGTTAGGCTCAGCAGACTGTCATGTAGTGACCCTGACATCAGCTAGACCCATATCATATTGCTCACTCTCTCCCCCCCCTGTATCTTTCAGGTGAACAAAATTTTAAATAGGACAGGTCAAAAGTGGCTGTTAGTTAACCCAGCTTTGTGTCTTTATTCCATGATTGAATCCTCAATTTCCTCTTTTCTTTGGGTACCTTTACCAAGTATCTTGACACTCTACAAACCGCAGGATTTCATAGGATGGAGCCATGACACTTAGTAGTATCAAACGGATATAATTATGTATCTCAGATACACATTTAGGTTGTGCCATTATTCTGCTACCCCTCCATTATTATAGCCCTATTCATAGGCTGCGAAAGTGAGTGGGACCTTTCAGATATTTTTGATGGGAGTGGGCATAAAAAGAGGCCATAAAGGAAAAAAGAATTGTTTGTTGGTGCTGCTCTTGCTCCACTATGCTGCCTGCTGGCATGTTTAAATCTCCACAGTCCACCAGAATAGTGATGGAAAAGCTGTTTCTCCTTGGAATGCAGTGGCAGTGGGAATTTAAATGTGATTATTGGAAGCCCTGTGAGTTTAACACGATGCTCAACATTTCCAGTCCACTGTGTGAGAAAAGGTTTCCTCCTTTTCTTTGTCACATATGAAACTTATACCAAACATTCAAATATTCAGAAGTTTGGTCCAAATCTTCCAATATCTTTTATTACAAGTTCGAGTTTGCAGGAACTGATTACACAAATACCTTTGACCCTATTTCAAAGTATGTGTGGGTTTTCTATGGTCTTTGCAGGTACAATTTTTCTTCATGAATGGATAGAACTGGGGTTTTGAATACATTCCCTTCCTTCTGAATATTTTTTCCCTTCCACAGTCTTGTCAAAGCCAGTTTATATCTCAAAATTAAAAATAACAACTTTGCCATTTGAAGCATTTTTTTTTCAAAAAAGTTAAGACTTCAAATGGTATTAGAATATAATTTTCAAATACACATTATGTTTAATGGAAAGTAGAAAGCCACTATATCAGAAAAGTCCAGTAGGTATTTTTCAATCTCTCCAGATTGTTTTATTAAATCTCAAATGAATTTCATATCTTTTATTACTTGTACCAGCCATCACTATATTTCATTTTCAGGAAGAAGGTTACATATTGTCTCTGAAAAATGCATCCAAGGAAGGACAAGGAAGGATCCATTTCCAGGCAGGATCAGATACATCTATTCTGCAGTTAGCTATTAAAAACCACTAGCCAGATGATATTTGTCCTTGTCTTTCATTTTCAAGAATGACAAGATGATAACAAAGAATGTTCTGTTACTTGGATCAGAATGCAGTGCTCCCAAATATTTTCCAGACCAGTAGCCACCCTAATGAAAGACTGAGAAGGCTTACGGACACCTTTTCCACCAACCATAGGAAAAAAAAAAAGTCACCATCATTGTTACAATTACAATGTTGTTGTTGTGCGCCTTCAAGTTGTTTCTGAATTATAGTGACCTTAAGGGGAATATAACATGAGATTTTCTTGGCAATATTTGTTCAGAGGGGGTTTGGCTTGGCTTTCCTCTGAGGCTCAAAGAGTGTGACTTGTCCGAAGTCACCCAGGACATTTCCATGGCCAATCAGAGATTCAAACCCTGGCCTCCAGAGTCATAGTCCAAGGCTATGCTGGCTCCCTCATTTAATTTTAAATAAACCAAAAACATCTAAAATAGTCTGAATGCTGCAAGTTACTAGCCTGAAGTACCAAACATGCCCTCTTCCTATCTATCTTGTTGCTGCATCAACAACCAAAAAAGATCAGAAGGGAAGAACACAATCACATTTAGACCATGTCATATTTATCCGTTACCATCTAGAAGGGTCATATTACAGAAACAATAAAGGTATATTAAAACATTAAAGTTACACTGCAAATGTTATGTCTTGCTACTTTCCGATTACAATTAATTATATGTTCATGATTAGAAAAAAGACACTGGAACCATAGATGGTCTCTTTAGTTAAGGTCTGCATAACTATATAATGTCTCATGGCCTATACACACCCCAGCCCACCTTAAGAGCCAGCCTCTAGATTGGATGAAGGAAGTCCATTCAGCTTCCAACTGTGATGTTCCCACTCTCTTTTTTGCCAGCGAGTGAGGCTATGACAAGGACTTGCAACAGGGGTTCTCTTTCTGATGGTCATAGACTCAGTCACTGATGGGAGGAGGTAGAAATGTCATCCTTCTTATATCTTGATCGAAAGCTTAACAGACCTTCTTTACCTGATCCTGCAGCTGATTTTTTGGGTGAACTAGGATATCATATGTATTTTCTGGTAAGACTACATAGCTTTATGAATCTGATACAAATCCGTAACTGCAATACTAAACACCAACCAGAATTATTTACAAGAAACTAATTGTTCGGTTCTTTCAAGCACTAAAATGATTCCCAGACTACATTACTACCTACAGTAGTCAGAAAATAGATTCAAGCACATCAGTTGCTTAACTTTTAACAATGAAATTTACCTGCCCTGATATAGTAAAGCTACTGTGCAGCAACTGTGGATTTTGTATGATCTTGACAATTATCACTTTTCTCCTTAAGTGTGTGAAATGAGTATTGTGAATAATTCCTTATCTGCAGTGGTCCAACATACATCAGAGATCATGTCATCTTCTTGACATTAAGATAAATCACAAATGCTTGTCTAATATTCCATCTATTCTAAAAACTCAAGGACGATGCCAAATATTTCTCCCTCCCTTCCCTGAAATGAACTGCATACTAATCGTGCCAGACCTATAATGGCTAATGTTCAAACTATAGATGAGGAAGAATAAAAAATTAGTGTCTTCACTGAGGGTCATAAAAAATCAGCTTGATTTAGAGAACATAACAAACAAATGGACAAAAGGTTACTATTAAGCTAGTGACATAGCCTATATCTAATTTTGTAAGAAGTTAGTTCTCATTGTTTCACCAGTCTCTCATTTCTGCATTCTGTTTTCACTTCAGCCTTCTTTTTAAAATAAATAAATAAATAAATAAAGCCTGCATGAAATATAGAGTGTTTTTGTGTGTCTTTCTCCCAGTATGCATATATTTTCATATACAATTTTCCCTAAGAGACCTGTTATTGCAAACACTTTCCACTAATAAGTAGGTTTTAAGCATTGCCAATTAAGTAGCTTCGCTTTAAAATGAGAACTTTGTGACTAATCCTCTATGGGAATAACTGGGGTAGAAAACTGTGGTCAGCTGGGTAATAAAAACTGATCTGTATATTTGTGTCTTGGTTGGGGAAATCAGTTGTATTTTGCTATTCAAAGCTCAAAGCTCAGCCCAGCTATACTTGCTTTCAGTTAAAAGGATGGGAGGCAACCTTCTTTGCTTTTAATTCTTTTACTGCATCCTTTTTCCACCTGTTTATAATAATTATATTTATATCTTTGAGCACCAGTGTCATTGTTTTAATTCAACCTGTCTTTGAACTTGGTTTCACAATGATCTGAGTGGATCCAGCCTTTCATAACCCTATAGAGGGTTACTCACTGGAGCAAGCAAATTTTTTTGGAAAGAAGCAAAGTAATTTGGAAAGAACTTACAACCACACATCTACTCATTCAGTTGTGAGCAGGAGGAGAGTAAATAAGAAGCTGCTGCTTCTTTTCAAAATATGTTCCCAGGTGTCCTGGAAGCAAATGTACTGAGAGGGTGTGGCCAGGAAAAATTACCTGTACAGTTAGTTACATAAAAGGTACTCCTGAACTTGTTTTATACAGTATGCATGTGCCCAGATGTTACTCCAAAACGTAGGTGCCACAAGGGCAACGCTGCAATGCCAAATATCTCCTTGCAAAAGTGGAGAATTAATTAGCTCAAAATCAGGAGGCTGTGAGAGGGGGGCAACTTCAGGAGATCTTTTCTACCAGCGTTTACGGGCACACGCAGGAAAAGAACCAGCCAGAGATTCAGAAGTAAGCTAAAAATGAGTTTTATTGAGGGGAATTCACTCATGCATGCACACAAGATACACACAATCACACATTCACACAAGAGCTAACTGAAAGAAAAAGGGAGGAAAAATTACAGAGAGGCTGAGGGGTTTGGAGAATTTAAATTACCAGTACAACAGTATAGCGAAGAGCAGAAACGTATTTTGGCTTAGGTAGGACCTAAGGACAGTTCTCATTCAGGAGCCAGATGGACAGTGATGGGTAGACCTTCAAGAGACTGCACTGGGCATCCTGAAATCAGGGGTATTTGTACCCTGAAAATGGCTTGTGGCTGTGAAGGTTCCAGATGCAAGACAAAGGGAACCTATTGTGGACAGTGGGTCTTTTGCCTGTTGATGGACTTATTGCTTTGATTGACAAAGACCAACTCTGAATTTCTATGATTCTATGATTCTATGATTCTATGGGTGTTGTAATAGCTGTCTATTGTGGGTACTGTGAGGAAAGAGGAAAGAATCCAGGTATACAAGGGATGGATATCTATCAATCAGTGTCCTGGTGGGCTTCCCCACAGTTGGGTTCCCTGGAAAATTCCAGCTTCTGATTAAGCCTATTATCCACAGGAATGATGTGAATTTGCCTGACAAATGACTCAGTCTTATCTGGAGGAAGTTTTGAGTTGACCTATCCTTCTCATATTTACAGTCAAATTCTTTCCCTTGCTCAGTTTGACCTCTCTGTAACCTCTCAAGCTTGAATTTGATATCAGAGCCAATAAAATGTGTTGCCAATTATATATGATGCAATTAAGTATGGTGCCCATCCAAACCATACTAATATCAGGGACCCCTAAAGTGGGGCGTTACACAGAAATAGCCAGAGTTTGGAAATGGTCTGATTATAAAGAATGTGGCTACTATGCCATCTTTTAAACCTTGAACCCAAAGGCTTGTTCTTAAATAATTAGTTATGGTGATCATTCTGTCTCTCTAACCATTAGTTCCCCTTACAGTTACATTTCTCAAAAGTAACTCCTACTCTCCCAGTTCTCAAAAGTAACTGATTTTAAAAAAAAATCAAGCATAAAGCAGCATGAGATATAATATACATCGGAACTTACACCTGGGGTGGGTAACTGCAGATGTAGTGGGGATTGCAGGCATGCCACTTCACTTCCAGTTTTGGCTGTTGTGTGTGTGTGCGTGTACATAAATGTGATTAGAATGAGTACCGTAGAGAGTTGTGGGGAGCAATGCTACCACATTTTGTGGCTGTTCTGGGTCATTTTTGACCAAAAGGTCACTTTAAAAAAACGATGGGGCAAAAAAAAGATGGTATCGCAATCTACTGACAGCAAATAAGAACAACTTCATTTATACTTCACTGTCTTCCTATTCCTGAGAAATCTGTCTGGAATTCTTATCACACTTTGCATTGCATTGCATTAACTATGTAGCAAAGGCATTTTGGCTTTCATGCACAGTGCTCACTTTTCTAGCTGCCCTCTGTAATCCTTTGCTGAATACAGACATGGTGAAACTGTTCAGTTCTGTTTCCCACAGGCATAAATCCAGTTATAAAAACATATGTCTCTCAAATCAATTCTGGTTATAATTATTAAAATTCAATTAAATTACCCATAGAAATCAAATCAAATCAAATGAATCCAGGAAAAAACATTAGGATCCATGAAGATCAGCAAAATAAAATACTGTTAAGAGCCTGTAGAATCAGAAATGGTTTCACTTGCTGATTGAAGAACAGTAAGAAGGACATCATTCTAGCCT